>FR989941.1:13231717-13831717 GCA_905404155.3 Plebejus argus | reverse complement strand
TTGTGCTCGTATGTTTTCTCGTTTTAATTTCCAAATCCAAACACTATTAGCTAAAATAACAGTAATTTTCATGACTTGTCACGCTTAAACTCCTGAACAGATTAAAAAAATAAGGAAGATAATTTGACTCTCGGCATAAAAATTATATCAAAATCGATTCAGCGGTTTAAATCGACAGACAAGAATAGACAGATATTTTCGAATTTGTAATTTATTTTTGCGGCCAATAACACAACGTTATTTTGGATGCTAAAGATATTATTAAGAAAGAATGTATCAACATTCAGCAGTCGGCACGTATAATAAATCATTGAAAATTTATTACACTGTCTAATTTAGATAGACGAGGAAGAATTTCTATCAGTTAATTAATTATTTATTATTTTAATTAAATTTTCAACACTTATTTACATAGTCCTTCTATTAATTAAATTAACAATCGCCATAAAATCTTTTTTTAATTAATAATTAAAATGTAAAAAATTGTGATTAAAAAAATTTATTTCATGCTAGATGACATTTGCAACTTCATTGCGCCAAAATTCGCTTATTGCGCGGGGATCGTAAATTTTTCCGGGATAAAAAGTATCCTATGTCCTATAGCCAACAAAATCGGTTCAGCTGCTTGGGCATGAATGTGGGCATGATAACAGACAAACAGACAGACAGACACACTTTCGCATTTATATTATTATAGTATAGTATCTTAGAGCATTAATGCTCTAAGTATAGTATGGACTTGTTTAGGTACCTTAGAGCATGAAATGGTAAACCATGCTCGTCAGGGCCTTTAGACAATGTATTCTTTAGTTAAAAACGATGACGAAATTCGTTATCAAAATGTATGCGATTTGACATAAGTCATCGCTAAATGACATTTCGCTTGCGAAGACTAATGTCAAATCCCATACATTTTGATAACGAATTTCGTCATCGTTTTTAACGAAAGAATACATTGTCTACGGCCCCTCGTACATGTTTCGTTACAAGGGTTCGAATTTCAAGCTTTCGGGCTACGAGCTACTTGCTTCGTAGCTTCGTAGCTTAGTTCGTAGCACGTAGCTACGAGATTTGTAATGTTTTAAAATGCAATAAGAGGGGCAAAAGTGTAGTCTTATAAACAATATTACAAAAGTTTTGAATGTAATACCATAGATTATTTTTGTAGATTGTATAGAACTTATTATATGTACCATATACCAACAGAACATAAAAATGTTTTTGTGACTTAAAATATGGATTAAAATAATAATTGTAGTTACGATGATTATATAACACATACCTTTAAGAACATAATTCAATTTTTGACTATATTTTTAAATATTTTATACACTGCAGTATGTTTTTTGTTTCTCAAAATTCTTGATTAACATAAAAATTACATTAAGTGTACATTATGCAAATTCCTAATAGTAATCAACAATAGTTACAATAATTCAAGACGTGAGTGGAAGATGGTAAGTAACATGAAAAAATTTCCCGTTTTTTTTGCTTAAATGGAGGCTTTAGGGCCGGAAAAGTTATTTGAAATAGAAAAACTATGGATTGTATGTATAGCCAGATATATTAGCTAGGTTATGAAGTAGATAAGTTACAAGTTTTATTGAAATAATTAGGGAAAAAATGAGTTATTGTCCGTATGTTACGAAATGTTACTTATTCGATTCTTCCACTCACGTCTTCAATTGGCAGATACAAGAATCTTTTTCAAGTTCACTGCAGTATTATTGAAACAGCTGTAACAACAGGCTAATAAGAGATACTACGGTAACAACATTGCAGCGCAATCTAACCTAGAGTATACGAAAATCCTCCCAATACTAACTAGTGAAGTGTAATCAACGATCATTCCAAGAATCCTCTACATATTCATTGGAGCGTTTCACTCACACTTATCCCTAAAATCCATATTTGTTGTCTCTTCACGCTCTAACCGCTGAATAGAATTTGCTGAAAATTGGTATGGAGATACTTTGAGTCTTGGCCAAGGACATGTGATACCTTGTAACTTACCTACTTCATCATCTGGCTAATATTATATCTGGCTATACATAAAATCCACAAAGCCTCCATTTATACAAAAACGTCAATTTTTAAATCGTTACTTACCCATTTCATCAAGTCATGTCTTCGTTTCATTCGATTACACTTAACTCTAAAATTTTCCCTAAAATGTATGTTATAAACTTTACTACCCCAGGTATAAGAGAGCTCACGTTGAGACATGAAATGCCAATAAAAGTGTACTTTCATAATTGCCATCCTGTATTGTTGTAGATGTAATAACTTTATATATTACCCAGATGTATTTGGCTCGAGACTTTATGTTACATGAAATGTTATTCTTTTATTAAAGTTAAGGTAGAGTCAAGGGAACGACGACGGTTGATATATCTGTGTATTTTATGATGTTGTGAATGCGGTGTTTGTCTTTAAGAAATTGATATGCGTTTTTACTGTAATCTAAAATTGTATTTCTTAAATGTATTACGTGTAATTTATGGTTAATTGAACTTACCTTAAGTGAACTTCAACCAAAATTATACGAGTTGCTGCATCCGTAGAGATTTAATAAACCTGTAGTCCGAATTTTGTGGTACTGCATCATCACACGCCATTTAGATATTATTTATTTAATTTAAAACTGAAAAAAGACAATCAATTGGTTTTATAGTACTTCCGCCTTGCTTTCCTAGATGGCGGTGTTAGTTCGTCCGTCATTCTTTTTAGAGAGGATAATTCATAACATTTTATCATTCCGCAAGTAAAGAATAGGGGCAACAAACTAAGAGAAGTGGGTGGGGTGGGATCTTAAATCTCTACGGATGCAGCAACTCGTATAATTTTGGTTGAAGTTCACTTAAGGTAAGTTCAATTAACCATAAATTATACTTCGTTGCTGCATCCTATGAGATTTAATAAACCTGTAGATGTTCAGCGCGTAATTGCGGAATGATAAAATACCAGATTAATTATATTAAGTTAATTAATTACGGAATTTAAAATGATATAACATTATAGATCATAACAATTTTTAGTTAATAAAGTATTGTACTTCTAAATAATAATACTACTTAATTAGTTTGGATATGCTATGAATCTGAATTTACATTAAAAATAGCTTCTGCGAAAGCTCTGTCTTGTGCTAAATCTGGTAAAGGTAAGTTATAAAACTTAGCAAAACAAAGTGATGAGCCGGCCCAGCCAGCGCATCGCTTGATAATGTCGACGGAGACTCCCGCGCAGCGCGCCGCCGACGTGGAGGCGTGTCGCGTGCTGTGCGCTGAATAAACGCCAATCTCTATGCCACTGTCCTTGAGGACACTCTTTATCCAGCGACTTATAGATTGGGAACTGGCATTATGAAAAGGCTTTCTAGTTGTTAAAATGAGCTTATCAGTAGCTGGGCCATTTCTCAGCTCTTTTGTCTTATCTAGGTAAATAAAGCTTTAGCTGGGGCTTGATGAATAATTATTAATAGTGATTACGATACGTGAATTTTCGGAATGAACGTCTTCTTTTCTTATGAGTGATAACGTCTGCACCCGTTGTCCCGTCGACAACGAGTTGAATTATTATATATAATTATTATAATATTAGAATTTTTTTTTTTTTTTTTTTTTTTTTTTTTTTTTTTTTTTTATAAAATTTCTAATGATAATAAGTATAGAATCTTACGGATAAAATTTAGATACGTACTCCAAAAGTTTATAAGGTTCCCTTAAAAATGAATACTTTAGGAAGCTGGGCTTACTCCTAAAGACTCCTTTAAAAAATCTTAGGATCGTTATTGCAACGGGATTTACCAATGATTAGAGACAAACTAGAGTCTAGACCTATAACAATTTAACATTCCGCAACTTGCTTTTTCATTAAGTTTTTCTGTTAAAATTTAAGAATTCGTAATATTATATCAGCTACGAATCCTTAATACAAATCAATTATTATTATTAATTTGACAAAAATTAAACCAATGTTTTAATCCTATATCATACTGATTAATTGTACCTCCCGATAACGGTTTTAGTATGATATTGTCAATAGACATCTCCGGTATTCGGCGTCTTAGGTAGACTTTCCGCACAATACTGCGCACGCCAGAAGGTTTTATCTGGCCTAAAATAAATCTCGTCAGATTTGAGAAGCGATCAAAACAGTGGAAAACACGGCCGAGACATGACGGCCAGTACGGAACGACTAATTTACCAGTCGCTTCCTCTTCTATAATTTTCCTAAGACAGTATGAGCGCGAAGTGCGGAAAGGCATAGAAAAAATAATCGTGCCATGAAATTGTAAAAGCAAGGATGATGAAGGCACCTGGGTCTTGTTTCCAAGAGACATAATATCTTAGCAGATAATAATATAGCACTTATTACTAAAGCACAACGCGAGTAAGTACGGTATCAGCCATCAGGTTGTCAGGTTGACCGAAGTTCAATAAGATCTTTAGTAAGTTCCTATCGTTACGTTACGTACCTAGACGCCTGGTCAGCATCTGTGTTTTTATATAATCGATGTTGAACGGTTTGAACCCCTCATGGCCTCGATCTGTCTTGTTGTGTGACAAATTATAAGAAGCAAATAAATTATATATGCGTTGTTTCTCGCACTACTGCCATATATCTCTCGCGATTTCATTGAGATGATGAAATTGAATACTTCACATTATAATATTAATATAAGATAATATAATTATGGCAGTAGTATTATTTATTCTTAGTAAGACATTTAAAATATTATCACAACGATGAAATGAAAAATGATTTCAATCCCTAGGCAGCCAATAATTCGAGATAATTGATATGATGGCGAGCTTCATCCGCAGACCAATGGCATCTAGTTACTACTCCGTCGCACGCGACGCCCCAGCCAGTGAGTGACGAGTCTGTGAAGATCTCCAGCTCGTATAAACTTGTGTTTATTCTATTAAAAAGCTTACTTTATTCTATTAAAAATAATATTGCACCACCAACTGGTGGTACAAATAAGGTTTTACAGGTATGATGGAATCAAAATTATTATTACATTTTTGTGAAGCTAAAAACTCGTTCAAAGTATTTAGTACGCGGCCAGTTGTATCAAAGAATATATAACTACACGGCTGTATGCTATTGCTGGTCATGCTGAAATTAAAGTGCCAATGAACTTCGCGAAATCGCGCTTTGTTATGGATTTCGTTGGCTAGTTAGTTTCTGGAGTAACTGCATGACTTGAGTATTTAATATTATGTCAAAGCTAATATAATATCATTGGTCAAAGCCAATAAATCTACAAAGTTGTGAAGGCGTCATACTAGTTTTCTCAAAGTTGATAATAAAACCTAATTGTTTCAATTTTGACCTTAATATAATATTATAATATTATAGTAGCATAATCTTTAGATTTCGATTCGAATTTCGACCACTAGATGGCCCTGCTTTCTTGACCACATAAAAAGAGGCTTTTGAAGCTTTACAAATATAAATGGCACAGAACTTAAGCCGTACAGGAAGGCAGTTAAATTCACAAAGATTATCATGAAATCGAAATCTCAAAAAGAAATAAAATAATAAATTTATGTAATGTATGAATCGGCACACCGCACAAGCAATTCCTTGAGATCGATTGAGATTTGAGATTGAGATATGAGGAATATAGGCATTTGGAAAGACCAATTTTATAGCAGTGCGAATATCTTCCATTTTAAAAGTTGATTACGTGCAAATTAAAAATGTATTTAAGTAATTTTGAGTTGAATATAAATCTTAACCCACCGATACTTTTCGGTGTAAGAAAAATGTATGAAATAAATTGGTCTGGCAAATTTTCATTACATACTGAAATAGCACCTAATTGTTTGAGTTCACTTATTGCTTTGCTCATCTGACTCTTTGTAAAAGGTGGATTACTTGGTTCCACACGTTGGTAAGGTGGCTTACAGAAGGGACTTATAACTCAATGCAGAAGGGTATTTTATAATATCCTTTAGCATAAGACAGCCCTGCACCGTGCTGTCGGAGGTTATTAGAAGCCAATTGCGTAAAAAGAATTGGATGCGGCCAGCGTGAGGTACCTCTAGTAGCAGCGTCTCCTGTCGTTGCTCGGTCTGGCGCTCGCGTAGGGGCGGCCGCGGCGCGGGGGCTGCTGGGCCCTCCTCGCCGACGTGTCGACGGCTGCGGCTCGTGCGGGCGGGCCGGCGCTGCTGGCGCTGGCCTCGCGTACTGCTGACGAGGAGGAGCTCGGGAGTTGCCCGGCAGTGCTTGTTGCTAGCGCGGTTTTTGCAGCCTGCTGTAGAACTGCGGCTACCTCTTGATTGAGTTTAGGCGCTTGTGCCAGCGAAAGGTTAGTCGGTATAAGAATGTTCGCCACAAGCGACTCCTTGTATTCCTTAGCCAAACCATCGACCAAGATTTTACCCCAACGTTCAGAGAGTTCGGTGGGAATGCGTTCGCCTAGGGCTTTCTCTGTTTTATTGGCCTTGCCAAGAATATTTAGTATTTCAAGTGGTAACCTGGGAGTAGATTCTTGGTTAGGATCTACTGGCACGGTGACTTCTGGTTGGCTCAGCGGCGCTGATGTCGGCGGTGCGGCCTGCGGCGACGCCGGTGCAGGCGCGGCCGACTCCATATAATCCACGTCTTCGACGTCGGCTAAAGATTGTGGAGTTCCACAGCAAGATTGAGCCTCCCGCGCGTCGATGTCTTCATCGCGCCTTTTGTCGTCGGATGAGTGCTCGTTATCGCAGCGGCCTTCCCGGGAGGAAGACGCTGATGACTCGGATCTTGTCCGGTGTGAATAAGCAAAAGCATAAAGTTGCTTTCAGGATGATATCACGTATCATCACGACTCAGTTTGTAACCTGGATAATATCGCGTATTACCCCTTAAGGTACAAAAGGTTGACTATCTGGTTAATATCACGTATTAACCCGTTAAGATAGTCCTTTTTTAACGTATCGTTACCATGCCATAGTTTCCAATCGCCGTATTTTGCGGCGAATATGTTCGTAATCATCCTTATTCTTCCTTTTTCCAATATTATTCGGCGATTTACACTAATTATAACACTTTAACACTGTAGAAATTAGTTTAAAAAGGATAACGTGTTGACGATGCCGCACACGAAAAACGAATGACGGACGAACTAACACCGCCATCTAGGAAAGCAAGGCGGAAGTACTATAAAACCAATTGATTGTCTTTTTTCAGTTTTAAATTAAATAAATAATATCTAAATGGCGTGTGATGATGCAGTACCACAAAATTCGGACTACAGGTTTATTAAATCTCATAGGATGCAGCAACGAAGTATAATCAATTATTATTGTTGACAAACCAAATAAAATAAAAAAAAAAAAAAAAAATTGTCTATGTACTATAAGAGAAGCTGTTAATGATTCCTACACAGATGGCGGACCTAAGTAGGTCGCGTTAAGTCAAACCTATCACTTGTCAGTTATCAGACTGATCATAGCTAATTGAATTGACAGCCGACCAAAATGACATGACACCGATGACATAGGTGCGTCAACTGCCTAGGAATCAATTTCCTCGATGGTACATTGTATTTTCAGTTCACTAAGAGTTTAGGGCCTGTTTTACCACTTACTGATAAGTGCCGTGTAGGTTATTCACAACTTATCCGACACAAATAAAGTATACTCCATCTGTATAATAAAATTCTGTTGTAAAATAAAATTCTGTTGTAGATTATATTAGTAGTCTACCTATTTTTGTATACCTGTATGCAGGGGCCATACCACGGAACCGTTTTGAGACTCAAACAATCGTACGAGAATGCCGCGTCCTACTCTAACAAATGTGAAATGACGTTGTTAGAGTAGGACGCGGCATTCTCATTCGATTGTTTGAGTCTCAAAACTAAAGGCTAGTTCCAGAAATTAAATACTTGTATTTCCAAATAGATATTTATTCAATACAAATTTTATAAATACTTTGAAAAATCTGATTATCGGAACGTGAGTACAACAACTTGGTATGTCTAATGCCTCGGGTGGCTTCCAACAATCTGCCAGTGCTCGAGCTCTAACTCCCTGGCCAGAGACCATCCCCACTTTTGCCGTTAAAGGAACGCCCTCTTCAACGACAACAGTGTCAACTGACAAGCGACATCCGGCTTATAAAATAAAATTAATAAACCGGATGTCCGCCTTGAAACAATTATAAAAGTCAAATATAAGACTTTAAAATAATGTTAAAGCTCCATAATATCTAACGATATGAAATATAAAAGTATTTTCTATAATTGCTTACAGCTCGGCCATCCTGTTTTGCAGCGAGACCTCTCGGCTTTGTTTCATAACAAAAAAAAATTAACAACAATAATAATATAATAATGAAACTAGAGTAAATAGCTTACAATTAAATTAATAGTAGAGTACAAAATATTATATTAATTAAATTAAGTATTTGTATTTCAGGTACCGAGTTTTAAACAAAATATCAATCACTATCTTCAGAAGTATCTAAGTTTCTATCGAAATTAAGCCATGGCTGTATTTTGTCTATAGCTACGACATTTTCGTATCGGCGACCTTGTTTACGGGTTAAAGGAGTATCCTCAATCAAGAACCTGTCATTAGGGAGCACTTTCATTATGCGATAGGGACCCTGATATTTATTTACTAGTTTTTGCGATTTACCATCATGGGGTACCTGCCTTTCGACTCTAACTAGATCTCCTACATTGTATTTTGTACTGGGCTTTTTATTTTTATTATATTTTTCAATGTCTTTTACTTGCTGTTCTCGTATGTTAGAACTGGCCTCTTTACGTATTTCGATTAATTCTTCTGGTTCCAAAGTGTTAATTGTATCGTTTATAATAGAATGTAGAATACCTTGTGATCGAGTAGTTATGTTAAAACCAAACAATAATTCAGATGGGCTTTTCTTTGTGGTTTTATGTACCGTTGTATTAAGTCCTATTTGAATATCAGGAATATGACTATCCCAATTTTTCTCGTCATCACCGTGAGCGGAAGTCGAAAGTGCGTCGAGTATTGTCCTATTAAATCTCTCTACCTGACCGTTAGCTCGAGGCGTGGCGACGGCATTTTGAATGTGTTTGATTCCGTAAGCTGTAATAAACTCTTTGAATGTTTTACTAGTAAAACTAGAACCTTTATCGGAGATGAGCCTTGTAGGAACGCCAAAGTAACTTATGTGGTCTTTCAAGACCTTTATTGTAGTAACGGATTTTGTATTTTTAACGGGAGTCAGATTTATAAATTTGGTAAAACCATCGACTAACACTAGAAGATAGCAATTGCCATTTTTACTTTTCACAAAAGGACCGAGGTGGTCAGCATGAAGAGTGTGAAACGGGATATTTATTTTCTCAATAGGGTGAAGTTCACCCTCCCGTTTCCCTCCGGGTGCTTTATGATGCGCACACTCTAAACAAGAAGCTACATATTTTTTTATAAAACGTCGCATCTTTGAAAACCAGTAAAGTTTTTGTATACGCTGCAGAGTTTTCTCAAATCCACAATGGCCGACGTCATCGTGATTTCGTTTAACTACCTGCCAACGCACACCCTTTGGGACTAGCCATTTAAGATCATCACCGACAACGCGATACACTCTTCCATTTTTAAGTTTGTAATTTTTACATATTTCTAACGTTTGTTCCGAATCCGGATCATTTAAAGTATTTTTAATTTTTCGAACCTCTTCATCCGCGCATTGCACTGTTGTTATCCAGTCTTCTTCAGATTTATCTTTTTGCACTGGCAATATGTCTAAAATATGTTGTGACTCAGGCTCTAGATTATCAACCGGGTTCCGACTTAAAGCATCGACATGGGCCATTTTAGATCCCGGTCGATACTCTATAGAGCAATCATATTCTTGTAGCTGGACCCACCAACGTGCAATACGGGGTATAATATCTCTTTTTGTTAGGGTGTATCTTAAAGCGTTACAATCGGTGAGAACCTTAAACGGTGTCCCAAGCAAATAAACCCGAAAACGATTAAGTGACGCTATAACTGCAAGCGTTTCCAGTTCGTAGGAATGCATTTTACGTTCATCAGGAGTTGTCTTACGACTAAAATACGAGACAGGTTGAAATACGTTTTGGGAGTTATTTTGGAGAAGAATACCAGCCAAGCCTTCTTTACTAGCGTCGGTGTGTACCTGGGTTTCAGCAAGAGGGTTGTAAAGGGCTAGTAGCGGGCGATCTATTAATAAAGTCTTTACATCGTTAAAAGCCTTTTCTTGCTTCTCGCCCCAACCCCAGGTAATATCCTTCCTTAAAAGATCAGTCAGGGGAGAAACCACTATTGCGTACCCTTTTATAAATCGCCGGAAAAACCCCGAAAGTCCCAGAAATTGTCTAAGTTCATGCTGATTACGTGGAGTTGGAAATTTTGATACGGCATCAGTTTTTCTAGATCCAGGACGAATACCGTGCGCACTTACTTCGAAACCGAGAAAATCAATGTTTTCTTTGAAAAAGTTACATTTACTAAGCTTGAGAGTTAGACCTCCCTTTTTTAGTAACTGAAGGACCTCTTCTAACCTTGTTAACCCCTCGTCGACATTCTTGGATGGTATTAAGATGTCATCCATATATACGATTGCATATTTAATTTTGGCTTCTAATAAAATTTTGTTTATGGTCCTTTGAAAAACTGAAGGAGCATTGACAAGTCCGAAAGGCATACGGTTATATTCAAATTGTCCGTCAGGGGTTACAAAGGCCGTTTTATGTCGTGATTCCTCCGCGATAGGTATTTGATAGTAGCCTGATGCTAAGTCTAAGGTTGTGAACAATGAATTCCCAGCTATTTGATCTAATTGGTCTTCAACTCTAGGGAGAGGGTAATGATCTTTTTTTGTTTTGCGATTTAATGCTCGGTAATCTACACATAATCGTTTCTCACCTGTTTTTTTCTTTACAAGAACTATAGGACTAGCGTAAGGTGATGATGATTCTCTTACGATTCCGTTGTCGAGCATTTCTTGTACCATATTTCTAACAAGCGTTCGCTCAGCAATAGACATACGGTAAGGCCTGTAAACAACAGGTTTGGAATCTTCAAGCTCGATAACCATTTCTGTCGAGTTTGTAAATCCAAGATCACTAAGACTAGTCGAAAACCTATCAGTGTATTTTTCAAGAAGTAGTTTTAATTTTGAACGTTCGTTATCGTTGAGACCGTCTCCGCAGTTTAAATTGTCGGGTTCTATTTCACATAAGGTGACACCACACGTGTTTAGAATTTGTGTCGTCTCCAGATTTTTATAGCTAGCACGAGTTAAAAGGATACCTTCACTAAGAGTAATAGGTTCAGCTGAAATATTATAGATCAAAAGGGCAGTTCTACCATCTGCGATTTCATATTGACCAGGGAAGAGATAGTATTCCCTCCCAATAGGTCCCCTCAACGTACCATTAACAAAAGCATAACCTGTTAAAGGTAATTTCGTTTTGATAATTACGGGTTTTATGCAGTTACTGGGTATGCTCATTGATTCGTTAACCATTAAATCAATTTTACCGGAATCTACTCTTTGAAAAATCAATTCAGTAGGAGTTTTAGTGATGATAATGTTAGGCTTTTCAGTAAATGAATGACCGAGTAGCACGGGTTGCTGAATGACATAATCGTCTACTATATAAACACTTATAGTTTCTATAATATTCTGGACTTCTAAAGTACATGTTGCACAGCCTAATGGAGTTATTAAATTTGCCCCGATACCTCTAAGTACTGGTAGTTCATCGGAAATAGTATACTTTAAATCGAGTTCCTTAGCTACACTGTGTTTAACAAGTGTACATTGGCTACCTAGATCTACATGACATTTAAAAACTAGATTATTTAGCTTTATATCTATTATATATTTACTGTTAGCATTATCAACCCTAAGCTCAGCTATTACCTTTTCGTTCCTATCCTTGATTTGCGTCTGACCTTTTCCGTTTTCGTTTTTAGACTTTTTTTTGAAACAGTATTCTACGCGATGCCCTAACTTCTCACAATAGTCACATTTAGCAGGAGATTTATCGCACTTTGAACTACGATGACCTTGTTCACTACAATTGTAACATATTACGTTTACGTGATCTTTTAAAATAGTAGGTTTAGTCGAATATTTTCGTTCACTCTTAAATTTCTGCGATTCTCTAAATTCCCTATCTCTACTCTGTCCTACTTTAACGGTCCTAAAATATTTTAGAACTTGCTCAGGCTCCGTAAACTGCGCCGCTTGGGCACCAACTTTGACAGCACGGTCTTCAACCCCATACAAAATACAGTCAACAGCTTGTTTGCCATGAATTTTACATCGGTTTAATAAATTAACCTTCGCATAATAATAATGCTCCAGTGACTCCCCATATTTCACTTTCTTACTTAACATCTCTGTCAGAAGCTCAGCATAATCCTCACGACAAGGAAAGGACTCTAGCAATTTTCTTTTCCATTCAGACCAGGTAAATAATAAGGACGGTAAACCCTGATACCATGATTTAGCTACTCCTGACAATTTAGGCAAAGCATAATGAATCGTTTCCTTGTCGTCCCAGCCATAAATTTCTGCACATTCCTCCACTTTTGTCAACCAAGTTAAAACAGTTTGTTCCTTAGCCATTGGGTCAAATTCAGGAATGACGTTAACGTTAAAAGACATTCTAGGTTTATCTGAGCTTCCGACCTTACTTAATACATTAAGAAACTTATCTAGAATACTGTTACTATCATAATCTCTATTTCGATAACTTGACCGACGAGGACGCTTAGAAGAGGTACGAAATTGTGTACCTGAATCAGACGATGAGGAGCTTCGACGTCGGCGTCGACCGCTTCCAGGTCCGTTATAATCCCTTGCAGATTCTCGACTATAACGAGCTGCCGACGGTCCAGCGCGATCGTGATGGTTCGATAAATCCAGTAGTTCGTTTTGGCCCTGACCCTGCCTGGGTACTCCTGGGCTGCAAACATTTTCGGTAAGACCCCGACTCTCTGACCTGAGTGCTCCTGGGTTAATCAAAACACCCTGACCCTTCCTGGGTACTCCTGGGCTGCAAACATTTTCGGTAAGACCCCGACTCTCTGACCTGAGTGCTCCTGGGTCAATTAAAACACCCTGACCCTGCCTGGGTACTCCTGGGCTTTGCATCATCGACTCCATGTCAGACATCAGTCTCTGTGCCAAAGAATGGCTTAAGTTCATATCTGAAACTTATAATTGTTTGCATTAGAATTACGAATGAAAGAAATTATGTATTTTCTTTAATCGCAAAGCATTTTAAAATCGTAAGTAGTAAGTTTTAATTATGTAATAAATTTTCAAATGAAAGACAACGCGGAGTTTAGATTTATTTTTATGATTAAAAATAAAGATATGTAAAAGCAATTTTTCAAGCTAGCAACATCTATTTTAACATGCTTTTTTATTTTATTTTTCTTCTACCGTCACTAATAATATTAAAGTGTTGTGTACAAAGTTAATCTTCTGATAATTTATATTATTGCATAATATTAGTATGTGAACAGATAACATAGTATAATGCAGTTTTTAAAATAAAGGTGATTTGTGATGTGCTTTTAAAAGTGATTGTTTCGTGGAACTTTCATATCGGCAAGAAAACTGATAATTATTCAAATACGGTAAGTGTATTTTCCTCTGAAAATGACAGTTATCTATTCAAAGAATAGCACCCGTATGACCGTAGTCGATTATATTTGCTGTATTATATTACTTAAATTATGTATATACCGCAATCTGTTATATTTTGTGATAACTATCACGTCTATTGATTTGTACTATAACATAGTAACTTTAACAGATCAAGTACATACTATATTCAATGTACTGGTTGCGTAAATGGTATATCTATTAACTAAATTTAACACCGGTCCTCGCACCCTAGAGAGTAGCCCCGGCCAGCACGGGAATGGATATCATATTATAGGCCTTGTCGTCGCACAACCAGGGTGTAGCCCTGGCGAAAATGCGACGACAATCGAACAAACTAATAGTGTAAAGTGAATAACTTATAACACCAGTCCCCGCGCCCCAGAGAGTAGCCCTGGTCAGCACGGGAACGGGTATCATATTATAAGCCTTGTCGTCGCACATCCAGAGTGTAGCCCTGGCGAAAATGCGACGACAATCGAATAAACTAATAGTGTAAAGTGAATAACTTATAACACCAGTCCCCGCGCCCCAGAGAGTAGCCCTGGTCAGCACGGGAACGGGTATCATATTATAAGCCTTGTCGTCGCACATCCAGAGTGTAGCCCTGGCGAAAATGCGACGACAATCGAACAAACTAATAGTGTAAAGTGAATAACTTATAACACCAGTCCCCGCGCCCCAGAGAGTAGCCCTGGTCAGCACGGGAACGGGTATCATATTATAAGCCTTGTCGTCGCACATCCAGAGTGTAGCCCTGGCGAAAATGCGACGACAATCGAATAAACTAATAGTGTAAAGTGAATAACTTATAACACCAGTCCCCGCGCCCCAGAGAGTAGCCCTGGTCAGCACGGGAACGGGTATCATATTATAAGCCTTGTCGTCGCACATCCAGAGTGTAGCCCTGGCGAAAATGCGACGACAATCGAATAAACTGCGTGTAAAGTGAATAACTTATTGAGTTAACCAAATTTAACACCAGTCCTCACGCCCCAGAGAGTAGCCCTGGTCAGCACGGGAACTGGTATCATTAAGCATTGTAGTCGCACATCCAGAGTGTAGCCCTGGCGAAAATGCGACGACAATTCCACATTTAGCTAACCAATTATCTGCATGCACAAAAGTTTTAGAAATAAAAAAAAAATATATAGTTACTTACATTTCGCAGGCGTGGCGATTCCCTATTTTTAGGGTCTCGTCGATCCCACTTCTGAAACTAAAGGCTAGTTCCAGAAATTAAATACTTGTATTTCCAAATAGATATTTATTCAATACAAATTTTATAAATACTTTGAAAAATCTGATTATCGGAACGTGAGTACAACAACTTGGTATGTCTAATGCCTCGGGTGGCTTCCAACAATCTGCCAGTGCTCGAGCTCTAACTCCCTGGCCAGAGACCATCCCCACTTTTGCCGTTAAAGGAACGCCCTCTTCAACGACAACAGTGTCAACTGACAAGCGACATCCGGCTTATAAAATAAAATTAATAAACCGGATGTCCGCCTTGAAACAATTATAAAAGTCAAATATAAGACTTTAAAATAATGTTAAAGCTCCATAATATCTAACGATATGAAATATAAAAGTATTTTCTATAATTGCTTACAAAACGGTTTGGTAGTAGGCCTCCTGTTTGGGCCTTACGTGTTTTTCGGGCTTCGTAGCGCCGCTCAGACGTACCAGCGTTTCTTTGACGTGATGCTGCGGGGTCTGGATTTCGCATACTCCCACCTGGACGACTAGATAATGAACAAACAATGAACAAACTTTCTTAGGCCACTGACACTAATAACAATATTAAAATGCATCTTTTGGAAAACGTCTATTTTTTCCGGGATAAAAAGAGTTTTATGACCTTTCGTGGGACTTCTTTGTGAGGAAAGTTACGGGAATATTTCCGTAACTTTCCTTAAAATCGGTTCAACAGACGCGTACAAAAAGACACACATTCGCATTTATATGATTTATAGTATTATTATACAGAAATAAAGTAAGTCGTTTACTCGTATATTGATTGAAGACTGTCATACATCTAACCGCTAAGGATCTATAATATATTCTAGATCATTCGACCGCAAACATCTCGGGTTCTGCGGTCGCCCCGACCGGCGGGACTGAGTGCGGTGGCAGTGCCAGTACAGGTTAGCAAAGGGCCATGGGATTATAATATACCGCAAAGATCTAAGTTAAAATATGATAAGGAGCTAGTGGCAAGCAAAAAACAATAGCATATAATATTTTTGAAGATAAATATTCGGCTTTGAGCGCTCTCGCTAAACTAAGTCTATATCTGCGACCCTAGCATGGCCGTAGTAGAAATGTGAAAGTGTAGAAACTCTTTGGCCAATAGTATAGTCAGAGCTTTGGTTATAGGGATCTCCACGTTGGACCACGATGATTGACTGTGTCTATAACAAGCACAATCGACGTCCATCATGGGCAATTATACACGATTATGCTCGGCATCCACCACCATAGGTCAATCCTGGCAGGTCGCTGTACGCAGTACTGTCAACGCGAAAAGTATTTACTCGTAAAAAATAGACAGCATTCTTACGCCACACGTTGCTCATAATAATATAACTTGCTCGACGAAACATAGTTTTCCGCGGCTGTCGCCCACTTATTTAATTCTCCTGAGACACGACAGCATCTGTGACACATCACAACTTTTATTGGCCAGACGATGGTTTATTGCGAGCAAGATTTAATATCGTGTCACCACTATCAGCTGTCAGACTGATAACACTTTTCCTCAATGTCTTATCATCATGACTAAATATAACTAGTTTTGAGGACTTTATCTTTTCGCGTTGTAAACAATATGTTATTTCCAAGGGTTAGTACTATGCAGGCTGATCACCTGATTGTCAGACAAGTAAGATGATCCATGCGTCAGATGGGCATGTAAAAAGTTTGCCTGATCTCTCGCCGGTCGTGTCGGTCGTCTGTCCCACTGGGTTATGAAAGTAAAGAAATAGAGAGTGTTCTTGTATACTGCGCATACACCTGGGCAAAATTACTCCTACGGCCCTGACCTGGTTTCAATAAAACCAGCCATCGTCACCGAAACCGGTGTGGGAGTTATTATTATGTATAATGTATTAGCACATAATATTTTTTTTTCAAGCACATAATATTTTACATTTCCCTTTTTTGTATAACTTCGATTTATTCCAATAATATATAAGCAAAGCACGATTCATTTTATCTATTCAAAAGAAAATAATATTTTCAGCGTGAAATAGTAATTTAATACACACGGAAAAGGAGAAAAATGGAATAAACACTTGTAAATAATTTATGGGGCAACTGTTACAGAATCATAATAAGTTTGGAGGTGCGGTGTGGGAGAGAGACGGGGAGTGTGCGAGCACGATAGAGGAGGGAAGAGGGACCGATACAGTTTAAATAATTGGTAGCGTGTCTGGACAGGGGTGGATGTACAGACGTGTAGACAAGTGTTGTTGTTATGTCAATATGTAATATCTTTATGGAATTGGATACTGTCATTTTTATTTACGGTATTTAATTTGTTATTATAAAGTTCAAAGTACACGATGGTACATACACTTAGACAAGTATAAATAAAGTAACTTAGTCAAAATTATAATAGATAACCATATTTTGACAAATCTATTTTAAATGGTTTTACAATATTAAACAGTATCGTTAATAGTGTACAAACGAGTGTTGCCGATTAAAACCTTAAATTATTGATAGACGGGAATGGCGTAACTAAATTCGTGCTAATTGGAGGTTGGTCTACGTTTTAATTGAATTCCAGTTACTATTCAATTATTTATTTCAAATACTGGCCCGAAAAAGTCTAGATTTATATAATTTTAAATATGTATTGTGAAAAAAGCCTTTTTTGTAGCGTTAGTTATATTTTGATCCTATTGAAGAATAAGTTAACAATTAATAATTATAAACAATAAATAATTTGTGGTGTTATGTGGAAGACAAGCATGGTAGCTATATTGTTATCATAAAAAAAATCCAGAATTTGTCAGAAATGATATTAAAATCCTTCTAGCATACAAAATATATTGGCGAAGCGATACAACAAAAAAGGTCTTGTCATTCCATAATATATAAGCTGTTTACATGAAAAACTATTTATCCCCGAACCTGATGCGTCCGATCGTCCGAGTAAGCGTTTAGGGCCCGGGGTCTCGATTCTCTTGCCTCGAAATTCGCTTCGATAGCTGGCTGTCATACTCGCATCAGACGGAATGTGCGCGCGTAAGTGAGACAGCTCCTGCTAATAATGAATACTACGGAAGAGTAACTAAGTTAAAAAGGGTTTTACGAAATGCACACCAACAGCGCTAATTTATAATATACTCGTTGCTCTATACCAGGGCTACAGTATTACAATATTTCCCCTAAATTGTAATACCGTGCTAAATAGTTTCGCTCGGGGTCCATTTTAAGAAATGTAATGACCTTTGCGGTTCACACCTTTCATAAAAAAATATTTATTAAACAAAGGTAATTACGGAAATGATGTACATAAGTATATATTTACACAGTCTGCAGTTTGGAATGAAATTGGTGCAAGCTGTTGACATTAAGACCGGGCTGTCATTTTTTGCTGTGTTTTCTACTAAGTATTACACTCCGGGAAGACGATTGACTCCAATGAAATTGAGATTTATTTAATCATTGTATATTTATCTGATATTTAACTTACGGAAAACACGATTCACTTATTTTGACTCGATAGTTTTATTTTTCAAAATTATGAATATTTTTGAGGTTTTCAACGAATATCTGTTACACTTATTGAGTTACTATCATTAAATAACATGCAATACTACAAGCACACACTTTATAAAATAATAGCTAGCGGAAATATTTGTATTGTATTTAGTTTTTAAGTAATCACCAAAAAACAGTTCTGGGACTTACGACCTTTACTTTCGTGCTATAATGCGGGGACCGTTGTTACGCGATATTGTTCACTATTAGCTGCAGCGTAAAGCACATTGCTCGGGAGCACGATTCATGGAATCATTGTATCACGATTGGAGGATAGCGGGATGTGTGGGCGGGGCTAGCGTTTTAGCAGCAGGCTCTTAAATCCTGGAGATGTTCATCAATCATCAGTAAGTCCTGACCGAAATTTATTTTTAACTAAGTTCATCTTCGAAATTGCTCGGTCCGCACACACTGGGTCGGCGGTCCGGATGCGGACCGCGGCCTGCTATTTGGTGACCCCTGCTCTATACCATATTTAAGGGGTTCATTATGTTATCCATATAGGGTTATAATATAATCTGTGCTGGATATTATTTCTGTTGTGCTCGAAGCGACTTTCGAGTGACGAGAATAAGGACTGGAGTCTTAGGGCCAGGGGCTAGGGGCAGGGGCACGGTAACCCGACGGTAATCGAATTGTCGAGGATCGTGTTACATGCCCATACACCGCACGCCCCATATTACTTGTAGATTAAGGTCACCGTATCGCCGCTCCTCTAATAAAGATATATGTACTTAACAACATATTATTTTATAAGTACATAATATTATGTTGTATGCGGCTTAAAAATCATTTAATCTGTTTTTCATAGGATTATTTTTACAGGGTGTAACAAAATTAAGTGATAATATTTTAGGATGTGTATTGTGTACGTGTTACATGTAAAGAGTTCTCTGTGAAAGAAACAGCGCTGGAAGACTAAAATACTGTATTTAAATCCCTATAAAGTTATTACGATAAATAAAATATATTTCGTGCTACATTCTATATATTCATGCTGATTTCAGGAATATGTTAACTCAAGTCTTTTGTTCAAAATTAACATTACACATACTTAAACAATTTGTACATTTAAAAAAAAAAATAAACTAAGTGAAATACTTAGGAAACTTCACTAAAGCCACTATAATTTACGAATAAAAATCGGGACTTAATATTTCTCTAAGCGTTGTGTTCGCGATTATACGCTTATCTACTCGGGTTCGTTTGTATCTCCAAATGTCAATTATATGCGGATTCCAAAATACCCCTATTCAAATTACTCTACCTTGTCCCTACTTTATTTAATTTAATACAAAATTTAATGCAAAAACTTTCCTCCTAAAAATCCTTTACATTTGGAAAAAATACTGTATCTTGCTCTTTGTATTCTAATTTATTTTAAGCGCCCTTTGTGAGGGAGAAAGTTTCCAAATACATTTTTAAGCAAAAAAACTTGGGAGGCGCGAAACGGTCTATTGAAGTAAAATATTACAGTTAAAGAAACCTTTTTCGGCAAATTCGCACCTAACGGAGATAAAGGTTGGGAGCCACTGTTTACGCGGAGTCCCCGGGGAACAGAGGGGGCACAAACAATGTATCGTAAAATGGCCGCAGATCGTTCCGGTCAGTGGCTCCCAAACTTTTACATTCGACTTGAAATGCTTTTTTTTGAAATCAGTATTATTATTTCAACCATGCTTGAATAATTCAATAGAATGTTCGTACACTCTACGAACTACGTAGAGTGTACGAACAACGTCCGTCAAGACGACGTCGTTCGTAGAGTCCACATCCTGAGGATGCTCCGGTGTTGAGGCGAAACGCGCGTCGAGAGTTTCAACCTGCATGGTGGTGAGGGGCCTTGCACGGATTTGCCAACATTATTGCTTGGTGGTGGTGGTGTTTGCAGGTTCTTGCATGCGAGTGTACGCATAGGCAGTGTGGGAGAGGAGGGAGGTGCTGTACGCATGCCTATGCGTACACTTACTCATTTATTTAAAAGTTGAGGTTTATTTCGCGGAATATTGCTAAAAAGATAATAACAAACTAAATTTTAAGCTATGGATTCCCGCAAAGTAACGCCTGATTCTATTAACCATTCTGAAAACGGCGAATTCTCTGATTGTCTACCATAGGCCAAAGTCTAAGCTCTAAACACTAAGAATCTTAGTCTAAGATACAGTGGTAGTTGAAGAGTAACCAGCAGATTTTTACCGATTCCAACTACAAGAAAAACTTTTATTTTTCTTGTCAGTTTTAAATCACGTATGCAAAGTTTGCATAATAACAGCTGACGGCCGCATCTTACGACATCGCGACACGTAGCGAGCGAGGAGCGAACACTTAATATGTAGTTTTTACAAAACTTTCAAACTGTTAGAAGAAAACCTTTGATAAACTACCCAAGTTTCCTTGAGAGAATTTACTACTACTAATTAAAAAAACTTCACAAATTCATTAAAGAGATTTTAATATTAAGTTACGACTTACGTAGTTAAGAACTTGGTACCATATTAAAACTGTGACTTAATTTGCAGTATATTCTAAGTTTATTGCAAAATATTATGACACAATATAAATAACGCAAAAATATTGTGACCGTAAACAGTTTGCAATGTAAAGCGTATCTTATAAATTATAATAATATTATCTCTTTTATCACTCCTCGTGAATCGTATTGCCGTATCGCAAAAGATAGCACATTGACAGCTGAAGACTACCCATTTACGATAATTACAACGGCCAAGCGGGAGCAGCTCTTAAATAAAAAAAAGAGTTGTCGTTGCCCTAGTGTTGAAGAAAACAATAATTTATAACATAAAATTTAAAATATTGAATAGACATAAGTACGGAAAAAATATTTGGTATTATTTATAAAATTACCCCACATTTCTCCCCAGTCATATAGTTTGGGGATCACTGATATCGCCCCTATACACGCAGGTCGACAGCTCGTCAGGGCGCCAGGGCATCTCTACCCCCGCATGGAAGTCGGCGCGTGTTCGACGAAGTCTGTCACGCGAACAAATACCAATTCCCTATATTGATATTATTTAGTACTGGCCACTGGAGAGTGGATGCTGTAATATTCCGTAACGGTACTAACTACTAGGTATACTTCACTGAAGAACGAAAAGCGTGTTTTAAAAATTAAAATGATTTCGTAAAATTATATTATTATAACAATAATATGCATATTAAACTGATAGACGTCTGTCTTTACAATTTCATTTAATTCTAAATTGTAGGGAACTAACGACTGCTAGAAGTACATAATAAATATTGTTTTTTTTTAATTAACGTCACAATAATTTATTTAAAAATATGCAAACATTTTTGCATACACTTTGCGTTTAAAATGATGTAACTTACAAAATCTTTTATTTACAAATCCATAAATTCATGAACGATAACAATGCATTCTTTTTTCTGTAATGCTCGATGTTTGTGTCTATACTCGATGTTCGTTGTAATGCCCACTGTTTGTTCTAAATTCTAATGCTCTCTTAACATCATATTCTCCAGGTGTGCTCACACCTTAATGTGTAGTGGACAGACCGCGGGTGACTCGCCCAATACTCTGACGGAAAATTGATTTCTGATGTGCGCGAACATTACATGATAATGCCTGGATCTCTCCGCTTATTGAAGAATGAAAATGCTTTTAGATTCCATCCTAGATAAACTACTCGCTTACAATTGTACTACGTAAGCTTTTCCTTTATGATGTCAGCTTCTACGGCTTGCGAAGATCTGTACCCTGTATTTTTATCCAACACTAGATGACCCGGTAAAATTCGTATCACTTACCTCTAAATCGTAAAAACCTTTCCTGGACTTTTACGAATATTTTTACATTTGAAATAATTTTTTATTTATTTCGGAGTTTTGACCAATAATGTAAGATTAATTATTTTAATATCCCTTTATACTTAACAATTATCAATTTATTATAATATTGATACTACCTTCTTGCGCTGTGCGAAACGTGCGAAACAACTATTTCGACAACTAGCTCCTTATTTTTTACTAGCTGTTGCCCGCGACTTCGTCCGCGTTAGTATAGTAGATCACGTTCCAAGTATTATTTTTTCAAAAATATTCAATGTACAGAATTGACTTTCCTACGATTTTATTATATGTATAGATGACTTAGTTTGTTCCTACAAAGGATAATTAAGACGCAATACAAACTCCACGATACCTTTTAATTATAAACAAAAGTTTCATGAGGAATAAGGGGGGGGGGGGTTGGGGGGGCGCAGCCCCCCCAAAACAAACGACACTGGAAAACCGTATGTGTAGTTTAGTTTTTAACTTTGTTCTTAAAAAAGATGTATAACGCCGCAACACCGCTTTGTTTGAAGCAAAATTTTGGGGCGGTGGGGGGGGGGGGGGTTGGGGGGGGGGGGGCGACGGCCCCCCCCAAGAAAAGACCGATGCCAAAGCTCCCAGCATGTTAATCAAACGACACTCGAAATTTGTATAGAAAAGATAGACAAAAGCTCATAGCATGGCAAGGAGTGAAGATAGATACAAAGTGTGAAGGAGAAATTTGTAGGAAATTTTATGGGCTTTCATCACGTACCGGACATTTTCTCTCTACAACGCACCGTTTTAGCGATATGAGCAAAAAACTAAAAATATTGAAACTTGAGCCCCTCCCCCCCCCTAGGTGATATCGTCATAATTATATAAGCCCTATTGTTGACCCGACCTCTATATAATATTCGTGCAAAATTTGAAGTAAATCCATTCAGTACTTTCTGAGTTTATCCCGGACATACATACAGACAAACAGACAAACAGACAAACAGACAAAAATTCTAAAACTATATTTTTGGCTTCCATATCGATTGTAGATCACCTCCCAAGTATTATTTTTCAAAAATATTCAATGTACAGAATTGATTTTCCTACGATTTTATTATATGTATAGATGACTTAGTTTGTTCCTACAAAGGATAATTAAGACGCAATACAAACTCCACGATACCTTTTAATTATGAACAAAAGTTTCATGAGGAATAAGGGGGGGGGGTTTGGGGGGGCGCAGCCCCCCCAAAACAAACGACACTGGAAAACCGTATGTGTAGTTTAGTTTTTAACTTTGTTCTTAAAAAAGATGTATAACGCCGCAACACCGCTTTGTTTGAAGCAAAATTTGGGGAGGTGGGGGGGGGGGGGGGTTGGGGGGGGGTTGGGGGGGGGCGAAGGCCCCCCCCCCAAGAAAAGACCGATGCCAAAGCTCCCAGCATGTTAATCAAACGACACTCGAAATTTGTATAGAAAAGATAGACAAAAGCATGGCAAGGAGTGAAGATAGATACAAAGTGTGAAGGAGAAATTTGTAGGAAATTTTATGGGCTTTCATTACGTACCGAACATTTTCTCTCTACAACGCACCGTTTTAGCGATATGAGCAAAAAACTAAAAATATTGAAACTTGAGCCCCTCCCCCCCCCTAGGTGATAATATCGTCATAATATATAGCCTATGTGTTGACCCGACCTCTGTATAATATTCCTGCAAAATTTGAAGTAAATCCATTCAGTACTTTCTGAGTTTATCCCGGACATACATACAGACAAACAGACAAACAGACAAACAGACAAAAATTCTAAAAACTATATTTTTGGCTTCCATATCGATTGTAGATCACGTCCCAAGTATTATTTTTCAAAAATATTCAATGTACAGAATTGACTTTCCTACGATTTTATTGTAGTATAGATTAGTAACCACCAATATACTTATCCATTGATGATTTACTTTACGCGCGATCATAAAAACTAAACTACGCGTTCAGACTTCAGACGTGCGCGTGTTCTGCGCGTGATCTGCTGGAACGTATGGGAAAACATCGAATTGGCTGGCTGGTTCTACAAGATGGCTGCAAGATACAGACTATAAAGTGATGTATTATAGGACGAGAGTCTCTAGCTGGTTGACCGCTGCCTGCGGTCGACGCGGCAGTTGGATTGTCGTCAACTCAACGATGCGGAATACACGTTCCTAAATCTAATAGCTGCGTCTTCCGTAGCATCTAGGCCTATAATATTATAATATCTTGCATTCCACAGGATTTTTATATTATATCTAGTACATGAGTAGGAGGAATTCATCCATATTTATATTATAAATACAAAAGTGTGTCTGTCTGTCCGTTGTTATCTCTTCACGCCCAAACCGCTAAGCCGATGTTGCTGAAATTTGTTAAGATTATACTTTGAGTCCTGGGAAAGGGCATTGGATTATTTTTATCCCGGAAAAATGTACGGTTCCCGCGCGTTAAACGAGTTTTGGCGCAACGGAGTTGCGGGCGTCATCTAGTCTAATATAGTTTCATTCCAGCTCAAAAAATAGAAATAAAAATAAAGTTTAAAAAAGTTTTTAACCGACTTAAAAAAAGGAGGTTATCAATTCGACGCGTATGTATGTTATATTTCTAGAACTGCCCAGTTTTTGCATATGTTAATCTATAACAGCTTCTGAACAAATGTGCCAAATTTCAAAAGTCTATATGTATGTATGTATGTTTTTATGTTTGTGCACGCATATCTCCGGAACTACAAGTCCGATTTAAGTAATTCTTTTTTTATTGTACCAGGTATTGTTCAACTTAGGGAATAGTGCAAGTGTCATTAAAATCAGTTCAGTAGTTTTGGAGATAGGAAGGTTTAATTCTCAATTACGTACAATTTTGAAGTCGGTCTTATCTTTTTAAAATACAGTTATTTAAACTTTATTTTTATAATAATAAATGTAATAAACGGACTGTACCTACTATGTATTTAATAATCATGAATATTTAGTGGTGCATAAGAATGATAGGATTGGTGTTACGGGAGTTTTCCTATGCCTTCATTTTTTTGCTGCAGAAAATCGAAGTCCAAGTACGCTTAGGCCCACTTGCGCAGATCTGAGTTAAAGTTAACTCTAAGTTAAACATCATGCCATATCTGTCACTCACTTTAAAGAGTGATAGAGGTGACATGATGTTTAACATAGAGTTAACTTTAACCCAGATCTACGCAAGTGCCCCTTAGTGACATTGATAAGTTATTGTCTTGACTTATTTCAAATCTAATACATGTTCAACAGTGAAAATATGAAATGCTTCGTAGGAGTTACTTGAAATAATATTTCTGCAAATATTATTGCCAGTAGCTCCTGCAATCACATTTTGTACAAAATCTCCATTATTCTGCAGATAAAAATAATCTGAGTGTGACGAAATTATACTCCCTGATCTTTTGCTGTTTGTTACATTTTGTTGGGATCCCCTTGTGTAATGTGAATTGAATATAGATCGTATTGTAGTAATCTTTTCGTTAGGGTCATCGTGCACTATGTTTGAGCTTAAAGAATGGAGAGTATTTATAATACTTTATTACGTTTAACTAAATCATAATTTAACTTCGAAAACGTTAAAGTCACTGCTCACCTATTATTGGGTTCGATCCAAAATTTTATATAGGTAGGTTCCATATAAACGCTTATTAAAAAACTAGCTGTTGCCCGCGACTTCGTCCGCGTTAGTATAGTAGATCACGTCCCAAGTATTATTTTTCAAAAATATTCAATGTACAGAATTGACTTTCCTACGATTTTATTACATGTATAGATGACTTAGTTTGTTCCTACAAAGGATAATTAAGACGCAATACAAACTCCACGATACCTTTTAATTATGAACAAAAGTTTCATGAGGATTAAGGGGGGGGGGGTTTGGGGGGGCGCAGCCCCCCCAAAACAAACGACACTGGAAAACCGTATGTGTAGTTTAGTTTTTAACTTTGTTCTTAAAAAAGATGTATAACGCCGCAACACAGCTTTGTTTGAAGCAAAATTTGGGGAGGTGGGGGGGGGGGGGGGAAGATAGATACAAAGTGTGAAGGAGAAATTTGTAGGAAATTTTATGGGCTTTCATTACGTACAGGACATTTTCTCTCTACAACGCACCGTTTTAGCGATATGAGCAAAAAACTAAAAATATTGAAACTTGAGCCCCTCCCCCCGCCCTAGGTGATATCGTCATAATATATAGCCTATGTGTTGACCCGACCTCTATATAATATTCGTGCAAAATTTGAAGTAAATCCGTTCAGTACTTTCTGAGTTTATCCCGGACATACATACAGACAAACAGACAAACAGACAAACAGACAAACAGACAAACAGACAAAAATTCTAAAAACTATATTTTTGGCTTACATATCGATTGTAGATCACGTCCCAAGTATTATTTTTCAAAAATATTCAATGTACAGAATTGACTTTCCTACGATTTTATTATATGTATAGATGTTAAGTACGGTTGCTGCGTAACAAGAAATTCTTTTTTTCTATCCGGATTCCGGACCTTAGAGATGGTTCATAAACTAAAAAGACATATTTTTTTAACTTTTGAAATAAAATACTAACACGTTGCTGCCAATTATTTATGGTTAATTGAACTTACCTTAAGTGAACTTCAACCAAAATTATACGAGTTGCTGCATCCGTAGAGATTTAATAAACCTGTAGTCCGAATTTTGTGGTACTGCATCATCACACGCCATTTAGATATTATTTATTTAATTTAAAACTGAAAAAAGACAATCAATTGGTTTTATAGTACTTCCGCCTTGCTTTCCTAGATGGCGGTGTTAGTTCGTCCGTCATTCTTTTTAGAGAGGATAATTCATAACATTTTATCATTCCGCAAGTAAAGAATAGGGGCAACAAACTAAGAGAAGTGGGTGGGGTGGGATCTTAAATCTCTACGGATGCAGCAACTCGTATAATTTTGGTTGAAGTTCACTTAAGGTAAGTTCAATTAACCATAAATTATACTTCGTTGCTGCATCCTATGAGATTTAATAAACCTGTAGATGTTCAGCGCGTAATTGCGGAATGATAAAATACCAGATTAATTACATTAAGTTAATTAATTACGGAATTTAAAATGATATAACATCATAGACATCATAACAATTTTTATTTAATAAAGTATTATACTTCTAAATAATAATACTACTTAATTAGTTTGGATATGCTATGAATCTGAATTTACATTAAAAATAGCTTCTGCGAAAGCTCTGTCTTGTGCTAAATCTGGTAAAGGTAAGTTATAAAACTTAGCAAAACAAAGTGATGAGCCGGCCCAGCCAGCGCATCGCTTGGTGATGTCGACGGAGACTCCCGCGCGGCGCGCCGCCGACGTGGAGGCGTGTCGCGTGCTGTGCGCTGAATAAACGCCAATCTCTATGCCACTGTCCTTGAGGACACTCTTTATCCAGCAACTTATAGATTGGGAACTGGCATTATGAAAAGGCTTTCTAGTTGTTAAAATGAGCTTATCAGTAGCTGGGTCATTTCTCAGCTCTTTTGTCTTATCTAGGTAGATAAAGCTTTAGCTGGGGCTTGATGAATAATTATTAATAGTGATTACGATACGTGAATTTTCGGAATGAACGTCTTCTTTTCTTATGAGTGATAACGTCTGCACCCGTTGTCCCGTCGACAACGAGTTGAATTATTATTTAAAATTATTAAAATATTAGAATGAGAGTTACAATTTTTTTTTTTTTTTTTTTTTTTTTTTTTAAATTTCTAATGATAATAAGTATAGAATCTTACGGATAAAATTTAGATACGTACTCCAAAAGTTTATAAGGTTCCCTTAAAAATGAATACTTTAGGAAGCTGGGCTTACTCCTAAAAACTCCTTTAAAAAATCTTAGGATCGTTATTGCAACGGGATTTACCAATGATTAGAGACAAACTAGAGTCTAGACCTATAACAATTTAACATTCCGCAACTTGCTTTTTCATTAAGTTTTTCTGTTAAAATTTAAGAATTCGTAATATTATATCAGCTACGAATCCTTAATACAAATCAATATTATTATTAATTTGACAAAAATTAAACCAATGTTTTAATCCTGTATCATACTGATTAATTGTACCTCCCGAAAACGGTTTTAGTATGATATTGTCAATAGACATCTCCGGTATTCGGCGCCTTAGGTAGACTTTCCGCACAATACTGCGCACGCCAGAAGGTTTTATCTGACCTAAAATAAATCTCGTCGGATTTGAGAAGCGATCAAAACAGTGGAAAACACGGCCGAGACACGACGGCCAGTACGGAACGACTAATTTACCAGTCGCTTCCTCTTCTATAATTTTCCTAAGACAGTATGAGCGCGAATGGCGGAAAGGCATAGAAAAAATAATCGTGCCATGAAATTGTAAAAGCTAGGATGATGAAGGCACCTGGGTCTTGTTTCCAAGAGACATAATATCTTAGCAGATAATAATATAGCACTTATTACTAAAGCACAACGCGAGTAAGTACAGTATCAGCCATCAGGTTGTCAGGTTGACCGAAGCTCAATAAGATCTTTAGTAAGTTCCTATCGTTACGTTACGTACCTAGACGCCTGGTCAGCATCTGTGTTTTTATATAATCGATGTCGAACGGCTTGAACCCCTCATGGCCTCGATCTGTCTTGTTGTGTGACAAATTATAAGAAGCAAATAAATTATATATGCGTTGTTTCTCGCACTACTGCCATATATCTCTCGCGATTTCATTGAGATGATGAAATTGAATACTTCACATTATAATATTAATATAAGATAATATAATTATGGCAGTAGTATTATTTATTCTTAGTAAGACATTTAAAATATTATCACAACGATGAAATGAAAAATGATTTCAATCCCTAGGCAGCCAATAATTCGAGATAATTGATATGATGGCGAGCTTCATCCGCAGACCAATGGCATCTAGTTACTACTCCGTCGCACGCGGCGCCCCAGCCGGTGAGTGACGAGTCTGTGAAGATCTCCAGCTCGTATAAACTTGTGTTTATTCTATTAAAAAGCTTACTTTATTCTATTAAAAATAATATTGCACCACCAACTGGTGGTACAAATAAGGTTTTACAGGCATGATGGAATCAAAATTATTATTACATTTTTGTGAAGCTAAAAACTTATCTCGTTCAAAGTATTTAGTACGCGGCCAGTTGTATCAAAGAATATACAACTACACGGCTGTATGCTATTGCTGGTCATGCTGAAATTAAAGTGCCAATGAACTTCGCGAAATCGCGCTTTGTTATGGATTTCGTTGGCTAGTTAGAAAATTTCTGGAGTAACTGCATGACTTGAGTATTTAATATTATGTCAAAGCTAATATAATGTCATTGGTCAAAGCCAATAAATCTACAAAGTTGTGAAGGCGTCATACTAGTTTTCTCAAAGTTGATAATAAAACCTAATTGTTTCAATTTTGACCTTAATATATTATATAGTAGCATAATCTTTAGATTTCGATTCGAATTTCGACCACTAGATGGCCCTGCTTTCTTGACCACATAAAAAGAGGCTTTTGAAGCTTTACAAATATAAATGGCACAGAACTTAAGCCGTACAGGAAGGCAGTTAAATTCACAAAGATTATCATGAAATCGAAATCTCAAAAAGAAATAAAATAATAAATTTATGTAATGTATGAATCGGCACACCGCACAAGCAATTCCTTGAGATCGATTGAGATTTGAGATTGAGATATTAGGAATATAGGCATTTGGAAAGACCAATTTTATAGCAGTGCGAATATCTTCCATTTTAAAAGTTGATTACGTGCAAATTAAAAATGTATAGTAATTTTGAGTTGAATATAAATCTTAACCCACCGATACTTTTCGGTGTAAGAAAAATGTATGAAATAAATTGATCTGGCAAATTTTCATTACATACTGAAATAGCACCTAATTGTTTGAGTTCACTTATTGCTTTGCTCATCTGACTCTTTGTAAAAAGTGGATTACTTGGTTCCACACGTTGGTAAGGTGGCTTACAGAAGGGACTTATAACTCAATGCAGAAGGGTATTTTATAATATCCTTTAGCATAAGACAGCACTGCACCGTGCTGTCGGAGGTTATTAGAAGCCAATTGCGTAAAAAGAATTGGATGCGGCCAGCGTGAGGTACCTCTAGTAGCGGCGTCTCCTGTCGTTGCTCGGTCTGGCGCTCGCGTAGGGGCGGCCGCGGCGCGGGGGCTGCTGGGCCCTCCTCGCCGACGTGTCGACGGCTGCGGCTCGTGCGGGCGGGCCGGCGCTGCTGGCGCTGGCCTCGCGTAATGCTGACGAGGAGGAGCTCGGGAGTTGCCCGGCAGTGCTTGTTGCTAGCGCTTTTCACCGAAAAGGTAGACGTCGCTTTTTACGCCTTGGATTGTATTATAAAAAAAAATTATCGGTTTTTGCAGCCTGCTGTAGAACTGCGGCTACCTCTTGATTGAGTTTAGGCGCTTGTGCCAGCGAAAGGTTAGTCGGTATAAGAATCTTCGCCACAAGCGACTCCTTGTATTCCTTAGCCAAACCATCGACCAAGATTTTACCCCAACGTTCAGAGAGTTCGGTGGGAATGCGTTCGCCTAGGGCTTTCTCTGTTTTATTGGCCTTGCCAAGAATATTTAGTATTTCAAGTGGTAACCTGGGAGTAGATTCTTGGTTAGGATCTACTGGCACGGTGGCTTCTGGTTGGCTCAGCGGCGCTGATGTCGGCGGTGCGGCCTGCGGCGACGCCGGTGCAGGCGCGGCCGACTCCATATAATCCACGTCTTCGACGTCGGCTAAAGATTGTGGAGTTCCACAGCAAGATTGAGCCTCCCGCACGTCGATGTCTTCATCGCGCCTTTTGTCGTCGGATGAGTGCTCGTTATCGCAGCGGCCTTCCAGGGAGGAAGACGCTGATGACTCGGATCTTGTCCGGTGTGAATAAGCAAAAGCATAAAGTTGCTTTCAGGATGATATCACGTATCATCACGACTCAGTTTGTAACCTGGATAATATCGCGTATTACCCCATTAAGGTACAAAAAGTTGACTATCTGGTTAATATCACGTATTAACCCTTAAGATAGTCCTTTTTTAACGTATCGTTACCATGCCATAGCTGAGAACAAAGAAAAAATTCATAATATTTTTAAAAATTAATGCGGGTAGTTTGGTACCTTTTCCTTTGTTGCAGCGTAATTTACTTTCCAATCGCCGTATTTTACGGCGAATATGTTCGTAATCATCCTTATTCTTCCTTTTTCCAATATTATTCGGCGATTTACACTAATTATAACACTTTAACACTGTAGAAATTAGTTTAAAAAGGATAACGTGTTGACGATGCCGCACACGAAAAACGAATGACGGACGAACTAACACCGCCATCTAGGAAAGCAAGGCGGAAGTACTATAAAACCAATTGATTGTCTTTTTTCAGTTTTAAATTAAATAAATAATATCTAAATGGCGTGTGATGATGCAGTACCACAAAATTCGGACTACAGGTTTATTAAATCTCATAGGATGCAGCAACGAAGTATAATTCCTGCTAAGCCTGACTAGATAATATTATGATGCATTTAATGTTCATTGAGCCACGAGAAAGCCCTATAGCTCACTAAACAGAAGAGACACAGAAATATCTGTGTGCACAATGCATACTATTCGTAATATCAGAGGGCAAAATATATACCGTGCTTTAGTGACGTCACAACTCACCCCTGCAGACTATTCACATTTATTTTACCTCTAAAGAGACCTCTGTGGTAACCACATAAAGTTCATTTTCGTGGAAACTCTGAGTAAAATCTGTAGTCCGCCGAGATTTATAGCATTAGCCGCGCCTCTCCCTAAATCAATTAGAGCACAACACTATAATATCGATACTTTTATTACCCCGATAAGCTAATCTGTGTTTTTACTACCGATACTAATAAGGAGTATAATGGATTGACGCTGTGTCCATTACTACAGTGAACATAAAGGTCAAAGTTATTTGAAAGTTCAGTATTGTCTTCTACTCTGCCCTCACTAACAAAATACACGTTTGTTTGTGATTCGGAAGAATGTGAATTTTCGTCGTTAGTCATGAAATTAAGGGATTTTTTTGTAAGATAATACAATAAAGCCAGGTTTATCCCTGGAAAACCACGTATTTTTGAGCAATTTAATTTTATTATTACTTAGGGCTCCTACACAAAACTGCGAATTCGCATCGCATCGTGAATATATTCTGAAAAAAAAAACTCATACCTACTTACTAAAAATGACATTGCGATGCGATGCGATGGGAATACGCAGTTTTGTAAATAAGTAAATAAGTTTTAATTAAATAAGTTTTTTTTTGTTTTCTTTTTTTATTGATCTATCACATCCGTTTCACGGTGCAACATGAGGGTAGTATTCCCTGAAGATACTCTCCCAGAATTCCACCTCCTCTTTGTCGATGTGTGACTTCAGGACTAGTTTCTCACCAATGTCCAGATAAGCCTGATCATCCAGGGTGTACGGCTTCCATCTGACCTGGAGACTGTCGTCAGGAGTAGGGTCACTGAAATGGAAATAATTTAAAAAATAACTACAGACAGGAAGGTAGGATAAGACCTGATAAGATATGAAAAGATAAGTACTGTGCATTTTACTTACAATGTATGTATAGAAGTAGATAGAAATAAACTACTTATAAATATAACACAAATTAGTAATGAAATATAGAATAGAAAAAAATAGTTTTAAAGCTATGAATACCAACTATTATTCAGTGAAATACAATGCTCATTAAAGAAATTGATCTTGTAATCAAGAATCCTAACAATAGCTGTCGTTATAATCGAATAATTTGAATTTGTACAATATCTCAAAGAACATTGCCATACCTAAATTTAGCAAAGTTTGTCCAAAGCGTCGTGAACTGATCTACCATTTGGAAAATTTCCGAGTCTTTCTCAACCTTATTAGTCTCCACCTTCATTGGGAATAAGTAGCGCAAGTCGTCGGAATGCGACACGATGGTCCTGTACCCGAATAGCTCACCCGTGCCCGATGTATATTTAAAACCGTTCCTCTCGGAGACGCAAGTAAACTTGTACATGTACAATTTATTCCTGTTCCGTTTTGCGCAAATTTTCTGCCATAACACCGCCCCGTACGCGAAAATCTCCATCCCGAAGAATTTGATTACTGTATCCAAAGTCTCCCTCGAAACGGGTTTGCCTTTCATATAGAATTCCTTGAATTTTTCGCCGATTTGCATTTGCGTCTTTAATGGACAGTTTATAGTGAGCGGCTCGGGAACGAAGTACTCCAGGTATTTGTTGGCCTGGTGGAATATTTTGTCAAAGTCGCAGCCGGTCTGGAACCAGAACGCGCCCTCGTCCTCGTTGTAGCCGTTGATGACGGTCACGTCCTCGTGGATTCCCTTCCTCAGGAGGTCGTACACATCACCCTCTATGAACGTTTCGTTGTTACCGAACTTCTTCTCCGGGACGATACCGAAGAACACGTTGGCGCGCTCTTTCTCTGTTTGGGCCAAGGTTATATTTATTCGTTTCTTGATGAGATCTTCCACAGGCTGTTTCTTGAAGAACTCGTATATTTCTTTGGCGTCGGATGATTCGCATCCCAGTTCTTTCGCCAGCTGCAGCGCTCGGTCCCTCGGTCGGAACGTGTTCGGCCACCAGCAGGCTAAGGTTCCGCTCTGCATGATCGCTTTATTGAAGAGACCTTTGCTCATCGGCGATATCAGGTGGAGGGAGACGCTGACGGCGCCGGCGCTCTCCCCGAATATGGTTATATTGTTTGGATCCCCGCCGAAGCTTTTAATATTCTTTTTAATCCAGCGCAGTGCGGCAACTTGGTCCTTCATGCCCGCGTTGCCGGGTATATCCTCCGTATCGAGACAGAGGAATCCGAGGACTTCTAGCCTGTAGTTGATGGTCACTAAAATCACGTCTTTCCTGACGATAAATTCTGGGCCGTAGATCATGTCACTTCCGCTTCCGCTGATGAAGCCTCCCCCGTGGATCCACACCATGACTGGCAGGGGTTTTGCTGGTGATACTGTTGGGGTGTACACGTTGAGATACAGGCAGTCCTCGCTGCCCTGCGGCGGCAGGGGTGGGTACGTGAACATGTCATAGTGGTAGCAGTCGGGTCCGAGCTCTTTAGCGCTGCGCACGCCCTGCCAAGGTTTAGTTGGCTGCGGTGCCTGCAATATTAGGATGAATATACATCGCAGTACTGAATTGTTAAATAAATATTTCGATGATATAACTGTTATTTATATTTTTGTACGTGTTGTCGTTTTTCTTTACAAAAATATTGTAGTTTATACTTTTTAGAGTTCTAAACTCTTAAAACTATCTACTAGTGACTAGAATGTAACAAATTAAGAATTTTCTTTTTTACATAATATTTTATCTAAGTTTATTTTTATCAAGTGCCAATTTTATCAATAAAATATATATTAATAATTTTATCAATAAAATATATAATAATAAAATATAAATAAGTGCTGTCGACAAGACTTGCTCAATTGACGCCAATGTATTAAATAAACAATTTACTGGAGCCACTTGTTCACTCGATCCTGCTCAGAAGGCCCGTACACTCGATCATCTTGCCAATTTACCTATCCCCGGTTCCTCACCCTTTGTCCTAAGTCCTGTGACTGCGGTAGATGTTAAAAAACACTTGGCATCAATTTCTTCGAATGCAGTAGGCGATGATGGTATTAGTCGTAAGATGATTATCCCTATTCTTGACTCTATCACTCCTGTACTGGTTCATATTTTCAATCATTGTTTTGACACTTGTGTTTTCCCCAGTGCTTGGAAGGATGCCTATGTGATCCCATTACCAAAGACCTCTAAGCCAAAGTTGGTGTCTGACTTCCGTCCCATCTCAGTCTTACCTTTCCTCTCTAAAGTTCTGGAACGGTTAATCAGCCATCAGCTTACCAACTTTGTAAATGAGAATAATATTCTAAGCACCTTTCAATCAGGTTTTCGTCGGGGGCACAGTACCACTACGGCATTAATAAAAGTCTCTGATGACATTCGTTATGGTATGGACAATAAACTACTAACTATGTTGGCGTTATTAGACTTTAGCAATGCATTTAACTCAGTCGACCATGACATTTTGCTGAGTTTGCTAAGGTCTATCAATCTATCACCCGCCGTAGTTTGCTTAATCCGTAGCTACCTCACTGGTCGTCGTCAGAGAGTAAGGTTGGACGATTCTTTTTCTGACTGGGACTTTATCTCTGCTGGTGTGCCACAGGGAGGGGTCTTGTCCCCACTTCTTTTTGCTATTTTTATAAATTTAATTACAGCTTCCACTTCTTTACTATCTCATTTGTATGCTGATGATTTTCAAGTTTATACCCATACCTCACTGCTCAATTTACGTGGTACGATCGGGACTTTTAACAGGGAATTAGAGTTAATATACGACTGGAGCAAGCGCCATGGCTTGGTAGTTAATCCTTTGAAAACTCAGTTAATTATTATTGGCAGCCCTGGCCTTGTGTCTAGGATTGACTGGAGCAGCTTGCCTCCCGTTTGTTTAAATAATGTAGTGATTCCTTTTAGCAAGTGCGTAAAAAATTTAGGTGTTTATTTTGACAACACATTATCTTGGTCTCATCACTTAAAAGAAATTAGCAAAAAGATTTATGCAACCTGGTTCTCTGTCTGTCGCCTGCGTTACCTCTTACCTATCCCAACCAAGATAAAGATTGCCGAATCTCTATTCCTATCAATTCTGGATTACGCTGATGCTTGTTTGACTAATATCACCGAGGATCAATTAAACAAGCTCGAGCGACTTCAGAATCTCGCAATCAGATTTATCTTCGGGTTAAAGAAATTTGATCACGTGTCAGAATTTCGAACACGTCTGAAATGGTTGCCCATACGTTTTCGGCGGGATGCCCGTATTCTATCACTTGTTTACTGTATAATATATGACCCTAATTTACCTTTATATCTCAAAGAAAAATTTTTATTTCGCCAAGCCACTGTAAAGGAGTTAAGATCTGCGTCAAATTTGCACTTGGAAATGCCTGCGCATCAAACCAAATATTATAGTTCCTCGTTTGTCGTTACCGGTGTTAAGCTCTGGAATTCCTTACCTAAGCATGTAAAACTTGCAAAAACATTAAATGCATTTAAAAGTCTAGTCAAGTTACACTACTTAAATATTTGTAAATGAATATGTTTTGAGTTACTAACACTTAAAATTATTAGGATGTCCGTGTTGTTCTATGTTGTTATCCTTTATTTATAATATAAAAATATAGTATTATTTTATTGTATATTTAGTATTTATGTATAGTATTATTGCTGAGTATTGTATATATTATTTAGGTATATTTATATTATATTAATTCATGTTATCATAACCATTGTCTTTGTATTCTTTTGCTTGCACATGCTCAATTACCTCTACTGCAATTTCACCTTCGCTCATGGTTGCCTGGAAGAGATTGCTACCTAGTAATAAGGCCGCCATTGTGACACCTATGTATTATTTGTTTGTATATTTTTATGTATTCTCCTTGTATTGTGTGCACAATAAAGAATATTTGAATTGAATTGAATATTTGAATAAAATATTAGATTTCTTCACACACGATCATCTTCGTTGTTGTCATCAGATAAGATTTAGAAAGTTGAACATTTCAAAATTCAAGGCCATTCAATTTGTTACTGCTCAACTGCTACTGAATATATTTGAGGTTATGTTTGGTGTTTTATGATACCATTTGCCGCCAAAAATTATTAAGGACGTTAAGTGCTAAGTTTGTATTATCTGAGATAAAGAAAACAGAAACATTCCATTCCATTAAATTGTTTTCCTATTTATGTCCACAGATAAGTCAAAGAAATAGATTTTCACCACCTACCTTAAACCTCAAGTCTCCCACAGGTGGCTGAGCATACGGTATGCCCTTGAAGCTACAGAAGGGCTTTCCGTACTCATTTTCCACCACTTCTCCCTCTAAGATACCCTCATGTACTTTTACTTGCACCATTTTGATTGGAAACACACAGCGACGCGCAAATATATACTATGATAAGCGTTGATAGTGAATATCACTAATGGTCCAAGCAGGAAATTGATCGTAGTGATCGTGCTGCGTGATGGTGACGTTATCGTAATTCAAATGTATAATAGACGCCACTATTTTCATACCAATATTTTTGAGTTAAATTAGCGAATACGTAGCATGACGTAGCAGTCACTGTTCCTGCTTAAGGTGACGCCTTGATAATTTGGCTGTAGCGATGTCCATTTTTCTCAGCAATGACTAAAGCTAAGAAATTAAAGTTCACTGTCATTATTCATCATGTCTTTGTCTTTGAATTACCCATAGCATAACACGATTGGTCAACTTTTATAACACAGAATAATCAATCAAAAAGACCTCTGTAAAAAAAGGGATTCCTATTTTGCCAACAGAGGCGAGTGAAATAAGCTTCCAAAATTTGTACATAAATTGGTTCTAGTATACACTTTAATTTGCCCATAGCTTATATGAAATGTATTTATGGTTTTTAAATTACGCGACAAAAACCATTTTGTCGCTACGCCCTTTCCATTTTTTGCTGTTCCATTGCTTGTTTTCTATGAGAGGCCGGGCCAGCCTCGCATAGAAAACAAGCAATCTAAAACACATCCAACACGGTTTTTTACTTTAACATGGCGTCACCTTAACCCAACTTCGGTTTTCCCTATCTCTTTCTGTTTGATAATCTTTGATTAATAGACACAAAACAAAATGAGGTCATTATTATCAAATTAATTATCTAGTAATTAATCATATTTTGTTTTTGAATAAAAAAAACCAAGGCACCAACATAATAATATAATTCATTCAAATTTATTGTACGAGTAATATTGTAGCTTCGACGTTTAAAAAGCCACTCAGATACATTTTAACTATCACTTAACTTTAATTTAAAGAAAGTCTTTACTTAAATTAAAACGTTTTTTAACAAAATCTTTATTTAATATAATATAGGAACGGAATAAAGGGTAAAAGTAGGATTAGTACCCTTTATACCGTTCCGATAGAAGATAAGCTAAACATTATTATCTTCCCTTCTTCACTTCCAGACTTATCTCATCAATGATGAAATAGATTATGAGAAGAATGAGATGTGATTTTTTCATTTAGAAATTAATTTTCCTTTTTCTGGGCTTTTCCAATTTGCGTTGTAATTGGACAATTTTGAATAAATGGCTTCGGTAAAAAGAATTCCAAAAGTTATTTGTTCGTCACAAATTTTAGATTAAGTAAAGAAAACCTTCATTTTGTGTATAAAGCCGGCCTATATTCTGATGTTTTTATTAGAGATTATATATTTCAGATATTTCCCTGAAATTGGTTGCGCAGAAATTTGTTTATCGGGGAGTTCAACAAAATCAATCAATGAGGGTGGGTTGCACCAGAAGCGTTAACTATGTTAGACCGGCCAGTCGTGGAGGGAGTCCCGTGCTTGACGTTAGATCCGGGATATCCCTCCTTTATACGGCTGAAGGCGAACCGCAGGTGGTTTTAGTGAGTAGGGGTCTCACATACCCCGGGGTGCTGAGCACATACCCAATCCGGGGGACCCATGATGGGTTTCCCTGCGCATAAAAAAAAAAAGAAGCGTTGTTATAGTAGTCCATAATAATTGACTTTAACTAGAGATTTGACAGTTCATTTGTCATCTTGTTAAAGTTATAGTTAAAGTGTTGGTGCAACCCACCCTAAGCGAAAAGAGTTCATAGACATTTTTGCAAACAACTTTTTAGGGTTCCGTACGCAAAGGGTAAAAACGGGACCCTATTACTAAGACTTCGATGTCTGTCTGTCTGTCTGTATGTCTTGAGGCTGTAACTCAAGAACCGCTATAGCTAAACTTTAGAAATTTTCACAGATTGTGTATATTATATCTGTTGCCGGTGTAACAACAAATACTAAAAACAAAATAAATTAAATATTTAAGGGGGGCTCCCATACAACTAACTTTATTTTTTTCTCGATATCAATAACGGCAAACAATAGGCACTTGAAATAACACTGGTAATTTACTTATGTATAATGTTGTAATCCATGTTATTTTGTAATGTAAATTTGTTTAGTTTAAGCAAATTATAAAAAAAATATTCAAGAAATACTCAATATTATTAGCACTTTAATAATTTATAATAAAATTTAAATAACTATAATAATTAAGGGGGCTCCCATACAAAAAACACAATTTTCTGTCAATTTTTCTCTATTGTGGTACGGAACCATTCGTGTGCGAGTCCGACTCGCACTTGGCCGATTATTATATTCTTTGCAGATGAGGTAATTACTATTATCTATGATGATTATCGTGTTGTATTGACTCCTCAGGATTCTGTTGGCATCTTTAGTAGTTACCCAGCGATACATCATTCAGTCATACACAGTACACGAATTGCGATAGAAAGATAATGAAGGAATTACCATTGTCAATTGTCATGTAGATATTGATGCCAATATAAATACACGATCTATCAAGCTTAATCTTTTGACTGCAGTTATTTGCGTAAATATAATTTAGACACAACCAATGAGCTCTCAAGATCCATGACGACTGTAAAGCAAACACAGTGTAAAAATTAAACTGCAAACTTTAGATATTTTGTGATTATTTAGACGTTTAGGCAGAAACATTTTTGTGGCAGTCGATGCAAGCTTTACCATAATATTATGAAGAAAGTCTTTTTTCACCCCAAATGATTTTATTTGATCGTACTTGAAATGTTGTTCATTTGTTACTCTTATAATTTGCATTTTGCATTTACTATTGAAATATTTGTTGTTTCAGATTGGATTGGAGATATCAGAAAAACTTAGGTAAGTTTATATTTTTTTCTTCTCGAAGAACTGTTACTATAATGTTTTATACTTACTTTTAAACTAAAACACATTAACGTTTCAACTCTATTTTGATCTCTACATAGAGGTATAACAAATTAGGCATCCAAGTCGCAACTTTTGAATTGGTCGTATTAATTATGAAAATAACATTTCAAATAATATAATATTTTTAATCATTCTTGGTGAAACTATTTCTGAAGTTACTCAAGTTTAAGGATTATTATCTACTTCTGGTACATCCTCTGAAGTTTGAAGATTAACTGTTGAAGATTAACTCTAAACACAACCGACCTCGGAATTTGTATTATATAATATATTTATTATACAAATATGTATAATTATGCAATAAATTATTGCGGTGGACCATTAAACTCGTCGCCAAATTATTATTATCTGCCATCGCGGTATCGCAGAATATAAATTAGTCTTAAATTATTAAAAAAAAAAAACAAAGAATAAAATATCTTAAAACCTACTTATCCCATCAAAAACATCCTGTAAAAAAACCAAGTCTCGCAACTCAGTTTTTCTACCGTAAAAAGTTGTGAGATCCATGTGATACCAAGTCGGTGAATTTATTCAGTCCCTACTTAAGGGACCTTCAGTCTCAAGTTATTACGTAAGTTCTTATCATATCAACATTAAAAATCTTTCACGTTTTAAATAAATAGATCAACTTGGACATCGCATGATTAGATTGTTTAGTATACAGTATCATACATTGTGTTTTCATGCGATGTCCAAGTCGATCTATTTATTTAAATGGTGAAAGATTTTTAATACTGATATGATAAGAACTTACGTAATAACTTGAGACTGAAGGTCCCTTAAGTAGGGACTGAATAAATTCACCGACTTGGTATCACATGGATCTCACAACTTTTTACGGTAGAAAAACTGAGTTGCGCGACTTGGTTTTTTTTACAGGATGTTTTTGATGGGATCTCACATCTTTTTGTAGAGTCCTACGCGAAGCCGCAGGCAAAAGCTAGGGAGTTGGTGTATTTAGAAAACTGGACAGAAATTATGAAATGTTTAGGTTTTCCAGTGATTAAGACACTAAACACTATCTATCTACCGATGATATACCGAAGATATCGATGGTACGGGTATGTTATATTTCAGTTTTTGCTACGGATCTCTGAAATCCTCGGTACTCGAGTCTGCAGCAGACGCTATAGTGTACAGGAGTGAAGGGTCCTCTCACCTCTGTATGTCGAACACTGGAAAAGGTACCGAGTGGAGGCACTTGGGCTGCAGCTATCTTTTAATCCTAAGCGCAAGAAGAATTCCCTTTTTTGTACAATGCAAATGTACAGTTACTAGTCAACCAAGTTTTGTTGATTACAGAACCCTAAAACGGAACCCTAAGCAGCTGATTTTTTGTATATTGGTAGGTTAATAGTTATATAATTTAAGAGTAACCTTGTCCTACAAATAAAACAATCCAAATTTTAGGATCATCAAGTCAAAGTATGAAATCCTTTCTATCTCTGTTAGCTACAACTTTCGAGATTTTTCGAAAATAAAAATGTTGTTCGTCTTATCAAAAGGTAGCTAATCACAAAAAATTTGTTTGTTAGTAATTACAAAAAAAAATGTTCTAGGGCTCCCGTACTAGTGTCCTGTCGTTAAAACTAAGGTCGAATTTCGACCATGGGCGATCTCTGGTAGTTTTTAATATAACAGTAACTTAATATAGGTAAAACAATCCTACTAATATTATAAAGGCGAAAGTTTGGATGTATGGATGTATGGATGTATGGATGTATGGATGTTTGTTACTCTTTCACGCAAAAACTACTGAACGGATTTTAATGAAACTTTACAACAATATAGCTTATGCATCAGAATAACACATAGGCTATAATTTTAACCAACTTTCAAAATGGAGGAGGTGTTATGTTCGTTTTTTATGCTCAACGATTACTCCGCCGTTTGTGAACCGATTTTCAAAATTTTTCTTTTGGTGTATAGGGCATTATCCCAATTTAATATCATGTTCACAAAAATGGTGATCTGATGAAGGAATCCATGGGTAATCGAGGGAACTCCTCAAAATTTATATGGAAACATGTGGTGACTTTGGTTTCATGAGAAGTATTCCGAGTATACCTACTAATATTATAAAGGCGAAAGTTTGGATGTATGGATGTATGGATGTATGGATGTATGGATGTTTGTTACTCTTTCACGCAAAAACTACTGAACGGATTTTAATGAAACTTTACAACAATATAGCTTATGCATCAGAATAACACATAGGCTATAATTTTAACCAACTTTCAAAATGGAGGAGGTGTTATGTTCGTTTTTTTATGCTCAACGATTACTCCGCCGTTTGTGAACCGATTTTCAAAATTTTTCTTTTGGTGTATAGGGCATTATCCCAATTTAATATCATGTTCACAAAAATGGTGATCTGATGAAGGAATCCATGGGTAATCGAGGGAACTCCTCAAAATTTATATGGAAACATGTGGTGACTTTGGTTTCATGAGAAGTATTCCGAGTATACCTACTAAAATTATAAAGGCGAAAGTTTGGATGTATGGATGTATGGATGTATGGATGTATGGATGTATGGATGTTTGTTACTCTTTCACGCAAAAACTACTGAACGGATTTTAATGAAACTTTACAACAATATAGCTTATGCATCAGAATAACACATAGGCTATAATTTTAACCAACTTTCAAAATGGAGGAGGTGTTATGTTCGTTTTTTTATGCTCAACGATTACTCCGCCGTTTGTGAACCGATTTTCAAAATTTTTCTTTTGGTGTATAGGGCATTATCCCAATTTAATATCATGTTCACAAAAATGGTGATCTGATGAAGGAATCCATGGGTAATCGAGGGAACTCCTCAAAATTTATATGGAAACATGTGGTGACTTTGGTTTCATGAGAAGTATTCCGAGTATATGCTAACAACAAGTAAGATTTTGGACCCAGCGACACCCACCCATGGTTCGGGAGCTGCTGGGAGAACTCCTGACTCTTCATAGATATACGTTTGAGAGTTTCGGTGTTGATTTAAGATCGGAAAGCAGATTCTACTATGCAAATTACATTCGTCATCATCATCATCATCACTACCAAGTACCATTTTTTTATGAAAAAAGGAGGCAAACGAGCAAACGGGTCACCTGATGAAAAGCAACTTCCGTCGCCCATGGACACTCGCAGCATCAGAAGAGCTGCAGGTGCGTTGTCGGCCTTTTACGAGGGAATAGCGTAATAGGGTAGGGGAGGATAGGGAAGGGAATAGGGGAGGGTAGGGAAGGAAATAAAGGAGGGTAGGGAAGGGAAAAGGGTAGGAGATTGGGCCTACACTACGCGAACCTCCGGTCAACTCACCACTCGGCGAAACACAGCGCAAGCGCTGTTTCACGCCGGTTTTCTGTGAGCCCGTGGTATTTCTCCGGTTGAGCCGACCCATTCGTGCCGAAGCATGGCTCTCCCACGGTATCGTCCCATGATACGTTTCATAGTCTTTTAGATCGAGACTCGATTTAAAAAAATGTATATCTACTAATATTATTTAAAACCTGAACAGTTTGTTTGTTTGCTCGAACACGCTTATCTCAGGAAGTACTTTCTGGTCCGATTTAAAAAAAATTTCAGTGTTAAATAGCTTATTTATCGAGGAAGGCTATTTATTATTACATACGCTAAGACTAAAATATATATGACCGAAGAATCAGAAGAAAATGTGGAAAAACCCGGGAAAATTATTAGAAACTAGAAAGGGTTTATCTCACGAAGTACTAGAGCATTTTTGATATTATTTGTCACAACTCACAGATATAGAATAGACCACGTGAAGGCACAGAACTCGGTATTTTTTGCGGGAAAATGTACGGTTTTCGTAAAATTCCTAATTTACGCGGGCGAAGCCGCACGGGACATCTAGTAATTTAATATAATTTCATAATATATTATTACTAGATGTCCCGGCAAACGTTGATTTGCCATTTAAAGTATTTCTACTTCGTCAGTTGATACAAAATCTTACCCCTCTTTTGTCCCTTAGAGGGGTGGGTGAAAAAAAATTATAGACCAGATGTTAAGTTGGAAGAAGACAAATATATCTGCGAAAACCGTATGCAAATCTGATCAGTAGTTTTCGTGTGATAGTGGAACAAACGTACAGACAGACAGACAAAAATTTAACCACATTTTGGGCTTCTATTGCGATATAGTGACACCCCCCGCTTATTTTTTTTTGAATTTCTTTAATGTACAGAATTTTCATTTCTACAGTTTTATTATATGTATTGATATAGTAATTTTATACGGTATTATTTTTAGCATGAACGTGCTACTTTTAATAATTTCCAGAACAAAGAAAGGAAAAGTTAATTATTATATATATTGAAGTTATGTTTATATCATAGCTTAAGGTGTTAGGTGGCACTAACGGTGGCGCAGCGGTGTTTAAAGAATATTTTAATGGCCGACTATAAAATTTGCATTTTCACAGCAGTATCTTCTAACAATCGGGGTTTATATTTTTGTTGCTTGACGTACTAATAATAAATCATAATAATATATTATTTTATACGAAGCGTGATATAATATTATATCTATTCATACTATACAAATAATACAAACTAGATTACGCCCCCAACTCTGTTGTTCTTTTATCGTAAGTAAATCGTATATTTTTCCACGACTCAAAGTATCTGCATACAAAAAAACAAAATCGGTAAGCGTAAAGAGGTAACAGACAGGCAGACAGACATACGCCCTTCCGCATTTATAATACTATAGTTTGTGCGTTATAAGATGATATGGGTGACACTTCTCATATTCCTTGCTACGGATATTTTTTACAAGAAAACAAAAAATAAAAATGTAATAAATTATATTCCATCTACAAAAACAAATGTTTCCTATAATTATTGTAAATGATTAAAAATGAAAAGTTGCTAAATGCTAACTTATTAATATAAAATTATAAATATTAACTGTGAAATAGGAGTATAAAATTATTGTTACGAAAATATTTGAAAAATGTCATATGCATGAAACAGAACTTTTGCCGATAGAGATTGACACTGTTGAATCGAAATCAAATCGATAAAAAGAGCGGCCATCTTAAATCGCCGGCGCGGAAGAAACGTTAGTACGAAATCGATAGTTTCGATTGCAATTCCTTTACGAAGTGATTCGATGTTTTTAAAATTATCGAATAATTTTTTTAGGTAACTTCCCTACTATTGTCAATTACAATGTGTCACGCATATCATCTTATAACGCACAAACTATAGTATGGGTGCAAAGAAAAGTTAAGAGGAGTCCACACCGCCGTTTTTCCATACAAACGTTCTCCCCTGTTTCCTCCCTGGATAATGCCGGTAGAGTAATAATTTTTTTCCTGAATATCAATGGACACTAATACGATGTCCCTATGTTTTATTTTTTTTCATAATTTAGTTATTAAAAAATATATGAACGTTCAAAAACCCAAAGAAATGGCCAGATTTTCCGCTGTGTTCAAACATCCAGAAAACAGATTTGGCTAGATTATACAAAAAAACTAAAACAGGAACACAGCTCAAGCCTTTCTTTAATCTTTAATGAAAAAAGTTAAGTACTTACCGATTTAAATAATCGGTTATGTTTTGGAGAAGGAATTAGAGGACAATGAATCGATGAGTTTCTGTTCTTTTATTAGAACTTTTGTCGTGTTGTCTCTATCGCGCTCTGTGGTGGGAGAATTGAGATTGGTGAGATAGCAATACATTTTCAAATACCTATTTTCAATTTCTCTCGCCCTTGGTGTATCCTCTTAAGAGAAATATAATATAAACATTTCAGTATTCAACTTGATTCTCAATAGGGACTTGTTAGTAACCTTGTTTAATTGTCTTTAAGCTTGGGACTTCTCAAAATGGGTTTCCTAGAACCTCAGATTTCCAATCACCCTTTGCTGAAGACTAAGAGCCAGTCCACACGGCGCGTTGCGTCAGCGTTGCGTCGACGCATGCGCTGCCGTTGCGTTGTTTTACATACAAATAACCAAAGCTTAGACTGCTTCGTAAAACATCTGATACACGGTCGTCAACGGCGTCGGCAACGACGGTCGTCTTTGACGACCACGCAAAATCTATAAGCTTTGTCCACATTGCTCCTTTTTTTTGTTCATCAAGGGCATGCGTTATAGCGCAGTCAACAAAGAACGTGAGGCATGCCCGTAACGCGCGTTAAAATCGTAGCGCTCGTTATGACATTTTCTTTCAACGCGGGTGCATTTTGACGCATTCAATTATTGAATATGCCAAACGAAAGTTGAATAAAAAGAAGATGACGAAAATTGAAGATGAGATTGCATAATGTGGACATAGCTATTCAACACTGTGATTGACAACACGTTGACAACGTTGTGGCTGGCAACGCGCATACCCGTTTTTGCTGTTGACAACCGCCGTTGACGATCCTGTATCAGAAATGACGCTGCGATGGCGCAGCGCCTGTGTGGCCGGCTATGCGTCAAACGGCAGCGCAGCGTCGACGTAACGCGGACACAACTCGTCGTTTGAACTGGATCTTATATAGTTTATCCATACTAACAATATTATAAATGCGAAAATGTGTCTGTTACCTCTTCATATCCAAACTTCAATTATTTTTATACCGAAAAAATGATCAGTTTCCGCGCTATAAATGAAATTTGGCGCAACGGAGTTGCGGGCATTATCTAGTTAAATAATAAATAATTGTTATAATGTTTGAAACATGTTCGGCGTTGATTTTTATTACAAGGTTTGTTCCAATTATAACGGAAAAATAGGTAAATGTCCATTGTCCATAAACAAATGTTACTTATTGTATTTGTTGGAATCTGTCTGCTTAGATGCGGCCAGTCTCATTCTCACGATACGGACAATTATAATGATACTCATTAAAATATTATGTAAGTCGTTTAGAACGTAGAGGTGAGCCAGACCACTATACAGGGTGTGACATAACTAAGTGATAATACTTTAGGGTGTGTACGTGTTCCTCGTAGAGAGTTCACTGTGTTAGACGGGCAATAAAATAAATGATAAGTTGGGGTAACTATTATACTTTAGCTCTACTGCTTAATCACATCAAGACTCCGCGCGGGCAGGTATCTCCTGTAGATCTCGTCCCATAACTCCAGGTCTTCTCTCTCCGGGTGATGTTCTACCTGCAGGTGCTCGCCGATGTTGAGGTAGCTCTGGTCTTCCAGGTCGAACTGGGGCCAGGTGTTGTCTGGAGTTGGGTTTCTGAAAGAGAGAGTTGATTTTTCATTGAGCTCGATTATTATGATCCAAACTTTTTTTTAAATACTTATACAATAAGGGGGCAAACGAGCAAACGGGTCACCTGATGGTAAGCAACTACCGTCACCCATGGACACTCGCAACATGAGAAGAGCTGCAGGTGCAATATTACTATTAATATTAAATTACAATATTATTATTAATTATACTTAAAAGGCCGGCAACGCACCTATGTGCGTTGCCGGCCTTTTAAGAGGGAATGCGCTCTCTTCTTGGAGGTTTCGTATTTCATAATCATAATCATTTATTTGCCTTGATTGTAGGTTACAAAATATGTTCTTAAAATATAAAATAGTACAAACATGCTGCTGTAATTAGCGTGCAAATATTATAATACCAGTGAACAATTGAACATGCATAGAAAAATAATAATTAACAAGATACAATATAGTATAACATTAGATGTATGATTATGATTCTAGTCTTTAGATCGAAACGAATGTGCTAAGTACGGTCTACCAGAATCTGATGGCAGAAATTGAGAAAAGAAACTGACTAGCAATTCCGGGGTAATTGGAATAAAACATTTTGATCCTTTTTTTTCCTTATAGCGGCAGATTCTGTGTGTCAAACATGCAAATATATAAGTAAATTTTATTGGATAAATAGTTTTAAAAACTCGAAGATATTTTTTGAAAATCTACCATCAAAATTTGCCGTCAGATCCTGGTAGACCTATAATAATAAATTTAATCCTACAAAACCTAAACGGCTCCGAATTCACACACATACTACTAAAATAGTTTCCATACTTTTCCAAGGTCTTTTTTTTTCTATACCACGGCAGAGCCATATAAGGTGTAACAGAATAAAGTGATAATATTTTAGGGGGTGTATGTGTACCTTAATAAAGAGTTTACTGTGAAAGTAACAGTGCTGAAGGATAATTTTTTTCGTGATTTGTATGGGCAAGTGTCCGAGCGTCATTAGTTTGCCCATACAAAAGTTTAAAAATAAACCTACTCTTTCAATGTTGTTGTTTCGCAGGCTATTTGTTACCAACAAACAAATCTTTCTATTCGAAACACGTAACAATATGTTTTGCTCGGCGTTCGTCGCGTGTTTAGGATGACAAATGAAACAATATTATTAGTACGGCATCAATAATAATTACTGTAATGAGCGACACGATATTGTCTGAATAAATTACGATGTCTGTTTGTCCCTTCATTGTATATAAGTACTATGTAATTATTAACCCTATGCATAATACCTGATTTGTTTGCAGAACAAAAGAGTCATAACTCATAATGTCAATAATTCAATAGACCGTAATTATTAATAAAGACATCTTGTGTTACGTAATGTTATGTTTCTATTGCATCTAATTAATGATTGTTTATGAGGTTTCTTTATTACTACATAATTAATTAATTAAATATTATATTTTATGCTACCTAAAGATTTTTAGAATTACTAGATAGAAAGGACTGTGTCTTATCAAAATAGGGAGCTGTTTATTTCATTTAGAAGGCGCTACCCGTTCTCACGGCGCGTACTATCACGAGCTGCTCAAGCCGCGCTGGGCCGCGCCATTGAAGTAATACCGACTTCAATAGAATCGGACGCGCCTGTTTGAGCCAGCCTGCGCCACTTCAAGCTACCCCCTACACACGTCGCGTGGCTCGAGCTGGCGTAGCGTGGCTCGTGATATTACGGGCCGTGAGCTGAAGCTAGCATTACCTACTAATATAATATATTCTGTGACATTACGTAGATTCCCCATCTGCCTATAAAGCAACTTTCCTGATAGTACATGTAGGAACAGCTATTTCCGCGGTTGACACTGGCTTGGCAATGCACGCACAGTGCACACAACACTCTGTACCACTCTGTACCATTGTAATTTGTATACAATGTATACAATGGTACAGACGTCAGAATTACGAGAGCCGCAGGTGAGTGTGGACGTTGTATATAATAATATGTTGTGTGCGTGCATTGCCAAGCCAGTGTCAACCGCGGAAATAGCAGTACTATACATACACACGAGACAAAGTATGTATAACAATATTGTATGTCTTTATTGGACATACACTAAAGTACATGCGTACACTTACCCGAATTTCGCGAAATCCGTCCACAGCTTGTTCACCTGTGTGATCATCTTGTTCTCAACAGAGTCAACGGGGTGTCTCTCCGTATAAATGTTCGTGAACAAGTAGGGAAGGTCGTCCGAGTGGCAGGCCGCTTTCTCGTCCGAATACAACTTCGTTCCTCCGAAGACCTTGTTGAACATGTTAAGCTTGGACCGACACGAAAACTTGTACAGGAACACTCTGTTCGTCCGCCTGCTCGCCGCGAGCCGACACCACGTCAAGATATCATAGAAGAAAAACGCCGCCGAGAAGAATCTAACGAATTTCAGCGCATTAGACCTCGATATCGGCTCCTTCCCGATGTAGAAGTTTCGGATCATCTCCCCGATTTTGTGGGACTGGAGAGGCGTGTTGTTCAGTATGATCGAACTCGGCACGAAGTATTCCATGAAGGTGTTGGCGTGCTTGATTGCTTTATCTGTTTTCGGCGTAAGCGCCGGGAATATCAGGCCCTCGTGCTCCATGTAGCCCATCATGATATCGACGTCCTTGTGAAGGTTGTTAAGAATATTCTCAAAACTGCCCCCATTGTAGAACCTCTCGACGTTTTCGAACTTCTTTTCACTCACAATTGCGAAATATAATTCAGGGTACTCCCTCCGTCCTTCAGAAAATGTGAGCGGCAGTCGCGGGAAGAGGATCAATTCAGCTGAACATGTTTTCAGAAATTTGGCGATTTCCTTGTCATCATCCGATTTACAACCTAGGCTCGAGGCCAGGACCAGAGCTCTTTTTCTGGCATTACTAACCTCCGACCAACAGTTTGTGGTGACGCCGCTTTGCATTATAGCCCGCTTGAATAATCCTTTACTCATCGGAGACACGAGATGAAAAGAGACGCTGGTTCCACCGGCACTCTCCCCGAAAATTGTCACGTTATCAGGGTCTCCACCGAAATTTCTGATATTGTCCTTCACCCACTTCAGAGCTGCTACCTGGTCTTTCATGCCAGCGTTTCCTGGTATGTCCTCAGTATCTAGGCAGAGGAACCCAAAGACACCGACCCTGTAATTGATGGTGACGAGTACTACGTCATGCTGGAGAAGATATTCTGGCCCGTAGAGGTTGTCGTTGCCGCTGCCAGAGAAGAAGCCGCCTCCGTGGATCCAGACCATTACAGCTTTTGGCTTCTTTGGCGTCAGGTCAGGACTGTACACGTTTAGGTACAGGCAGTCCTCGCTCACGAGGGAGTATTCCGCCCTGAACAATAAATCTATTTGAGGACAAACAGGGCCAAAATCTTTAGCACTGCGCACTCCACTCCATGACCTCACAGGTTTAGGTGCCTGTAACAAAGATAATATCTACAATGTATATTTCTCACTTACCATAAAGTCATAAAAGTTACTGCTGCATACCTCGATAAATTAAAGCAATTAATTTGCAAATTTTGTTTTATAAATCAAGTTCTTACTTGTTACTTGTTTACTTGTTAATTTATTATGAAAGTACCATGGAGTTAAAAAAAATGGGTAATTTGTGAAAATTTTAGGTGGGTACCTGCTCTCATCATTAATGACGAACAAAAAAGAAAATCATGTTTGTTGTATGAGAGCTCCCTTTACATATTAAATTTGTTTTTTAGTATTTGTTGTTATAGCGGTAATAGAAATACATATTATTCTGTGAAAATTTCAACTTTCTAGCTTTTACCGATCTTGAGTTACAGCCTGGAGACAGACGGACAGACATCGAAGTTTCAGTAACAGGGTCCCGTTTTTACCCTTTGGGTACAGAACCCTTTCACTTCCGGACAGACCAGCTCACTGATAAAAAATATACCAAAAATAAAAATCCTTTCCATAAATCAATTTTATTTTTCAATATTTGTTTAGGCAACATCCTTCGCAAAGTAAAAGCCTTCTGGACAAAATAAACACAAAATTTCATTTAATTCAAGGAAATACAAAACGTGATCCACGAAGGTTTTGATTAAAAAATAAAAATACTGTAACTTTATGTACAAACAGAATTATCACTGTCGCCAAATAAGTTAAATTGAATGAGAAGGGGAAATTCAAATGGACAAATCGTGAATTATTAACATCAGCTAAAATTGACAATTTTTAGGGTTCCGTACCCAAAGGGTAAAAACGGGACCCTATTACTAAGACTTCGTTGTCTGTCCGTCTGTCCGTATGTCTGTCTGTCTGTCTCCAGGCTGTAACTCAAGAACCGCTATAGCTAGACTTCTGAAATTTTCACAGATTGTGTACATCTGTTGCCACTTGCCGCTTTAACAACAAATACTGAAAATAAAATAAAGTGAATATTTACTCGTAATCAATAATGACAACAGCTAGGCACTTGAAATTTTCGCAAAATCCTTAATTATTATATTTATACTTTAATAATTAATAATAATATTAAAATAAAATAAAAATTTAAGGAGGGCTCGCATACAAAAAAACACAATTTTTGGTCTATTTGTGCTCTAGAATGGTACAGAACCCTTCGTGCGCGAGTCGGTCTCGCACTTGGCCGATTTTTGTAAAAATGCTTTAGGACACATAAGACACTAAGCATTTCTTTGTGACAAGTTTAACTACATAATATCTTCTTGTATATAGAAATGGATTTTGAAATGTGTTTAGTCGCGCTAAAACTCGAAAAAGGCTGAACGGATAGGGCTGATTTTAGTCTTAAAATATTCGTAGAAGTCCAGGGAAAGTTTTAAAGTGACACGAAGTTCACCAGGACAGCTAGTTTGCTATAAATATTAAATTCTTCCCTACTAAAATTTTATAGAAAATTTTAGTCTTTTGAGGCATTTTGGTTTTCATGCAGACATCATCTAAATTCTAATCTTTGACTTTTGGTTAAAATAACATTATCTTGTCATTACACTAATTAAACAATATTTAATGTAATGATATGACATGATATGATTTATGATTCTTTAGAAAGTAATTATAAGGCTGTTGAAAAAATTAGATTTAGGAATGCTAACAGCATCAATAGCACTATTTTGTGATTGAATAATCTCTCAAGTTCGTCCTCTGATCGGGCTTCAAGCCAGAAGGGCGAATAAAAGTGTTTTTTAAAAAGAAAATAGATATAAGACCAATATTGGGATTTTTGGAATAGGTAATTAAAATACAAATTATCATATTTTCACTACTTATAGAAGTACTTTCATAGATACATAATGCAAATCCAAAAGGGCGTATAGTAAAAAAATATATTTTTATTATACCCCCTTTTAGCTACATTAATTTAGAAGATATTAGTCAAGGAATTCACCTGAAATCTGAGTTCTCCCACTGGCGGCTCCGCGTACGGGATACCTTTGAAGCTGTAGTAGGCGGTACCATCGTACTCGTTCCTCTGCTGTTGTCCCTCTATAATTCCCCCGGTCACTAGCACTTGAACCATTGTCACTGGAAACACAACCTTCGTCTGAATGCTCACTTTGAAGTAATATGATAATATTATATCTTTGAGTTGGCTCATAATATTTTTATTACCGTAATTAAAAAAAAAAACTTAAATAACTTTTAAAATGATTAGTGCTGATGTTTTTTTTCTATTTTATGAGATTAAATACTTCATAAATTTTTTAATAAATAGTCACATTTTAAAAAACAAGGAAAAAGCTGATATTATGTTAAGTCAAATACAAGAAACATCACTTTAAAAATTTCAAAAGGACATTCAAGTATACACTTAAGAATTTTAGCTTAAAATATTATAATATTATACGCGTATTACCGATCAAGGTCTATGTGACAAATAAATGTTCGTATATATTTAAAAGCAGCGATATATACGTTGTAGAACCACAATAGATCCTTATATTATAATATAGCGGGAGAGCTAGTGAACCTTTTGAGTAACAGTCGCTCTGTAAGGCTACAAATTTGTATAATACTTATGATTTATGTCATGCCACAGAATAGATAATAGTCATGCCAAGAGCAATAATAATATATAATAATAAATAATAATAGAACTGTTAAAAGCTATTCTGATGCAGCGGTGCTAAACTGTTGCGCGTGGACAATTTTTTTTTACAGAAACTAATTGTGCTGTTTTTAGATATTTGGCAGACTGTCACACAATTAAGGTGACGCCGCGTTTATGTAAAAAACCATGTTGGATATGTTATAGATTGCTTGTTTTCTATGAGAGGCCGGCCCTGTTCCCATAGAAAACAAGAAATGGAGCAGTAAGAAATGAAAAGGGCGTAAGCGACAAACAAAACTATACTTAACATAATATATGAAATATGTAAGTACAAATTAAACTGTATGCTTTGAACCAATCTATGTACAAATTTTGGATTTTAATTACAAAATGTCTAATAAATTACACGGATGCACCTCTTATCTTCTTTTTTAGCTCTTCCGTATCCAAAATGGCAAAAAACGGAATCCTTATAGATTCGTCATGTCTGTCTGTCTGCCTGTCTGTCTGTCTGTCCGTCCATATGTCACAGTTACTTTTCTCCGAAAGTATTAGAGCTATACTATTGAAACTTGGTAAGTAGATGTAGTCTGTAAACCGAATTAAGATTTTGATGCAAAAATGGAAAAATTATCAAAAATTTTAGGGGGTATCTATGGATAAGTCTCCAAAAACCATATTGAGGCTTCTCATATCATTTTTTTCTAACCTGAATAGTTTGCGAGAGAGACTTCCAAAGTGGTAAAATGTGTGTCCCCCCCCTCTAATTTGTAAAGTAGGGGCATGATAATTCTAAAAAAATATATGATGTAGATTACTATAAAAACTACCAACGAAAATTGGTTTGAAGGAGATCTAGCCAGTAGTTTTTTTTATACATCATAAATGGTAAACCTTAATATAAATTTCATTAAATCGACTGAAATACATATAAAATATTATTGTTGCTGCGGAACCCTTCATGGGCGAGTCCAACTCGCACTTGGCTGCTTTTTATTATTTTAATTAATTTTATATCATTTACATGTTAGTCGTAAGCTCGTAACTACAAAGACGTTATAGTGATTACCTATCAATTTTATTATACCTACTTATACCTACGAATGAAGATTTGAGATAAGCGTGGAATGTATAATAGCTAATAAAAACTTCTATAAAATATAACATACAACATTTTAAATTACGTAGAATCACATCAAAGTAGATGTACCTATTGACTGTAGTTCTTCATGGCCAAAACAGTATTTTTAGGGTTCCGTACCCAAAGGGTATAATTACTAAGACTTCGTTGTCTGTCCGTCCGTCCGTCCGTCCGTTCGTCCGTTCGTCCGTTCGTCCGTCCGTCCGTCCGTCCGTCCGTCCGTTCGTCCGTCCGTCCGTTCGTCCGTCCGTCCGTTCGTCCGTTCGTCCGTCCGTCCGTCTGTCTGTCTCCAGGCTGTATCTCAAGAACTATACTGTAACTATAGCTAGACTTCTGAAATTTTTACAGATTATATTATATATCTCCGCTATAACAACAAATACTGAAAACAAAATAATATTAATATTTAAGGGAGGGCTCCCAATCTCCCATACAACAAACTTGATTTTTTGTCATATTTTGCTTGATATCATTAATCGCAACAGGTAGGCACTTGAAATTTTGAATATTTAAATAAAATAAAAATTTAAGTAGGGCTCCCATACAAAAAACACAATTTTTGGCCTATTACTTGTTCTATAACCCTTCGTGTGCGAGTTCGACTCGCACTTGGCCGATTATTTTTCAAACGGTAGTATATACTATAAATATAGTGTCGAGAAAATCTATCTAGTATATCTACCGTTTGATTCTGGACTAATGTCACCGTAAAATGTTGAATACAGTTAAACTGGAATATGGGAATATTATAATTCAACGGTACTTTGGTTATATTATTCACTAGCTGTCCCGGCAAACGTTGTTTTGCCATTTAAAGTATATTTTCTACATCATCAGTTGATACATGTTTTACCCCCTCTTTTGTCCCCTAAGAGAGTGTGGGGGGGGGAAGGTCATACACCAGATGTTAAGTTGAAAAACACAGTTAATACCTAATATGAAGTAAGTCCACTAAAGAAAAAAGTTGTATACAAAATCTGACCCCTCTTTGGTCCCCAGAGAGGGTTGAGAGGGGAGGGGGGGGAGGATTTTTATACACCAGATGTTGAGTTGGAAGAAGACAAATATAATATATCTGTGAAAACCGTATGCAAATCGGATCAGTAGTTTTCGTGTTAAAGAAAAAAGTTTGATACAAAATCTGACCCCCTCTTTTGTCCCCTTAGAGGGGTGGGGGGAAAAATTTTATACACCATATGTTAAGTTGGAAGAAGATAAATAATATATCTGCAAAAACCACATTCAAATCGGATCAGTATTTTTCGTGTGATGCTGGAACAAACATACAGACAGACAGAAAGAGTGACAGACAGACAGACAGACAAAAAACTAACCACATTTTTGGCTTCTATAGCGATGTAGTGACAAAGGTGTAATTTCGGGTGTCATTTCATATCTTCTAAGTACAGAATTTTCATTTCTACAACAGAATATTGTCTTCCCCGCACGCGCTTTGGTGACGCCCACTATCGTAATATTTTAATTTCGCCATAATTTCAAAACCAAACGTCCAATTTTAATCATTCAAAGACCAAATATTATCTACATAAACTGTACTTAGTGATAAAAGAATTTATTTTGATAAGGATTAATAGCGTGAGTAAAATATATCCGTTTTAATGTAGTCCAAAAAAAAATCAGGATTTTTAAATAAATAAATGGTTATTGTGCCTCACTCGACATAGATAGGTATAGTATGTCGCGGACTTTTTTGTAGATATTTATAAGATCTACAATTACTTAGAACATTTTATGGTTCTATCTTTTATAGTTTAGGCAGCGTACGCAAAATAAGTAACTTTTCTAGCTGATTTTTTACACCTTGCGTCCGAAAAACTCAAATATCTTACGGAACCCTACTTTTTTCCAAAATAAAATATAGCCTATGTTCAGCAGAAATAATGTAAGATTCCAATAGCAAAAGAATTTTTCAAATCGGTCCAGTAGTTTCGGAGCCTATTCGACTCAAACAAACAAACAAACAAACAAACAAACAAAAAATCAAATCTTTCCTCTTTATAATAGTAGTGTAGATTACACATTATTACAGTCGAAATTCGAAACAAATAGGTACTGATCTATGATCATGTTTCATTTCCAAAACAGAAAAAAGCGGCCAAGTGTGAGTTGGACTCACCCATGAAGGGTTCCGCAGCAGCAATAAGGTTTAATTTTATGAAATTAAAAGGTTTTTGATTTATTTTTATATTTCAGTCGATTTAATGAAATTTAGATTAAGGTTTACCATTTATGACGTATAAAAAAAACTACTGGCTAGATCTCGTTCAAACCAATTTTCGTTGGTAGTTTTTATAGTAATCTACATCATATATTTTTTTAGAATTATCATGCCCCTACTTTAGAAATTAGAGGGGGGGGGACACACATTTTACCACTTTGGAAGAGTCTCTCTAAATAAATAAAATAAAATAAAATATCTTTTTATTCAAAATAGGTATCATAAATACTCTTTTTGAACGTCGTGGAATGAACGATGAAACTACGATGCCTACCACCGGTTCGGGAACTAACTCGGCGAGAAGAACCGGCGTAAGAAACTCGCACGGGGCCCACTTTTTTACCAAAAAAAGTGAGGAAAAATTAATCTTTTAAAATAAAATAATGTAACAATGTTATGGCTTACAGCTATGTAACAAAATTAAAAGTAAAGTAAAGTAACCTGCATGGAGCCACCCTATTCCCAAGGTGTGCTGTCTTCAATGAAATCATTGACTTTGTAATACGCTTTAGCACACAAACGTTCTTTGACTGCTTTTTTAAATTTATTTAAAGATAGATTTTGAACATTTTCTGGGATTCTATTGTATAGGCGTATACATTGGCCTTTAAAGGATTTACTTACTTTAGCTAGTCTAAACATTGGTATAGCTAATTTATTCTTATTTCTAGTATTTACACTATGGTCATCGCTTTTCTTTTTGAAAATAACTATGTTCTTTTTAACATATAAGAGATTTTCCAAAATGTATTGAGATGCGACGGTCAGAATTTTTATTTCTTTAAATTTTTCTCTTAGAGATTCAAAAGACGACATCTTATAGATAGAACGAATAGCTCGCTTCTGCAGCACAAATATTGTATTAATGTCCGCTGCATTACCCCACAAGAGGATGCCGTAAGACATTATGCTATGAAAGTAGCTAAAGTAAACTAATCGCGCGGTTTCTACATCAGTAATTTCACGAATTTTTTTAACAGCATATGCTGCAGAACTAAGCTTATCTGACAGTTTCACAATATGTGGACCCCATTGTAGCTTACAATCCAGTGTTATGCCAAGAAATACGGTGGTGTCCACTAAATTCATTTTCTCATCATTCAATAGTACATTGGTTTGTATTTGCCTAACACTTGGCAAGCTAAACTTTAAACATTTTGTTTTATTAGAATTTAAGAGTAAATTATTTGCATTAAACCAATGTATTATTTTTGAGAGAGCACTATTTACCTCGTCATAATTAAATTGTCGCCGCTTCACATTAAAAATAAGTGAAGTGTCATCAGCAAAAAGTACTATCTCATGCTTGTCTTTAACAAGATAAGGTAAATCATTTATATAGATGAGAAAAAGAAAAGGGCCTAAGATGGACCCTTGTGGCACACCTAGTTTTATTTTGGTCCCATCAGATCTTTTGGAGTTAACTTCCACCCTCTGTGTTCTATTTGTAAGGTAAGAGTTCAGAAGTTTAAGTGCCGTGCCCCTTATTCCGTAATGGTTTAATTTTCTTATAAGTGTATCATGCTCTACACAGTCAAATGCTTTTGAGAGATCGCAGAAGATACCAAGTGCATCCTGCGATCCCTCCCATGCTTCAAAAATACTACACAGAAGACTGATGCCTGCATCTGTTGTAGACCGACCTTTTGTAAAACCAAATTGATTATTATGCAATAAATTATTTAAGTTAAAATGAGCAAGTAATTGATTTAAAATAATTTTTTCGAAAATTTTACTTAACGTAGGCAATATAGATATTGGTCTATAGTTGGCTGGGTCTGATTTATTCCCAGCTTTAAATAAAGGCATCACCTTGCTGTGCTTCATTAAGTCAGGGAACACGCCACTTTTAATACAATTGTTAAAAACTAAAGCTAGGTAAGGGGCAATGATGTCAATTACTGATTTTATAATTTTTGTGGACATACCCCAGAGATCAGTGGTACTTTTAATATTAAGCGATTTGAAAGTCTTGATAATATCTCTGGAGTTAATTTCTTTGAAAATAAAATTGACATCACATTCCTTAACATTTTCTCTAAGTATTTTTTCTGCAACTGTAGGTGATGAATTTAAATTTCTTGTAGTTGAGATTGGAATATCTGCAAAAAACTTCTCAAAGACTGTCGCAACCTCAAGGTCAGAATTTATTTTTTTATCATTAATATAAAGTTCAAATTTAGAGTTACGACAGGCGACTCTTCCAGTCTCATCTGCAATTATTTTCCAAGTTGTTTTCACTTTATTTTTAGAGTCTTTAATCTTGTCTTTTAAGTAAAGAGCCTTTGCTGCTCGACAGGCCTTTTTAAAAATTTTTGAGTAATTCTTAACGTGTAACTTAAAAGCTTCACTCCGGTTCAAAGTTTTTTCGTTGTACAAATCATACAATTTTTGTCTACTTATAATAATACCTGCAGTTGCCCATTTTCTAAAATGATTTCTTTTATTATTTAATCTGACCGTTTTAGAAGTAAATACAGAGTTAAATTGATGTCTTAATATATCAAATAATTTATTAAACGCTTTATCTGGGTCATTTTCCCCATCCAAGTTTGGAAAACTTGTCAACAATTTACTCCTAAATTTCTCAATACGTTTTGTGTTAATAGGAATATACTCAATTTTTTCTTTTGGATTACTGTCACAATTGATATCAAAAGAAGCTAACTGTCCACAGTGATCAGAGTCTAGTACATTAATTATTTCTTTCTTAAGAGGTGTGACATTTGTAAAAATATTATTTATAAAAGTAGCAGTAGTATCACATATTCTTGTCGGTTCATAAAATAAATTAGAGAGGTTATACGATTTGAACAATGATGTGAACCTAACGGTGGTAGAGTTTGAGTCTAATAAATTGATATTGAAGTCACCACATACAACAATCTTTTTGTTAGATGCACATACTTTTATCAAAACTTGCTCCATTATTTGTTCAAAGGAATCATATAGCCCCGATGGTGGCCTGTATACGCTTACAATAATAAGGTGGCTTAACTCAATACAGGCTAACTCAGCAATTCGTTCAGTAGACAGTCTAACAATATCTTTGCGTTCCTTAAATTTAATTTTTTTGTTAATCATTATCAAGGAGCCGCCCCTGATTGCACTCTCTCGACTGAACGAACTCGCTAACTGGTGATTACAATAGTTACATAATAATAATTCGTGATTTTTTAACCAATGTTCTGATATGCACATAACGTCAATGTTACTTTCATTTAAAAATAATTCAATTTCTAATTCTTTCCCTTTTATTCCCTGTAAGTTCTAATGCACCAAGTTTATGCTAAAATTACAATTTTTTCTAGAACTCTTACTAGTTTGTTGGTGGTAGGCATTAGTATTATTATTTTCGTTTAATAATATACTGCTAGAGTGTGCCTCCGTTGTCCTAGAATCTAATTTAAATTATTTGGAACATATTCCAAGTTCTCAGTTACATATTGATTAGAATAAGAACACTGCTCAATAAAAGCAGTGGTCGGCGTAGCCAATTTTTTGGCTTGTCTTAAAACTATAAAGTTGTATAGCCATTTAGCTAAATGTCGAGTTAAAAAATTAGATAAGAAATACTTATCATATGTCAAATTACCTAATCTAGAATTGAAAATACTATTAATGTCCACCACATCTATTTGTGGTAAGGTATTGCTTAATACTAAACAATTTTGATATTTTGTTGCACTACATAGTAGGCTGTTCAGCTTATACCTAATATAATTTTCCTTACTCTCGTGTGGCAATTTCTTAATGTAAGGAAAGGTAAACAAAATAAGTCGACTAACGTTTTCTTTTCTACTCAATTTATCAATATAATCTGTCATTTGTTTTTTGTTTATCTTTCCCCTTCTCCCGACTAAGATAACTATGGTTGTGTTGGGACAGCAAGCAGAATTTATTGCCCGGCTAATTACTTGTTCAAATGATGCCCCGGGCAAACAAGTGCTAATTACTTGCTGACCCACATTTAATTTGTTCATAAGTATACTAATGCTATGTCCTATTTCATCGCAGTATATATAAACTGGGGCGTCTGTCCTATTACAGTTATATTTTAAGGATTCAGTATGAGCCTTTACCTCTGAACAGGTAACTGAAATATCAAGATCATGCTGTGAATGATTTTCATTTCTGAGACACTGACAGTTATTAAGTAAAGAGTTCACTCGTTCCTCATTGTAGCGTCCCATTTCTATTAAACCATCCATAGCCGATATATGACAGACAATTTCTTTTTGTGCTAATTCATATTTGATTTTTATTTGTGTTAGGGCGTTATGTAGTTCTGTAATTTCAGACTGAAGGCTACATACATCAGCCTCGTAGCTAAGCCTAGTATGTTCCAACTCTTCATAGCAGCTTAATAATTGATCTTTAGCTATTTGTTTATTTTTTGATAAATTTTTAAGCTGCTTTACAATTTTTCGTTTTTTTTGTAGCAATTCTTCAGTTTTTCTAATACATTTTTTAACTTTAACATATTTTTTTATCTTCCTTTTACTGTTCATAGTGTGACAAGCCGTTATTGTGTCATCCCCAGTCAAGTCAATGGTAGTTATGTTATTTTTTGAAAGGTTCTTTACACTTCCCAAAATTTCATCATATAAATTTTGTGTTTTTTCCAATTTTTTTGAATTAAGTTCACACTCTAGGGACTTAATATACTCCTGAGCATCCTGAAGCTTCTTTTTAATATTACAAGTGTCCTCTAGGCATTGTTCATATTCCACTCTGCAATTGTCAAAACTGTCCACAACACTTTGTAGTTCAATGTTACGCTCACAGGTAATTTCATATTGTCGATTTAATTTGTTAAGTTCTAATTTTAAATCAGCATTTTTTTGCAAAATTAAAAGCATTTCCTGTTCATTCTCATCGCGTTCAGTAAGTAGCCGTTGACATTGCTCCTTTGCGTCCTTTAGCTCATGGAGAGCAACTCGGAGTTGTTCTTCTGTCCGGCGGGCTACATTTGAACGTGTCATCATTTTGCTAATTTATTTGTTCCTGATATCTGAAACTGAAAACAGATATTATTTAACGGGGTGAAAAGATAAAGTGAAAGCTCACCTTCTGCACAATTGAAACTTGTCAGCCCCAAATTTTGTTTCAGTTTTACAGTATGTACACAGGAAACGGTTGAAATTAATGTAGCAATATGAAGAAATGAAAAGAAAGGTATGTAAAATGAGAGAAAAGGATCAGGAAAGACAGAATAGACAGATTAAAGTAGTGACTGAAATCTGTGTATACTGTACTGAAATATTATATCAAAACAAAATATATTTTGTAACTATAATTGAACAAATTTGAGAATGACAGAGTATGTTAGTTATTACACTGTTTTAATATATTGTGTTTCAGAGTAATAGTATGTCAGTGTTGTTTTTTGTTATCATCTACTTTGCTTTAACATCAGTTAAACCAAGAGAGTGATGATGAAAAGATTGGTAATTTGTTTTAGTTAATAAATGTACTTATATAGACTAATATTATATAAAATTTGTTGTGATAACAGTCAAATTATAATAGTAGCTAACACGGATAATGTTTTATGAGTCGGCTAGAGTATGTCCATCATCTTTTTAGCTTCCACAAACGTTAAGCCAAGAGAGAACTAACAAAGCCAAAGTGTAAACTTTGTAAGTGACTCAGGGTAAGTTTTGTGTAGTGTTAGATGTCAATATCATATAATATTGAGCAGAAGATGAATTGGTATGTGAATAAAACACTATACTCCCCGGGTTTTCTGCAGAATATCAGGAACAAAATTCATCCACTTTGATTTCGTAAAGTTCGTTAGCTTCTCGCAAACTATTCAGGTTAGAAAAATATGATATGAGAAACCTCAATATGATTTTTGGAGACTTATCCATAGATACCCCACACGCATAGGTTAGATGAAAAAAAAAATTTTTGTTTCAATTGCACCTATGGGGACCCCTAAAATTTTTAATGATTTTTCCATTTTTGCATCAAAATCTTAATGCGGTTCACAGACTACATCTACTTACCAAGTTTCAATAGTATAGCTCTAATAGTTTCGGAGAAAAGTGGCTGTGACATACGGACGGACGGACAGACAGACAGACAGACAGACAGACAGACAGACAGACATGACGAATCTATAAGGGTTCCTTTTTTGCCATTTTGGCTACGGAACCCTAAAAATGCAAAAAAATCATAAATTATTTTTAATTCCTGAAAATGAAAGTGAAGAATATACCGGAAACGCATAAAATATATTTTTAAAACGAAACAATGAAAATATAATCTGCTGACGGACTTTTAAAATATTCACAACATTTATTTCCGAGATTATCCACTTATTCAATTTTTCAATATTCATTTTCATTATTGAAACATCAAAAAATTGTTATTAAACTTACACTTTTTTGGATTTTATCGTAGTTTAAGTTTTCCAACGTCCTTCGTACTTCCCTCCTATGATTATATTAACCTTCCTTGGACTTACACGAATACTAATCTATAATTAAAACGTAGTCGGGTTATTAGCGAAATCCGTTCAGTCTTCTCGACTTTTAGCGGGACTAATAAAAATATCACAATTATTAATATAAAATCACATTGTATTGTTACATAACATATAGATAAAAATTAATTTTTATCTATATGTTATGTTATATCATATACTAGCTGTTGCCCGCGGCTTCGTCCGCGTTAGCATAGTATAATAATTAATAACGGAAATAGATAATTTTTTCATCCCCTTGGGGGTAGAATTTCCAAAAACGCTTAAATATGTATCCATTTATTTTTTATCAGTAGCCCAAAAATAAAGTTTCATGTTTCTAACTCGAGAAATGACGGACTTTCATTCAAACTTTCAACCCTAATTTCACCCCCTTGGGGGTAGAATTTCCAAAAACGCTTAAATACGTATTTATTTATTTTTATTCAGTAGCCCAAAAACAAAGTTTCATGTTTCTAGCTTAAGAAATGACGGACTTTCATACAAACTTTCAACCCCTTTTTCACCCCCTTCGGAGTAAAATTTCCGAAATTGCTTCCTTAGTGGGTGTCTACTTTATAGAACAACCCTACTCACCAAATTTCGTGGCTGTAACTTTAACAGTTTTTGCTCAGCGATGATGAATCAGTCAGTCAGGACTTGTAATTTTATATAATATTATATAGATGTAACAAAACAATATGATAATACTTTTTAACCGACTTCCAAAAACGAGGAGGTTATACGTTCGTCTGCGGATATGTTTTTTTTAATGTATGTTCAACGATTACTCCGCCGTTTATGAACCGATTTTCAAAATTTTTTTTTTGTTATAATATTAGGTTTCACTCCAATTTGGTCCCATTTTGACAAAGGTTGTGATCTGATGATGGGATTCATGAGTAATCGAGGGAACTCCTCAAAATTTATATGGAAACATATTATGGTGATATGAAAGCATATTATGCTACTATGCAAGTTATATTCATCATCATCATCATCACTACCACCAGTCATCACACCATGAATTGTCTAATTATAACTCTATTATTGTTACTTTTAATCGTCTTTAAGAAAAAAGCCCGAATTTGTCAAACGATTTAAAAAATTATAATGTTAATTCAATTTAAATGTCAAATGATTCGACCTTGGTGTTCAGGTTTCCAAGTTAGCAATTTAATCATGAATCATTTGAGCATAATAATATTATATTATTATGTTCAGCTGCTGAGTTTCCTTATGTGTAATGATAGAAAGAAAGTCACTGAACAGAACCTTAGAGCCTTTAAAGACAGGCGTATGAACATTAATTTTATCATTGCTTGATGAACGCCAAGCCAAGTGATATACCGTATATGCTTGGAGTTGTTTAAGAAATTCTGAAGTGGTAGTGATCTCAGACAATGATTTCTCACTTCTTAATTTACACTGTGTCAATATTATCATGAAAGTATAGGTATCTTGGATGCAAAGTCACTAAGCATAACACATTAGTCTGTACAGAAAACCTTATTCATATGAAATGACTAAAAAGAGTAAAATTATTATTTTTAACAAAAAATTAAATCCGACTTCCAGGGTAAAAACAATAATAATATATAATGAACAAAAAAGTATTAAATAATGCTTACTCTTTAAAGTGCCTTATGCATAATAATTCTCCTAAGCCTCAACTATTTTTGTACACAATCTTCATTATTTTGAAGTCGGTGCCAGTCAATATTAAAAATATTTTGTCATAGAACTCGACATTCTATCTGGTACCATCTTCAAAATAATGAAGATTATATTGTACTCACAGAAATAGTTGAGGTTTAGGAGAATTATGCATAAGGCACTTTAGAGAGTACCTAAGCATTATTTTTAATACTTTTTTGTTCATTATAAATTGTTATTGTTTTTACCATGGAAGTCGGTTTTAATTTTTTGTTAAAAATAATAATTGTATTTGTGTTCTTTATATAATAATAATATTTATGGACGCTTCACACCACGTCAGGCTGGCCCCGTGCTAATTACCTGAAGGACTTGTGTTACAGGTACCAGGCAACGGAAATAATATATTTAATACTTTTGTATTAAACATATTATTATATAATATTTTAAGATTTTTATTATAATATGATACACATAATATTTAATACACATCCATGACCCAGGAACTTTGAAAACTTTTTTTTCCGTCGGCGGGATTCGAACCCGCAACCCCCGGCTTGAGCTACCAATATCAACTGAGCTACAGAGGTCGTCAATATAGTTCACTGTGAAAGTAGCAGTGCTGAAGGACCATTTAGTTTGTATGGGCATATTCATGACGACGCGCTGGGGCGCTTGCCTATACAAATCACAAAAAGCGGCCAAGTGCGAGTTGGACTCACCCATGAAGGGTTCCGCAGCAGCAATAAGGTTTATTTTTATGAAATTAAAAGGTTTTTGATTTATTTTTATATAAATTTTCAGTCGATTTAATGAGATTAAGGTTTACCATTTATGACATACTAGCGGCCCGGCCCGGCTTCGCACGGGTGGACATTGGTTTTTAAATATTTTTTTTTAAATAAAGGTAGTCAATCTTTAAGTTAAGCAGAACATAAAAATAGTTTACATTATTTAGCCTGCAACTACTATAATATAATTATTATACACATTTTTATTGTATTTTTTTTTTTATATTTTTATATTTTAAGTGTTATGTTTGATTATTTTATCCTTACCTGCAGAAGATACTATTATTTATACTATTTTGCAATTTCTTCATGTTTTTTTTTTGTTCAAAATATTTTATGTTTTTTTTGTAGTTTTATGCTTTATTATTTTATGCTTACCTACATCTACTATTATGTACATTTTGAAATTTTCTATTTGTTTTTGTATAAAGTATTTTTGTTGTACTTTTGCGCTTTATGTTTTTTTACACCATACTTCTTTTTGCGTAAAATATTCCATTAAAATTGGGTTAAAGCTTCCCTGTAAACGATATTTGATGTTGTTTTATTTTGTGGCAGCAAAATAAATTGATTATCAGCAGCTCCAACTCGGGATAGGCCAACGTATAGTTGACCATGAGTAAAACATTCTTTTCGTAGGTCGATGCCTACTAATTTGAAAGTTTGACCTTGGGACTTGTTAATAGTCAATGCGAAAGATATTTTTACCGGAAATTGAAGCCGTTTAAATGGGATTGGCAGATCAGTTGGAATCATCGGTATCCTCGGTATATGAGCTAGTTGACCAGCTGCTGGGCCGGTGATAATGGTAGCTACAATTAAATTGTCCTTTAATTCTTTAATAAGCAGCCTTGTCCCATTGCACATATTTGGTGGGCATAAATTTCTCAAAAGCATGATTGGAATACCGATTTTTAACGTCAGTTCGTGTGGTGGAAGTCCAGAAGGATTCAGCGAATTTAAAAACTCCTGTGGATAATGGACTGCATCTTCGATATTAGTGACGGTGTCGATCGATTTGTAGGTCTTTATTTCACCGTGAACTTTTTGTAAAATTAGATTGTTTATTTCGTTGACAGTATCATACCTAGGTGAGACTATTGCCCTAGAACACAACCAATGAAGGTCCTTCTGGTGCAAATTCTCCATATCAGGGTAAACGGCATCTATTAAATCATTTAAATTATGGACTATCTGGCCTAGAGACTCATCCAAAAGGATTGCACAATTTCCGCTTAAAGTTGGAGTGGGAAAAATTCCTTCCCCAAGTTTAAGCAGTTGTTGTGGAAAATCACTATTTGTATTTCCATGGAGATGAGCTCTCATATTTGTTCGTAATTTTAAATTTTCAACTGACGTCCATAAGGGGGATGATTTCAAGCAAGCTTTGATGATATCTGCTCGCGTACCTCTGTTAATGACTGGGAGTGTCTGACGGAAATCTCCAGCAAAAACAAAAGTGATCCCACCCATTAGAGCAGAAGAGTTTCTTAAATCTTTTAGGGTGTCCACAGGCTGTCCACGGCCTCTATATGTGCTCTATGGCTCATTGTACATTCATCCCACATAATTAAGGAGGCGTCTTGAAGTACTTTACCAAGAGGTCCATTTTTGCGGATAGAACATGTAGATTGTTGCTCAAAATTTACAGATAACGGAAGTTTGAACGCAGAATGAGCAGTTTTACCATCCTTTAGGAGAGTTGCCGCAATTCCTGATGAAGCAACCGCTATCGCTGTCTTCCCTGACTGTCTTATCTTCGCTAGTAATAAATTTGCAAGAAACGTCTTTCCCGTACCCCCTGGGGCATCCAAAAAGAAAATTTTTCCTTTGTTATTATTGACGCTATCGACTATAGTTTCAAAAGCAAGTTTTTGATCTAGGACTAATTTTTTCAAGTTTTCATTAACAAAAGAGGTCAGATCATTCATGTTATAGTGGTGTGCCATTGTATCCGCTGCATGGTGTTCTGTACGAACTGAAGAAGGTAGACCAAAATCATTTAGGCTTTTATCATTTAATTGCAGTAGTTTATTTTCGATTTGTATCAAACCTTCGTTATAAATGTCTTCACTATATGGTAAGTTGAAATCTTGACATTGTTGTCTTAGTCTATGTCTGATATCTTCACATAGGTTGTCTTTGAAATTATCCCATAGTTTTAATGGTTCCGATGGCTGGCAAAATAAAAGTATAACAACAAACAGCTCTCTTAATTGCACTGGACATTGCGACAGCGATGCTTCTCTCAAAGTATGTTCCCAATGGTCATCGTTTTGTAATAAACCTCTATCATGGCAAGCTGCTTGATATGTCTCTTTGAGAACTCCGTCAACGGTTTTTAAGTATTCGAATGACGTGGGCCCGCGTACGTGATGTAGCAACATCCTGAGATAAAAGCATTCTGACTGTGAAGGATGTACACCGTAAACTCTTCCTAGAGCGGCATCTTTTTTTATACCTGGATGTCCGACTACGTCTTCACCACGCCTCCTTCTTGCAAATTTATTATTGGCCCATGTGTAGTATTGCGGAACTTCGTGGTATAAGAGTGTTTTCGCAAACTCATCTTCGTTACAAAGCTTAAAGAAAGCCAGCAAAGTAGTATTCCGTGGGTTTTGAGCCACTTGCTCAGCCGTTTCTGCAGTAAAGTACACTCTTTGGCCGTTTTCTAAATGGACGGCTAACTGCAACACTGTAGGATGTCGCTCGTGAATCGGAAATTCTAAAATTCGCCAAACGGCTTCCGATGTACTTATGTACCGACCATTTACATAGCTTTCCACTTCATCGTTTGGATTTTTGACGCTAAAAGTAGCTTGGTCTGATCCTTTATTTATATATTTACAGATGTATTTGATGGCCTGAACTGAGTGGCAGTACTCGACATTTATGTGCGCGTTGAACGTCCTACACAATAATGGAGAATAAGGTACAATCCACCTATTATCTATATTGAACGTATTTCCTCTGATATTTAGCGAAGCGGTTTGCCCTCCGTTCTCGGCGTCACGACGACGGTAAACTGGATATCCGTCTTCTCCGGTTTGGGTATCGTTGATGAAATGTCGAGGGTACTTTTTTGTGCAGATACCGTTTTTCATACATGGTGCTGTTAAGTTCTGGTCTCCGCATGGACCGTGCACCATATTTTTAGTCACGATATCGTACAAAATTGGGTCGTTTAGTTGGTTGGGCAGTTCGGCGACTATAACACTATCAATTTCGTCTGGCTGGATTTTTCTTTCTAACCAAAACAGCAAATGGCAGTGTGGTAAACCTCGCTTTTGCCACTCGACACTTGCCATGTAACATTTCACTTTGCCAAATATTTCATCTTTTGTAAATAATTTTATGAATTTTTTCATCTTTAAATGAAATACTCTTGAAATGATGTCATGACGATCGAAAGATCGCTGTCCGGTGAATAGTTCCGCTTTTATTTCTGGCCATTCAGGGTTACACGTAAAAGTAACAAATAAGTCTGGTCTCCCATAGTTGCGGACGTAAGTCATCGCATCTTGCGTTTTTTCGTGCAGATAACGCGGAGAACCTGTGAACGAAGACGGCAAGATGATGCGTTGACCGATGTTTGATGGGTCAACATTTGCGTCCTGGTTTAAAGTGTCTCTGAGATGAATGTATTCTTCAGCTCTTAGTCTAGATTGATTACGGCATATGTAATTTAATCTTTCCGAAATCATCTTTGCCATCATATCAACAATATATTGGCTAAATAAATCCCTGTAGTAATGCAGCGGATTGAAACCATCTCTGACCATCAATCTAAATGCATAAAATTGCATGCATGTCACAGTTTTATTCCGAGCTGTGCCTTGTTGAGGAATAGTCAAATAATAGCCGTCGTCTCCCTTTACAAACATTAAGGGATACTGAAGTGGATCGTAAGATCTATGTAACTCCGAAACCCTTTTAAGTTGGCCGTCTCTGCCGTGCAGCACGATATCTCTGGGGCCTTTTTCCTCATCGACCAAGAGAACGGCTACTTCGTTTACAGTGGGAGCATTATATCTGCCCGGGTGTGCTGTCTGTGGTTGACGGTCGGAATAAATAATTAACTTCAGATTTTCGGAAGAGTTTCGTTCAAAGTTTTGTTTAAAACTTTGTATGTATATATTGTGGCTATTTAGTGTGGTCTGCAGTTCGTTAATTAAATCAATTTTTAGCGTTGGAGCTACGTTTGATCGCAACGATAGCTGATCTGCGTCTGAAATAAAATAAATCTGTAAGAATTGCGGAGTTTGGCCTGTTGGTGGTAAAAGACTACCTATAAGATGATAAACTTGTCCTTCTATTTTAAAAGTGGGCATAAAATTTTGTTCTCTAATTTCTTTTGCGCCAAACGAAGTCATTTGAAATAGGCTATTGTATCTACGTATGTTGGTTAAAAAATGTCTAGATAGTGGATGATTATTTGTCAAAAGACTTTTTATTGGCTGTGGCGGCTCTGAAATATTGGGGAGACTGACTTTTCCAGAAGCACAGCATAAACCATTAGGTTCATCGGCCCATTTTTTGGCAGAACATTTAGGGCAGGTCTTATTCATGGCTCCAATTTGGACGGAAGACTGTTGAGCATAATCAATCTGTGGATCGTATCTGAAAGCCGACCTATTACTATGAGCTAATGCTCGATTGCGAACTCTAGCCGTTAACGTCTGTTGTCTCTCTCTCTGATTCCGAAGGCGTTCGGAACGTTCAGAGCTCGATTCCCTAGCACGAACTTGTACATTTCTGATATTTTGGTCTTCAAGGCGCTGTAAACGCTCCGTAATAGACTCTAGGGCGTGAACATGAGAGGTTCTTAAAATTTGTCCTTCAAGCCGCTGCGAACGCTCGATACTTGACTCTCGCGCGCGGACTTGAGACGTCCTCAAATTTTGTTCTTCAAGCCGCCGCGAACGCTCGATACTCGATTCTCGCGCGCGGACTTGAGACGTTCTCAAATTTTGTTCTTCAAGCCGCCGCGAACGCTCGATACTCGATTCTCGCGCGCGGACTTGAGACGTTCTCAAATTTTGTCCTTCAAGCCGCCGCGAACGCTCGATACTCGATTCTCGCGCGCGGACTTGAGACGTTCTCAAATTTTGTCCTTCAAGCCGCCGCGAACGCTCGATACTCGATTCTCGCGCGCGGACTTGAGACGTTCTCAAATTTTGTTCAGCAAGCCGTTGCGAACACTCAATCCTCGATTCTCGCGCGCGGACTTGAGACGTCCTCAAATTTTGTTCAGCAAGCCGTTGCGAACGCTCAATACTTGACTCCCTTGCACGCGATTGCGATGCGTATTCTCTCTGACTTGCAAGACGATTTTCAGTTTCTGACGAAGATTCTCCTTCACGACGTGCTTTACATCCCCTGGCCTTAGAGCTATTTCTAGAAAGTTGAGATTTTGATCTTTTGGGCATTTTCAAATTATCAAAAAACTAAATACTAAATCAACATAGGATATAAATGATATAAGACTAAATTATTTGTTTAGATGTTGAACAGAAAAAAGAGTCACCCTATATTAAATCGAAAAAAAAAACTATAAAACTATAACGATACTAAGCCGTTTGGACAGCTAAATGTACAATATACATTAATACCTTACACTGAGAAAAATAAAAAATAAAAAATCTTAAAAACTAAGCATTAGGTAACTTAATATACATTAATTTAGTGATTACTGTACATAAACAATGTGTTTAGTTCTGAAAAGAACTTTAAATACAAAAGTTTATTTAAACTTGAAAAATAAATCCAATTTTTCAAACGAAATTTACTCTATTGCGCACACAACCGCTGCGTAAGGAGCCGACCGCGCGAGTGAGCCGCGCGGGTACTGTATTTTGTGATATTGACTCCCCTCCCGCACCGCTACGGAAATATTATTCTGCGGCACCGCGCGCCGCGCTGCACTGACTGCAGTGACGCTTAGATAAGTTGCTGAATTATTAATTATTATTAAATCTGGTAAGTACTAATACCTGCTGATAAGTAGTTTGGCATGGTTTGTACCAGCGCAACGTTACTATTGCATATTTTTAGATTAAAAAGTAGTTATTGTAAGATAATAATAATTGTAGTAGTCAGACATACGATATCGCGGACTTTTACGTTGATATTAATGTCCTCTATAAGACTATAGTACATCACTTTGCGATAAGTAAGTATAGTCTATAATTTATAAAGCTTAAGCAAGAAGGAATATTTTGGTAGTTTTTTCACACAATTATTAACACTTAATACGGTTCCCTTTTTTCTCTCATTAAATATAGCCTATATTCAGCAGAAATAGTGTGGATTAAAAAATATGCATTAATACTTCCATCGTGCATCGGCATCGTGGGTATCGCAGACACAATAGATCTTCAATTGTTATGCTGGCAGCCGGCTGCCGCTATTGGAGATTTATAGTTAAATAAATTAATTATTTATAATAGCAATCAAAAATAATAGTCATTCAAAACGTATTTTTAAAAGTTCTAAAAATATTACTTTCGTAGTCATAACTTTTAAAGCTTTTTTGAAATTAGGATTATAATAATGAAGCACGATAGTCTATATCAAATCAATAAAGCAGCACCCGGCTGTCGCATAACTATTAAAAATCTATTGTGTCTGCGATTCCCACGATCGAGGTAATATTTACGTGGACTCTCCGGGCGAGTCGGTGGCACTGATAATTAAATCTCTCCCCTACCGCACGCACACCCGCGCGTCGCGCCTTGACGCCCAATTCGCAACGTGCAGCAGAAATCGTAATATTTTAATTTCGCCATAACATTAAAACCAAACGTCCAATTTTAATCATTCAAAGACCAAATATTATCTACATTAACTGTACTTAGTGATGAAATAATTTATTTTGATAAGGGTCAATAGCATGATTTAAATAAACACGTTTAAATATAGTCCAAAAAAAATTCAAGATTTTTTAATAAAAAAATGGTTATTGTGCCTCACTCAACATAGATAGGTATAGTGTGTCGCGGACTTTTTTGTAGATATTTAAAAGATCTATAATTACTTAGAACATTTTATGCCTCTATCTTTTATAGTTTAGGCAGCGTACGCAAAATAAGTAACTTTTCTGGTTGATTTTTTACACCTTGCGTCCGAAAATCCCAAATATCTTACGGAACCTTATATTTTTCCAAAATAAAAATTAGCCTATGTTCAGCAGAAATAATGCGGGATTCCAATGGTAAAAGAATTTTTCAAATCGGTCCAGTAGTTTCGGAGCCTATTCGACTCAAACAAACAAACAAACAAACAAACAAACAAAAAATCAAATCTTTCCTCTTTATAATAGTAGTGTAGATAAAAAAACTACTGGCTAGATCTCGTTCAAACCAATTTTCGTTGGTAGTTTTTATAGTAATCTATATCATATATTTTTTTTAGAATTATCATGCCCCTACTTTAGAAATCAGAGCGGGGGGGGGACCACACATTTTACCACCTTGGAAGAGTCTCTCTCGCAAACTATTCAGGTTAGAAAAAAATGATATGAGAAACCTCAATATGATTTTTGGAGACTTATCCATTGATACCCCACACGCATAGGTTAGATGAAAATTTTTTTTTTGTTTCAGTTGTACCCTAAAATTTTTAATAATTTTTCCATTTTTGCATCAAAATCTTAACGCGGTTCACAGACTACATCTACTTACCAAGTTTCAATAGTATATCTCTAATAGTTTCGGAGAAAAGTAGCTGTGACATACGGACGGACAGACAGACAGACAGATATAACGAATCTATAAGGGTTCCGTTTTTTGCCATTTTGGCTACGAAACCCTAAAAATAGCTCTTTCAGCGCAGCTACTTTCCAAGTTAAGTCTTTATTATAAGGGACACATCCTAAAGTATTATCAATTACATTGTTTTATTACAGCCTGTATAGAATATTGTAAATATTTTAAAACCCTATTTATTCACTAGTCTTTGTAGTCCATCACTTACCTCAATTTACAACTGACTGTTCAGTATTTTAACGCTCTATCTCGAGGATAAGTTTTTATTTTCGTATCACTTAACATTTTACGTTGAGTTTATAATATTTAAAATAATGTAAAATAAAAAGTTAAATGCTAATTATGGATTTTAATTGTCAGCTGTATTCTTATGACAAGTGTATCCCGCGACTTCGTTTGTACTATCAGAGAATTTGATTCATAGTCAGATGGTGGACCTAATTCAGTCATTTCAATGTTAAGTGCCCTGTAAACGATCAAATTTGTTTGACAAACATGCTTGATAAAATTCACTTTTTCATTGTAAATTGTTAATTGACAAACACAAAGCTGTACACAACAATTTGATCGCCAGGTCACTTTAAACCCAGCAAAAACAGCAATAGCATTGGATTGACATCATCCGACCAATTGGCGTAGGTCCGTCAACTGCGCTAGTAATATTTATGTCTATGGTCAACTGTCTATGACGCAATTTCTTTGATGGACGATGGTACAAAAATATTATGATAACCCTCTGTCTACTAAGATTACTTCGATATAAACGGTCATAACTTTTTGTGATTTTCGTATAAATTCTAAAACCTGACGAAAAAACTAAAAAGTAACAATTTGGAAACTTAGGGTGGGCTGCACCAGAGGCGTAGTTAAAGTTATAGTTTTATTTTATTTATTTAGGGACCAACTAACAGCTACTAGTTTAAGTAAGTTGGTGCAACCCACTCTAACAAACTAATTCATCCATTCCTACATTATTTTTCGTTAAATTTCAGAAATATTTTAATATTAATTATAATTTATTAGATATTATTATAATTTCGCGCAACTCAAACAATTTGAATTTAATTGAATTAAAATATTTATTACGATGATCATCACACAAAAGATTTTTGGGAATTTTCCGAATGCACATCTTACGACGCGACGGACGTTATTCGCTTTGGCCTGCGGCGCCAGAAATATTTTCGGTGTTTGTACGTAAGATTTTATGATCAGTATCATGATTTTGTTATCACTTACTAAAAGTTAACTGTAATTTGTATTATATCTAAATCTATCGTTACCGCTAGGAGAGGAACGAATGCAACCGCTTCCTATGTTCATTCAACGCGCAGCTTAACAGCTATATCTCTATATCTCTATAATATATAAAATATGATATATAATATTATATAAAACTCAAAGGTGACTGTCTGACATGGTGATCTATCAACGCACAGCCCAAACCACTGGACGGATCGGGCTGAAATTTGGCATGCAGAGAGATGTTATGACGTAGGCATCCGCTAAGAAAGGATTATCATCAATTCCACCCCCAAGGGGTTAAAATAGGGGATGAAAGTTAGTATATACTAGCTGTTGCCCGCGACTTCGTCCGCGTTAGCATAATATAATAACGGAGATGGATAATTTACTCCTTTTAAGTTCCCTTACTCAAAGGGTAAAAACGGGACCCGCAGCCAAGTAGGCACATATTAATCAAATGACACTCGAATGGTGTGTTTAGTTTAGGTTACAATCTTTAATAATTTCAGTTCAATCAGTCGAAAGTCTAAGAAAATTTCTAAAAACTTTCATCCCCTATTTCATCCCCTTAGGGATGGAATTTATTAAATTCCTTTCTGAGGGGATGCCTACATCATAGTATCTTTATACATACACAGTCTCAGCCTGATCAGTTTAAATTTGACAAAAGTTTCATGCAAAATTTCATCCCCTATTTTACCCCCTTAAGGCCACCCCTAATTTATAAATCCTTTTTAGGAGATGCCTACGTCATAGTAGCTTTAAATGCATGCAAAGTCTCAGACCGATCGGTTTGAAATTGACAAAGTTTCATACAAACTGTCAACCGTAATTTCACCCCGTTGGGGGTAGAATTTTCAAAAACGCTAAAATATTCATCCATTTAATTTTAATTAGTAACCCAATAATAAAGTTTCATGTTTCTATCTTAAGAAATGACGGACTTTCATTCACACTTTCAACCCCAATTTCACCCCCTTGGGGGTAGAATTTCCAAAAACGCTACATGTATTTATTTATTTTTAATCAGTAGCCCAAAAACAAAGTTTCATGTTTCTAACTCAAGAAATGACGGTCTGAAAGACCGTCTTTTCTTGAGTTAGAAACGTTCAAACGTTGAACCCCAATTGCACCCCCTTGGGGATAGAATTTCCAAAAACGCTTAAATACGTATTTATTTATTTTTATTCAGTAGCCCAAAAATAAAGTTTCATGTTTCTAAATTAAGAAATGACGGACTTTCATACAAACTTTCAACACCTATTTCACCCCTTTCGGGGTGTCTACTTAATAAAACAACCCTGCTCACCAAATTTCGTGGCTGTAACTTTAACAGTTTTTGCACTGCGATGATGAATCAGTCAGTCAATCAGTCAGGACTTGTAATTTTATATACAATGTGTCCCGACACCGGTGTCCTTTAGGTCATAATATAGGGCATATTTTATCAACAAATTTGCTGTCAATTTTTTTCTATCTCCCTCTGTTGTAAAATGGCAGCCATTTCAATTTTTTTGTATCAAAGACCCGGGCCCTCGTACTAATTTGACCTGTACATCTTATGTAAATGTCCTATGAACATAAAAAAGATCTCATTTAATAGCTGAAGTTATAAACTACAAGTACACAAAAATTATAAAGATTTTTTTCGTGTCATTTTTAATTATTTGCTTTTTGTGAAAAATCTAGTAATTTAAACTAGTTATTTTTTATTTAAAAAAGATAGAGATTGGTTATAATATTATGTTATTCTACAGCCGAGGGAATGTCATATTTATTTCAGAAGGCACTATATTTTTTTTCTTTTTTATATTCCTTCCCCTAACAGAATTAGGTCTGTTTGTGTTCTATTTATTTCTTTTCTCTTTTTTATTTCTTTGTGTTATTTCTTTTGTTATACATCATTTCTTATTGCTATAGAAGGCGCTATAATAAGGCGCCTTGCAATATTGCATTAGCAATAGTCAATACACAAGTCATGTATAAGATATTTTTAGGGTTCCGTACCCAAAGGGTAAAAACGGGACCCTATTACTAAGACTTCGATGTCTGTCCGTCTGTCTGTCTGTCTGTCTGTATGTCTTGAGGCTGTAACTCAAGAACCGCTATAGCTAGACTTTTGAAATTTTCACAGATTGTGTATATCAGACAGCTGTTGCCGCTATAACAACAAATACTAAAAACAAAATAAATTAAATATTTAAGTGGGGCTCCCATACAACAAACTTGATTTTTTTGCTATTTTTTTCTCGATATCAATAACGGCAAACAATAGGCACTTGAAATATTCAAGAAATACTAAATATTATTAGCACTTTAATAATTTATAATAAAATTTAAATAAATATAATAATTAAGGGGGGCTCCCATACAAAAAACACAATTTTCAGTCTTTTTTGGTACGGAACCCTTCGTGCGCGAGTCCGACTCGTACTTGGCCGATTATTGTATAAATCTTGGCAGTTGACTTACTGTACAGTGTACATGGTTAAAAGCATAAAGTTAAAAGCATGTTATTTTTGTTGGTGAGTCAAGTGTCACAATATAAGTAAAATAATAAAAACCCCGACCAAAAAGAGGGGTGTTATAAGTTTGACGTGTCTGTCTGTCTGTCTGTCTGTCTGTCTGTCTGTGGCATCGTAGCATCCAAACGGGTGGACCGATTTTTTTTTTTTTTGCTTTTTGATCTAGTTTTTTTTGTTTGAAAGCTGACATGACTGAGAGTGTTCTTAGCATTTTTATTCACTATATATATTCACATTATTCATCATCATCAGCCTGCTCATTGCTGGAATATCACGGTATATCTGGTTCGTGATAGGACGCTTAGCAACTTGCAGTCGTTTGATGGGTTTTATATTTTACATCCTGGTTCGTGACACATATGAATATAATATACACATTATTGGAAAGTTGACCTGGACTTGAAAATTAGCTAAGCTAAACCTCTGAAGCTAAGACTTAGGTTTCAAGTAACAAAACACAAAATATTTAATAATGTCTATTGCATATTTCTTATTTAGTATAAATATTTGATAAATTACTAAATAGCAATCATTTTAGAACTCTCAATTTTTTAAATTTAGAAAGGCATGTTAATTTGTACTTATTCTGGGCATGGGCACATGGACACCGAACAAAAAGGGGGAAAATTTATGTTTGCTGTATGGGAGACTTCCTTAAATATTTATTTTAGATATTTTGTTTCTAATATTTGTTGTTGCAGCGGAAAGTAGCAACAGAAATATGTACATAATCTGTGAAAATTTGTGATTCTCGAGATACAGCTTGGTGACAGACAAAATATGATCAGACGGACCGACACCGAAATCTTTGCAATAGGGTACGCTAGCACTGTTTTGCCATACAAACGTATTCCCCAATTTACTCCCTGGACAATGCGTCTAGCTAGACAAATGATTTTTTATACAATATTGGAATCTGTTAAAGCATGTCTCTACTTTAGATTTTTTTTAATTAAAAATATGACCCTAAAAAAATTGCAAAAAATGAATGCCCCGTACTCCCCGCCAATCGACCAACCATAAAAAATTGAAAGATCTTTAAGATAAATAGACTTACTCTTCCCGAAGATATTTTAAAAGAAAAATTTAGATAGGATCAACAGCTTTGAAGGAGGAATCACGGGAATACGTTACCTCGATTTACTATCGTACGTACGTAATTAGAGACATATACAGTAAATCGGCGTAACGTAGTCCCCTGATTCCACCTTCAAAATAGATCTAATTTTATTTATTTTTAAATATCTTCAGGAAGAGAGTCTATTGCCTACGTACGTTTTTATTTTATCTTAAAAGTCTTTCAAATTTGTTTTATGGTCGGTCGATTGGCGGGTACGGGGCATCATTTTTTGCATTTCTAGGGTCAAATTTTTAATTTTAGAAAAAAACAAATAAAAAAAATAATAAAAAATAAATTCAATTGGATCTGTTCTATGGTCTGAAATAAACTGATATTATTATTATTTGACAAATCCCAATATTGTACAAAAAATCATTTTGTCTAGACGCACTATCAATTTTGAAGCAGATATATTTAACCGATTGAGCTGAAATTTTATATACACGTTTAGTTTGGATGACAATGCACGATATGGTATGTGACATCCTACGTGGCATCACTCTAAATCCAATATGGCCTCTGTGGCTCAATTGGTTGAGTGTGTGGCAGCTCAAGCCGGGAGTCGCGGGTTCGAATCCCGCCGACGGAACAAAAATTTTTCGTTGTTCCCGGGTGGATGTGTATATTTAAATATGTGTATTCAATATAATAAAAATCTTAAATATATGTATAGTTTAAAAGTATTAAATATATTTCAATTGTCTGGTACCTGTAACACAAGTCCTTCAGGTACTTAGCACGGGGCCAGACTGACGTGGTGTGAAGCGTCCATAGATATAATATTATATTATTAGATAATATTATTATTATCGAAGATGGCGAAATAGTTATTTTCTATGTTTAACGCCAATTTCATTGTGGGTCATTCTGGATCTTTTTTGAGTAAAGGGATTACCCCTTTACTCAAAAAAGATCCAGAATGATAAATGATTCATCCCAATCATTTGTCTAAGGGGGTAATGTCATTACCCAGTAAATTCTTATTAAGAACGCGGACTACGATACCATCATTTTTGGTCATGTCACCAATTATGATACACTAATGGGAATGATTTGAAGAATAAAGAGTACAAAATACAAGACAACATTAAATCAGCTAATATTATTAATTGTTAACAATGTTCCAAAAAGCTCGTTAGCCGGCAAGCACGTCCGTTTTTTTAGTCCACTGGCATCCTATCTCGGCATGGCGTCCCATTGGACAACAAAAACGCGATGACGTAGACTTCTGAGTTCCGGGTGTTGCCGACATAACCATCACAAATATCTAAATGTATTCGAAGCATGAGACTCCAGCGATCTCATATATGTGGTCCCAGAACTTCACAATATCCAGGTTGACGTAGTCATTCAAGACCAGTTCCTCGCCAATGTCCAGCTGCTTCTTGGTGCTCTCATCGTATGGGAGCCAGGTCACGCCCAGCGATGAGTCAGGAGTTGGGTTACTGGAAGCAAATAAGAATATTTTAGAAAAGCGGTTAATTTCATTGAGGATCTTGGAACCTATATATTTTACTAGCTGTTGCCTTCGTCCGCGTTAGCATAGTTAGATCACGTCCCAAATTTTTCAAAAATATTCAATGTACAGAATTGACTTTTAGCTACGATTTTATTCAGTAACCCAAATCCTATTAAAGCGAACGCCTTGATTATAGAAGCTCAAAATATCTTTAATAATTTCAGTTCAATCAGTCGAAAGTCTAAGAAAATATCTAAAAACTTTCATCCCCTTAGGGGTGGAATTTATTAAATTCCTTTCTGAGGAGATGCCTACGTCATAGTATCTTTATGCATATTGCATACACAGTTAGCCCGATCAGTTTAAATTTGACAAAAGTTTCATGCAAAATTTCATCCCCTATTTTACCCCCTTAGGGGTGGAATTTTTTGAATCCTTTTTTAGCAGATGCCTACGTCATAGTAGCTTTAAATGCATGCAAAGTTTCAGACCGATCGGTTTACAATTGACAAAGTTTCATACAAAGGTTCAACCCTAATTTCACCCCCTTGGGGTAGAATTTCCAAAAACGCTTAAATATGTATCCATTTATTTTTTATCAGTAGCCAAAAAAAATAAAGTTTCATGTTTCTAACTCAAGAAATGACGGACTTTTATTCAAACTTTCAACCTCAATTTCACCCCCTTGGGGGTAGAATTTCCAAAAACGCTTAAATACGTATCTGTTTATTTTTAATTAGTAGCTCAAAAATAAAGTTTCATGTTTCTAACTCAAGAAATGACGGACTTTCATTCTAATTTTCAACCCCAATTTCACCCCCTTGGGGGTAGAAGTTCCAAAAACGCTTAAATACGTATTTATTTATTTTTATTCAGTAGCCCAAAAATAAAGTTTCATGTTTCTAACTTAAGAAATGACGGACTTTCATACAAAGTTTCAACCCCGTTTTCACCCCCTTCGGGGTAAAATTTCCAAAATCCCTTCCTTAATGGGTGTCTACTTTACAAAACAACCCTACTCACCAAATTTCGTGGCTGTAACTTTAACAGTTTTTGCTCAGCGATGATGAATCAGTCAGTCAGGAATTGTAATTTTATGTAATACTAGCTGTTGCCCGCGACTTCGTCCGCGTTAGCATAATATAATAACGGAGATGGATAATTTTCTCCTTTTAAGGTCCCTTACTCAAAGGGTAAAAACGGGACCCGCAGCCAAGTAGGATATTAATCAAATGACACTCGAAATTTGTATGTTTAGTTTAGGTTACAATCTTTAATAATTTCAGTTCAATCAGTCGAAAGTCTAAGAAAATTTCTAAAAACTTTCATCCCCTATTTCATCCCCTTAGGGATGGAATTTATTATATTCCTTTCTGAGGGGATGCCTACGTCATAGTATCTTTATGCATATTGCATACACAGTTAGCCCGATCAGTTTAAATTTGACAAAAGTTTCATGCAAAATTTCATCCCCTATTTTACCCCCTTAGGGGTGGAATTTTTTGAATCCTTTTTTAGCAGATGCCTACGTCATAGTAGCTTTAAATGCATGCAAAGTCTCAGACCGATCGGTTTGAAATTGACAAAGTTTCATACAAACTGTCAACTCCAATTTCACCCCCTTCGGGTTAAAATTTCCAAAATTCCTTCCTTAGTGGGCGTCTACTTAATAAAACAACCCTGCTCACCAAATTTCGTGGCTGTAACTTTAGCAGTTTTTGCTCTTCGATGATGAATCAGTCAGTCAGTCTATAGACACAAATAAAACACAGTAATACTTGCACTTTTTCCACTATATTCATTATATATAATGAATATAGTGGAAAAAGTGAATGAATTTCCACCAAGAACCGACAGTACAATCAATTACCTATAGTCAGTCAATAAGTCAGGACTTGCAATTTTATATACAATTTCACACTGTATATAGATATAGATAGATGATACCGACCGCGACATGACAGTAAAGTTTTTGATGGTCTTAAACGCGCATTTACTGGTTGATTTCATGAGAAAACTTACAAAGATGATAATATTATTTATTTGTTAATAGAACTAAAATAATTATTTCGCAATGAAATATGAAATTTCATAGCACACTTACCCGTACTTAGCGAAGTTCGCGAACAATGCACAGGTTTGTCTGATCATTTTGTAACTCTTGTCCTCCTTGTTGATGGGTAGGTTCAGGAGTTTGGGATTGAACAAGTATAGCAAATCATCTAAATGCGCTGTGCCAGTCATACCAATGGTGTCCTTATGATTGCCGAAAACGTTCCTTTCACTGAATACGGATATATTGTACAGATAGTACTTCCCTTTCTGAGTCCTGCTAATCAGATCGATAAATTTGTGAATGAAGTGTATGAACGTTATATCCGTTGCATATTTTATAAAGTTTTTCATATTTTCTTTCGGGTGAAACGTTTTTCTTCCGAAGTAATGTTGGATTATCATTTCCGCTATCGGCATTATTGTTGTCAGGGGCTTCTTGTATAAAATACGTTTAGGCACGAACATGTCTGGGTACTTTTCGAAGTCCTCGCACATTTTTTCCTTGAGGACTGTCAATCCCACGAGTGCTTCTTCATTGGTGTACCCCAACATCGCGTCTACTTCATTAATATCTTTTCGCATTAGAAGCTTCAACGGCTCCTCGAGTAGGAAGGCCTCCTGTCCCAAATTTTTTTCTACGACGGGCGTGAAGTGATACATTTTAAAGGGATTGTTCAAAATTACCTCAGATTTGGTAATGCAGGGGTTCGTGTGGACGATCTTATCGATCGGTACGGACTGAAGAAACTTCAATACTTCGTGTGGGTCCTCCGACTCACATCCCAGTTGCTTGGCTAGAGTGGTCGCCCTCTTCTGAGGATTAAAATTAAGACTCCAATCACATATAGGTACTCCACTCATAAGAATGGCTCTCTTGAACAAATTCTTGGACATAGGAGATAGAACGTGATAACCAGTGGAAGCCCCACCCGCGCTTTCTCCGAATATAGTCACAGTGTTAGGATCACCACCGAAGTTGGCAATATTGTTCTGGACCCATCTCAATGCTGCCACCTGGTCTTTCATGCCCGCATTACCTGGCGCCTCCGGTATGTCCAAACAGAGGAATCCCAGGGCCTCTAACCTGTAATTGATCGTGACAAGAACAACGTTCTCCTTGACCAAGAAGTCAGGGCCGTAGTAGTCATCATTTCCTGATCCAGATTTGTAGCCTCCTCCGTGGATGAAGACCATTACAGGTAGGGGGGTTTTTGGAGCCATGTCTGGTGTGTACACGTTCAGGTATAGACAGTCCTCGCTGCCGTCCATGAGACAGCCGGAGAAGATGTCATGTTGTGGGCACACATTGCCGTGAGATGTGGCTTTCCTCACGCCGCCCCAGCTGCTCGGCGGCTCTGGAGCCTGAAATTACCAAACGACTTTTTAAATAAACTTATAACTGCAATTACATTTTTATCACAATACGAGCTTTTGCCCGCGGCTTCGCTCGCGTTAAGAAGTATTATTATTAATTAGATATTATGTCTCAGACCGATCAGTTTAAAATTTAAAAAAAATCATTTTTCGTTCGCCATTTTTTTGTGGACTAGTACACGAATGCCCATATTATTTGGATTACTACTCTGAGATTTAATGCAATCATTATGCTATAGTGCTCTGCTAACTACGAGGGTAGGCTACAAAATATCAATTTTTTTATTATTATTAGTTTCATTTTTAAACATCTCCTACATGTAGGAATTTAAGAAACAGCTGAAAAAGTTATTTGCAGCAAAATTACTTGCCTCTAGTAACATGCTAAGACTATATTATTATACTTTAACAAAATATAAATCAGTATCTTTATAGTATCAAAAATGACTTCAAATAACTTGCACACCGTGTAATTTATTCAAGCAATTAACTAAGTACTTGTTAATTTTACAATGAGAAGAAACAATGGTTAGGTACTACTTATTAGTTACTTTGAATTTCTGAGGGTTTTTGAAATATTTTTATATTGTTTGCATATTTTATAGAGTTACAAATGGAAACCAGCTATATAAATAAACTAGCTGTCCCGGCAAACGTTGTTTTGCCATTTAAAGTATATTTTTTACATCATCAGTTGATACATGTTTTACCCCCTCTTTTGTCTCCTAAGAGGGTGTGGGGGGGGGAAGGTCATACACCAGAATTGTTAAGTTGAAAAACACAGTTAATACCTAATATGAAGTAAGTCCACTAAAGAAAAAAGTTGTATACAAAATCTGACCCCTCTTTTTGGTCCCCAGAGAGGGTTGAGAGGGGAGGGGGGGGGAGGATTTTTATACACCAGATGTTGAGTTGGAAGAAGACAAATATAATATATCTGTGAAAACCGTATGCAAATCTGTGAAAACCGTATGCAAATCGGATCAGTAGTTTTCGTGTTTAAGAAAAAAGTTTGATACAAAATCTGACCCCCTCTTTTGTCCCCTTAGAGGGGTGGGGGGAAAAAATTTTATACACCAGATGTTAAGTTGGAAGAAGATAAATATATCTGCGAAAACCACATTCAAATCGGATCAGTATTTTTCGTTTGATGCTGGAACAAACATACAGACAGACAGAAAGAGTGACAGACAGACAGACAGACAAAAAACTAACCACATTTTTGGCTTCTATAGCGATGTAGTGACAAAGGTGTAATCGGTGTCATTTCATATCTTTTATGTACAGAATTTTCATTTCTACCACAGAATATTGCTTCCTCCCGCACGCGCTTTGGTGACGCCCACTATCGTAATATTTTAATTTCGCTATAATTTCTAAACCAAACGTCCAATTTTAATCATTCAAAGACCAAATATTATCTACATAAACTGTACTTAGTGATAAAATAATTTATTTTGATAAGGATTAATAGCGTGAGTAAAATATATCCGTTTAAATGTAGTCCAAAAAAAAATCAGGATTTTTAAATAAATAAATGGTTATTGTGCCTCACTCGACATAGATAGGTATAGTGTGTCGCGGACTTTTTTGTAGATATTTATAAGATCTACAATTACTTAGAACATTTTATGGTTCTATCTTTTATAGTTTAGGCAGCGTACGCAAAATAAGTAACTTTTCTAGCTGATTTTTTACACCTTGCGTCCGAAAAACTCAAATATCTTATAGAACCCTACTTTTTTCCAAAATAAAATGTAGCCTATGTTCAGCAGGAATAATGTAAGATTCCAATAGCAAAAGAATTTTTCAAATCGGTCCAGTAGTTTCGGAGCCTATTCGACTCAAACAAACAAACAAACAAACAAACAAACAAACAAAAAATCAAATCTTTCCTCTTTATAATAGTAGTGTAGATAAAGTATGTTTCATTAAAATCGGTTCAGTAGTTTTGGAGATAGGAAGTTTTAATTCTCAATTACTTACAATTTTGAAGTCGGTTTTATCTTTTTAAAATACAGTTATTACTATTGTATAAACTACAAATGCCTATTGCATAAATAGTTGGAATGTTTAAGGGCCCGGGTTACCCTCGAAATTTTCATACATTCTTAATACCAAAATCATTTTCTCATGCGAAAATATTTAACAGGTTTGAGTTATTTTTCAGCATAAGATAGTAATTACCTAGGGTCCTGAACAAATTTTTTTTACAAAATATTTAAATACTAAAAAAAAATTTTTTGTGTTTAAATATTTTTTAGTAAATTTACTACTAAATATTTAAACACCAAAAAATAGACAAAAACACTAAAAAATATATACATAAATAGTAAATTTACTACAAAATATTTAAACTTTAAAAAATATTTTTTATTATTTAAATATTTTGTAGTAAATTTACTATTTATTTATATATTTTTTAGTGTTTTTGTCTATTTTTTGGTGTTTAAATATTTAGTAGTAAATTTACTAAAAAATATTTAAGCACAAAAATTTTTTTTTAGTATTTAAATATTTTGTAAAAAAAAATTGTTCAGGACCCTAGGTAATTACTATCTTAAGCTGAAAAATAACTCAAACATGTTAAATATTTTCGTATGAGAAAATGATTTTGGTATTAAGAATATATGAAAATTTCGAGGGTAACCCGGGCCCTTAAACAAAATACTTGATAAAAACGTCACGACTCACGCAACTACAATACCACAAATTACTAAGTAAATAGTTACTACGTAAATTATACATTGTGTAACATTGATCTATAAAATTAAATGTATTTATCACCATTACAGATAAGTGTTATTGACTGATTACCTACAATGATAATAACAACAATAACTAAATTATACTACAACACTGCATATTAGAGGTATAATATTATAACATCAATAAGTACTATACTGTTACACTGGTTATGTAGTGGTTATTTATAAAGTAAAGTTTAGTTTCCTGGAAATTCTTACGTTTTTTATAAAATATGTAATTTAAATAACTGTATTTTTAAATCAAATCATTTATTTCGGGCATCAGAGGCCCATAAAACAAATACCTTAAACCTAACATACATATTGATTATATTAATAAATACCTTAAAACTAACATACATATTATTTTAAAGATAAAACCGACTTCAAATTTGTACGTATTTGCTGAAAATGAAAACTACCTATCTCCAAAACTACTGAACCGATTTTGATGAATCTTGCACTATTCCCTAGGTTGAAAAATACCTAGTACAACAAAAAAGAATTACTGAAATCGGAATGGTAGTTCCAGACATATGCGAACACAAACATAAAAACATACATATATTACATAATTCAACATGACTGGTGAGACATTACCGATACTTATGGAGAGTACTCTGTACTCGATTCTCATTATAATTATGTAATAAAATTAGGTTCTAAATTTTTTTCCGAATTTCCCAAAAATAAATGAATCATGGATACTAAGTAAATTACGCGGCTAGGCAAGTAGGCATACTATGCGGCCGGTGCAGCTACCAAAGAAACACCACACAACTACCCCTCCCGCTCGCGGTGTCCATGCGTTGGGTAAATAATTATTTAACTTTAAGCTACATTTACTCAGTGATCAATTATAATTATTTTTTCATATTATTATTTTCCAACTAATACAATAGCCAAATATCACGTCCTCGAGTATTGAACATGTCTCACCAGTCACGCAGTATACAGCATGACTGGTGAGACATGACCGATACTTAAGGAGGGTATTCAGTACTCGATTCTCATTATAATTATGTAATAAAATTAGGTACTTAATTTTTGACCAAATTTCCCTTTAAAATGGACACTTAGTAAATAACTATGAGGCCGGCGCGGCGGCGTGCGCCCCGCACCGCGCGCTACTCCTCCCGCGCGCGGTGTCCATGCGTTGGGTAAATAATTATTTAACTTTTAACAACATTTACTCAGTGATCAATTATTGACATTATTTTTTTATATTATTTTTTTTCAACTTAAATAATATCACGTCCTCGAGTATTGAACATGTCTCACCAGTCATGCTGTTAGCATGTATGTACTTATACATACATACATACATACACTTTTGAAATTAGGCACATTAATTGTTCGGACGCTGATATAGACTAACACATACGAAAATTGAGCAGTTCTGGTCTCTGGAAATATTACATCTTAGAGCATTAAACCTGGTGTGGTTTAATGCTCTAAGACCTAAGTATTACATAATTATACATACGCGTTGAATTGATAACCTCCTTTTTTTGAAGTCGGTTAAAACTGAAATCTTACTGCCGCACTCAGAGACGAGTGTTAATAAACTGTAGGTAATTAAATAAAGATTTTGAGATAAGCCCCGTACATTGTCTGTCAAACTCTTTATTAAATAATTGAAGTTTAGCCATAATAATGGACCTGGATCCCAGAAGGATAAGACATAACTTACTCTCTCATGGATGAAACCATAGGTTCTTAGTAGTGCCTCATGTACTATCCTTATACTTATCCTTCTGGGATCCAGGTCCATAATAATTAAATGTGTTTAAGTGCGGCCGTAAGTAATATTATACAGGTCTACTTTAAGCGCTACAAATATTTCGTAGCTTATTATTGATACTACGGTGTCACAGAAAACCGGCGTCCACTATGCTTTTCCAGTAAAACACAAAGGAAGGTTTCTTTTATGATGTATTATTTGCGCATTGTTTTTGAGTTTATAAAAAAATTGCAAATGCACTAAATCTGAGGGGTTACTGCGAGTTTTATTCGATCATACGCATCGACCGCGTAAACGCGAATTTATATGGGATCAAAGCAGTGCCATCTACTGGCTAACGTGGATTCTGCTTTGATCCCATATAAATTCGCGTTTACGCGCTCTTATCGCGCGCTTATCGAATAAAACTCGCACTAACCCCTCTGTTTGAAACGATACATCTGTATTTGTGTGAAGAAAATAAAAATACTATAATAACTAATTATTTTTACTTTGTCGTCTCATATATCTGATTTTTCGGTAATCAAAAAAACGATACTTACTTTGAATCTAAGTTCTCCTAAGGGTGGTTTTGCGTAGGGAATTCCCTTGAAGCTGTAGTAGCGGCCGTCTGCCGTTGCCAGAGGCAGTTCCTCCCCCTCCAACCAGCCCTGTTCCACGTGGACCTTCACCATTTTCGAGAAAAAACAAAAAAAAACAACACAAATCAGGCGACTGCCGTGTGTCAAAGTTGTGCGCTGACTGATATATGTAATATTATGTATGTTGTGTGACTTCATTATCACGTTATCATAAGCATGAATGATCGATAGTCAAGTTTAAGGTGACGCCATGTTAAAGTAAAAAACCGTGTTGGATGTGTTTTAGATTGCTTGTTTTCTATGCGAGGCTGGCCCGGCCTCTCATAGAAAACAAGCAGTGGAACAGCTAAAAATGGAAAGGGCGTAGCGACAAAATGGTTTTTGTCGCGTAATTTAAAAACCATAAATACATTTCATATAAGCTATGGGCAAATTAAAGTGTATACTAGAACCAATTTATGTACAAATTTTGGAAGTTTATATCACTCCCCTCTGTTGGCAAAATAAGAATCCCTTTTTTACAGAGGTCTTTTTGATTGATTATTATGTGTTATAAAAGTTGACCAATCGTGTTATGCTATGGGTAATTCAAAGACATAACATGATGAATACTGACAGTGAACTTTAATTTATTAGCTTTAGTCATTGCTGAGAAAAATGGACATCGCTACAGCCAAACTATCAAGGCGTCACCTTAAAGACTCACGAGTCGCGGACTCACGACTTAGTCATTTGTTGTAGCTAATTGAACCGTCAAAAACACAGCTTTTAACTCAAATACTTAGGCGTCCATTACACGGTCATGCAAGCGACAGTGTCAATACCGTCAACCATGAATTATGTTTGACTGATGGTTACTGATGGACTGACGAATGGTATTGGACGGTCACTCAACTCTCTTCAGTTTTATGTCAGTCAAAGTCACAATTTTCCCGTGATCAGTACCTGAAGGACTTGATTTACAGGTCTGGTACCCATAAAAATAATATTAATATTTAAGGGGGGCTGCCATACAACAAACGCGATTTTTTCAGCCTTTTTTGCTCGATATCAATAATGGCAACAGGTAGGCACTTGAAATTTTCACAAAAGCCTTAAATATAATATGTGTACTTTAAGGATTAATAATAATATTTAAATAAAATAAAAATTTAAGGCAAAAAATAGGCAAAAACTATGTTTTTTGGTCTTTACCAAAAAACATAGTTTTTGCCTATTTTTGCTCTATAACGGTACGGAACCCTTCGTGCGCGAGTCTCGACTCGCACTTGGCCGATTTTTTTACTTTGAACTCTATACAAAGAATACAAACACATTACACATAAAGACACACCCTTTTTTATGCGCAGGGAAACCCATCCTGGATGCCCCGGGTTGGGGATGTGCCGTCATGTGCCTCAGTTAAGCTGAAGCACCCCGGGGGTATGTGGGACTGTTACCCACTAAAACCACGTCTGCGGTTTGCCTTCAGCCGTATAAAGGAGGGATGTCCCGTATCTAACAAACACAGGACTCCCTCCGCGACTGGCCGGTCTACCTCAAAAGGGACCGGACTTCCAGCAAAGTTAGGGAACGCTTCGGCAAACTGAAGCGTTCCCCTCGGCGGCACCGGGACTGGCTAAGCCGGGGAGGTTCCCATTCCTCTCCGGGAGCCCCGTTAAACGAGAGTTAGGAGGTTTGCTTAGCGTTGCCTCCGCACTCCCGTCCTATGCCGGCGGAGCGGTAAAGAGGTGGGATCGTCCTCTCTCTCCCGCTCCGCGGCCTCTTTCTGCGGCAGTTCTGTTCGCAGACACACATTTACACACCCTGAAGTATTATCACTTAGTTTGGTAACATCCTGTATCTACGCGAGCGAAAAACTTTGGACCCTTTTTTACAACAAATGCAGAAACGTAGGAACATGATATTTTGCACAGTTGTAATTTATGCTATGGTGAAGAAGTGCATAGAGCCAATTATTGTTTTAAAATTATTATGCTCTTGTTATACATTATAAATGAAATATTACACATTGAACTATAAATAAATAATTGTAATTTGTACGTTACAATATTCGCCATTATTTTAATAATAATTATAGTTCATATTTTTAAAGTAGAATCTTAATAGCATTCAAACTTATTACTATATCTAAAATAATTATGGCCCCACACTAAAATGCCTGGTAGTAAGGGCCTGTTTCACCACTTCCTGATAAGTGACGAATAGGCTATCCACCAATTAACTTGACAGATCGAGTATGGAGAACATGTCAAAAAAGTTGTGAATAGCCTATTCGGAACATTATCAGAAAGTGGTGAAACAGACCCTAAAACTAATTATTAAATATACGTACATAGTCTCAAAAAAAAAACTCTTCTAGTTTAGTCGAGGAAAACCAAACGACCAAACATTAAAAATAGTATAATAATATAAGTAGGTAAATTGTAGAATATAAATTACTTAATCACAAACAAAAACTTTACCTATTCCTTGTCTCTAAGAGTTTTTGCTAAATTAATTGCAAAAATATATTATTATCTGTATTATAACTTGCTGGCCTTGAATGATGGCCTTGCTGGTTTTGAAAAATTTATTACGAGTAGTATGTTAGCGATGCGTGCACTTTTATTTTCAAAATACAGAAAAAGTTGCATAATTTATGTGTGAAATCTATCTTTTGAATAGGGAATAATACGCAAACGTCGGAGAAGAGGGCGCTACTATAGCACATACAATAAACAATCCGACCACAATAGGCTTGATGACTATTTTTTTTTCTTATTGGTAATTGAAAGACCTTTAAAAATAGAAACATCGCTGAAAGAATGACTCTGATAGCTTAAAAATTCACCGAGATATGACAATTCAACCATCTCATAAAATAGACCTGCCCGAAAACGCTCCATACAAAGTGATACGAAAGACTGACGTCACTCTTTCTTAGTTTGTACGCATCGGGAGAGAACTTTGTTCGATAGGTATATTAAATATTGCGTTTATGAAAGTGGTTTCATAACAAAAGTTGCTTTTAATTGCATAAGTTATCGAATGGTATACAAATATTAAGAAATTTAATTGAAAAAAAAATCGACTTGATTATCCAACTTTGAAGGCTCATAACAAAAAAAATACAAATGCTATCGAGCTGAAATTTTGGGAACACTTATTTTTTACCGTGATTTCTTTATTTTATTAACAAAATTCGCTAATTTTTGACCTTGTCATCATCCCTATTCGACATGTTGCCCACGTCATATCAGAATATTGACAGTTCAAACGTTGTAAAACGTCGACAAAACTTTTCGTTTACTGTCTGCGCTGGTGCTGCCTCTAGTGTGAAAACATTGCGTTATTAATTTATTATCCCATTATGTAGTTACAGATATTATAGAGATGGAATTAAATAATTATCAGAAAGATTTACAAAATTTCGCATGAAGTTTTGAGAACAAAGACTATCATGTATACGTTAAATATTTCATCGCGAAATTCACATGTAGGTAAGATTGCAAGAATATATTTTAATCTGTCTTAACTCGTAACATTAGAATTTATAACATAAATTTTTAAAATTTGATGAATGTTACGCTATAAAATATAATTTTAATACATAATAATGAGTATGTATGAATGCACATAATTATATATTATACTCCTCCTAGCCATAAATTATTTTTACATCTGTCACTTTAAAACTGATGTTTTAAAGCGTGGATGATTTTGTCAGGACCTATACTATGATTATTATAGGTTAGGAGTGTGATGGCCGCAACCTTCCCGGCTTAGCTAGTCCCGGCGCCGAGGGGAACGCTTTAGTTTGCCTAAGCGTTCCCTAACTTTTGTGGTAGTCCTGTCCCTATTGAGGTAGACCGGCCGGTCGTGAAGGGAGTCCTGTGTTAGATAGATCCAGGACATATTATCTCCGTATTTTTTTTAAACGAGCTTTGGCCCACCACACATTCCCACCACTGTATCTCCTGTGTCGCCAGGATCGACAGCGGTATCAAACTACGAAAACCCTTTGATATGATCTCAGGGAGCCCGAGGGACATGCTAAAACTGTCTTGGGACCCGCAACGAAATTAATCAGAAGAAAATAGGAGGAGTAGGAAGAATTAAAATACCTCTGTATACGGCTGAAGGCGAACCGCAGGTGGTTTTAGTGGGTAGGATTCCCACATATCCCCGGGGTGCTTCAGCTTAACTGAGGCACATACCCGACCCGGGGAACCCATGACGGGTTTTACCTGCGCATCAAAAAAAAAAGTGTGATGCCCGCTACTCCGTTGTGCCAAAATTAGTTTATCGCGGGGTAACCGTACACCTTCCAGGATAAAAAGTATCATATTATGTCCGTATCCCGGGACTTAATGTATCTCCATGCCAAATTCCTGCAAACCCAGTCAAGTGGTTTGGGCGTGCAGAGGTAACAAACGTGAGAGGTGATTTTTTTATACGGGCTTTGGCCCACCACACATTCCCACCACTGTATCTCCTGTGTCGCCAGGATCGACAGCGGTATCCAACCATGAAAACCCTTTGATATGATCTCAGGGAGCCCGAGGGACATGCTAAAACTGTCTTGGGACCCGCAACGAAATTAATCAGAAGAAGATTAGGAGGAGTAGGAAGAAGAACGTGAGAGGTGATATTACTAAGTATAGTATAGTATGGATTGGTAGATATTACGGGGCGTTTTTCCATTAGCCGTGTATAGCATTACATTGATTCTCGTCCGACATGACTGTTAATTAAATTTTTTTAAACTTCTTATTTAAAAAAAATGAGTACTTATTATGATTTTAATATTATGTACTCGTATATTACAACTTGCTAAAATAAGATCATTATAAGAATAATATTATGTAGAGTTCTTTCTTTCTTTCTCTTCGTTTTTGGCAACTTGACACAAAGTATGTGTATATTGTGCCACAGACAAGGTAAAAAGGTAAGGAATATGGCGGGAAAACCGTATTCCTCCTATAATAATTTTCAGCATCGTTTTCATGTAATATCGTCAGGTCATTTAGTCTAGTCAAAGTCTAAGTAAAAGTCAATACAGTCAAGGAGTCAAGTCGGTCGTTTCAGTAAAGTGGTAGACGCTTTACTGAAACTTTCAATGGAGTTTTGGAGGGAACACAAAATCGCACGTTTCTGGATAATGCATCACTTTCCTACACTTGTGCACGATAACGAATATCTAATGGTTAATATTCTACCAATATTACACATTAAAAACCCAACTTAACACAATTTTAGGAAAATAATACAAAATCACAACATCACTCTTTCACATTCCCGGCAAAACCCCTTATGTAGAGTTATAGCGAAGCCAAACGAGCGTAATTTTTAGGATAAGGACATAATATTGTAAAATACTGGAATAAGTATTTAAAAAAATAAATTATTGTGAGTTGTGAGCCGCTGAATTTCGGTTCGGCAGAATTCTGCTGCATTTGGTTTCATACAAAAGTCCAGTTTGATTCACACGAGCGTAATTTTGTGAGTCATGATTTGTATGAAAAAAATTCTGCCCGGCAGAAATTTTGCGACTCACCCTTTATAATTTGGATTATTCTTCCTGCGTATTACAACAAAATAATTATACAAGACTTAAATTTGTTTCATAGGGTAATTGTACAATATTATAGTCTGCATACTATATGACTTGTTCATTATAATAATACGTGATGTCATGCAGAAAATCATCGTCATCAATTTAAAAAAAATTAGAAATCTTTATCTATAAGTACTAATGTAATTTTAGGTGTAGGAGCCGTAAGGTTTGCTACACTCTTGGTAGATTTTATCCCAGAATTGTATAGCATCTGAATCAAGGTCTTCTTTTACAGTAAGCTCTTCTGCGATATTCAAACAAGTTTTTTTCTCTTCATCGTATTCAGGCCAAAGCACTCCCAAAGAATAATCCGGAGTTGGATTTCTGAAATAATTAGTTTTAATGTTACCACTTATAAGGTTAAGAACCAATATGCGGAAGCCAGCAACGAGGACATAATAATTATAATATTATCTATTTAATTTGCGAATACTAAAAATAGTTACATAATATTTTAGAATCATACTTTCATAACACTTACCCACTTTTAGCAAAGTTAGTAAATAGCATACATATGTTTCTTATGACTTTGTAGCTTTGATCATTCACACTAACTGGTGGTACGTCATAGACTTTAGAATGAAATATATACATTAGATCATCGAAGTGTGAAGTGCCAGTTATATTATGCTTCTCTTTTTGGTTCCCAAAAATATTCCTCTCTGTATAACCAGAAAATTCGTAGAAGTAGCATTTGGCCTTGGTATTCTTAAAGAGCCCTAGCAACTTATGCATATGATATTTAAAAGTAATATCACTTAAGTATTTGACAAGGTCGACGTTATTGAATGCCTTTCCACCAAAATAATACTTGATTATCTTTTCTGCTAAATGTAGTACCTCTCTTGGAGATTTGTCGTACATTATAGTTCTAGGTACAAAAAGTTCTGGGTACCTTTTATATTTTGCGAACATAGAGTCTCCATAAATTGCTAGGCCGACTAAACCTTCGTCGGCCGCGTATCCTGCTACGACATGATCCACATTGATGTTACCGGAGAGTAATATTTTCACTGGGTCTTCCGTTAAAAAAGCATTTTGACCAAAATCTTTCTCCACGACAGGAACTAAGTGGCACATTTTAAAAAAGCTCATGTTCTCTTCTAATCCAAGAATGCAAGCATGACTTTCGAGCATTTTATCTATTGGAATCTCTTTCAAGAATGTCCACAGAGCTGTAGCGTCATTTGCGGTATACCCCACTTGTGTTCCAAACGCGAGTGCACGTTTATGCGGATAGAATGGTAACGTTATATCACTGAAAGGCGAATCACTCGTTATTATAGCCTTTCGGAACAAACCCTTCGATATCGGGGATAGAGCGTGTAGAGCGACGCAGGAGGAACCTACACTATCTCCGAATAATGTTACATTGTTTGGATCTCCGCCAAATTTAGAAATATTTTTGTTCACCCACTTCAAAGCTGCCACCTGATCCTTCAAGCCAGCGTTTCCTGGAACTTGTGGGATGTCCAGGCACAGAAATCCTATTATGCCCAACCTGAAGTTCAGCGTAACCAAAATCACATTATTTCTGACCAAAAAGTCTGGACCGTACATTTCAGAATTCCCCGATCCGGAGATGAACCCACCGCCATGGATGAAGACCATCACAGCTAAGGGTTTGGATGGTGTCAGATTAGGCGAGTACACGTTGAGGTACAGGCAATCTTCGCTGCCCCCCTCGACGATTTCACCAGTAAATAAATTCTTCTGAAAGCAGACGGGACCGTGATTTGTCGCCTGTCTGACACCCTCCCATTTTCTCGGTGGCTTTGGTTCCTGAAACATAATCTGAATTAGATTTATCTGAAAATTTTACAATTTTTTGTTCTGGTATTATAATGAAGTCAAAGCCTATCACTTCAAACATCAAGGATTTACCTGGAATCTAAGTTCTCCCAAGGGCGGCTGCGCGTAGGGTATGCCCTTGAAGCTGTAGTAGCAGCCATCTGACGTTACTAGAGGCAATTTTTCGCCCTCCAACCACCCTTGTTCCACATGAATCTTGACCATTTTCTTCACAGAAAGTTCTCGCTCATAAAGAATGAAGCTAATTATAGATGTGTATTTATATGAGCAAAAATAATTATTAGCTTAAGTGGTGCATTATTTTTATGTGCTATTCGTTTTTATACGCTTTTTATTAGCTTCACCTGTATGTTTGTTTGTAACTGACTTCTTTGGGCGCGATTTTGACCCACTTTAAACGGCCAGATTTCGTTCAAACTTTGTAGATTTATCGAGGACCGATGACAATACACTAATTTGATATAATTATTCCATTTTTCAATTTGTATGTTTGTATGTTTGTTTGTAACCGACGCTTTATATAAAAAGCGTGTGTTTAGTTTTTTTAACTATTACTTTTATGATTCTGGTTAATGACTTTCAACAATATACGTTATTGAAGTTTTTACGACCGGTGTCAATGATTTTAACTTTTTCATCAGACTTGTGACTTTTTAAGACATAAAATATAAAAGCTAGATTACCTAGTTACAATTATCTTTATCACCATATTTGTTTATTTATAATAATTTTTGTTTCAATAGAATCAATCATATTATTTAAAAGTCTTGATGTGATCTGTACACTTTTCTGTTCCTACATTAACAATGATTTCGGCGTGAACAAAGCCGGAGGCATTTACTAGAGTAGTATTTAACTTTAATTTGTTAATTACTATTGTCTTATTAGTAGTAATTACTTCCAATCAGAGTGTCGTTAATTGCCACTATTAATCGTGTTATTAGGCACTCATAAAACATTGTGAATATACATAATTAGGGTTCCGTACCCAAAAGGTAAAAACAGGACCCTATTACTAAGACTTCGTTGTCTGTCCGTCTGTCGCCAGACTGTATCTCAAGAACCGCTATAGCTAGACTTGTGAAATTTTCACAGACTGTGTATATGTGTTGCCGCTATAACAACACATACTAAGAACAAAATAATATCAATATTCAAGGGGAGCTGCCATACAACAAACGTGATTTATTCGGCCTTTTTTACTCGATATTAATAATGGCAACAGGTACCTGAAATTTTTCACAAAAGCCTTAAATGTATGTGTACTTTAATAATTAATAATAATATTTAAATAAAATAAAAATTTAAGGGGAGCTCCCATACAAAAAACTTAGTTTTTCGCCTATTTTTGCTCTATAACGGTACGGAACCCTTCGTGCGCGAGTCCGACTCGCACTTGGCCGATTTTGTTATATTGAATCTGCTTTGTCAGGTGATTTATACTATTAGGTATATAGTCTCTAAAATAATATATATATCTTATTATTATGTCTCTATAACAATAATATTTTATTATTCATAATTTTTTCATGACTCTAGACAGAATTCATCCTGTCGCCATTTTATGGATTTGTGAAAACAACCTTGTACTGATACGCCCAAACAACAAGACAGCTCTTTAATTTGTACGGATTCTCTGAAATGTATAATAAGTATTAACTATCGAAAAAAATAATATAAATTATTGTTTCATAGTTTTTGTATAATATCATTTTAATATCTGGGAAAATTCATCGTAAAATAATACTCTTTTATTAAATTTTTTAAGCTAAGTAACTAAGGTTTCCTGTGAGTATTAAAATATTCTACAACTACAAAACGGCTTTAATATATATTTTAACATTACACTGAATTTTCTCGAAAATGGGGAAAATTGTGCAAAATAATTGTAAAATGTCAAAACCTCATAGCAACTACACAAAACACAAAGTTTGTAGCGAGCTGATGAGTTTAGTTGGGAATAATTACACGAGTGACGTCAGACGTGCTTCCCGTGAAAATATTATTGCAGTTAAATTAATCGGAAACTTTACCCTTCATTTTAAACTCCGGCGCCTAGCTTGCACTCAAAGTTGTTATCTGGTGTTGCTATTAACAACGTAATACCTGCCTTGACGAGTAAAAGCTACAACATAATAAAAAAAATGCTTTTGTTTAAATATCAAAATTCAGTGTCGATAATTTAATAACTAAATATGATGTATTTTGTGTTAAAATAGTTTTAGCATTGCTAGAGTTTGGATATTTTTATTAACTAGAGATCACCCTGTGGTCGACATTCGACCTTAGTTTCAATGACACTAATGTCCAAAGAGGAGTCCACACCGCCCTTTTTTCCATACAAACGTTGTCCCCTGTTTCCTCCCTGGATAATACTGGTAGAGTTACATTTTTTTCCTGAATATTCATGGCCACTAATACAATGTCCCTATGTTTTCTTTTTTTTCATAATTTAGTTTTAAAAAAAGATATAAACGTTCAAAAACCCAAAAAAAGGCCAGATTTTCCGCTGTGTTCAAACATCCAGAAAAGAGACTTGGCTAGATTATACAAAAAAAAAAGATAACATAAGGAACACAGCTCAAGCTCTTTAATAAAAACATCGGTTGTTTTGGAGAAGGAATCAGGGGACAACGAATCGTTGGTTTTCTGCAGTTGTCTCTATCGCGCTCTGCGGTATAGACTTGAGGTAAGGGAGAAATCAATAGATATTGCGAGTACTTTTTTTTTCATTTTTCTTGACCTTGAAGTATCCTCCTAAGAATATTACCTATATTTTGAAAAAAAAATATTGACTTGGGCCACAGATCATAGAAGTAATTCCTGTTCTGAGACTTGGGCATATTTTTTTCATCTCTTGTATCTGGGACTCAGCTGATCTCAGACTGGCCGTGTAAGCCACAGATTAAGTGTAAGCATTGTCTAACGGCCGTTCCCAATATTTGATCTATCTCTTACTTGAGATAGGAATAGCTCAAATTAGACATTAGCTCCATATATTTTATGTCAATTCTATGTCAGCTGCGATCGGTTGTATGTCAAACTAGAGATAGATTGAATATAGGGGAACGGCCATAAGTAGATTCAATAAAAAAAAGTTTTAATCCATGTTCAATTTGTAAACTTGTTGTCAACAGACTTCAACGATAAAAATCGGCCAAATGTGAGTTGGACTCGCGCACGAAGACCATTAAAGAGAAAAATTAGGGCAAATTTGTGTTTTTTGTATGAGAGCCCCTCTTAATTTTTACCGTTCTTGAGTTACAGCCTGATGACATACAGATGGACAGACGGACAGACGGACAGACAACGAAGTCTTATTAATAGGGTCCCGTTTTTACCCTTTTGGGTACGGTACGGTTCTTACCCTTTATTATAAAAGCATCATTTTCATTTTATTAGCTCGATGCACTCCTTCACCATAATAATTATAAACTATAACTTTGCAAAATTTCATTCACCTACGGGCTACGTTTCCCCATTTTTCGTCAAAAGGGATACAAAGTTTTTCGCTCGCGTATTAAATAATAATAAATATGTACCTATAGATAAGTAGGCAAACCGCAAAATTATTTATTTATTTATTTATTTATTTATTGTTTGTAAGGACACCAAACAGTACATACATTAAGAAGTTTAAGAAATGATCATAAACAGTTAACAGGAGCTGATGCATGTACCTTAATAGGTGACACAACATTTACAATGGCAAGTTCAATTTTCAAACACAATATTATAATAACGCTACAATAATTAAACTAACAACTAACGGAAAAATCGTATTTCTTAAATACTAATTACAAACAAATAGAAATAATAATAATAAGTCAATAGAAGTACAAAATAATCAAATGTCAGATAGGATAAAATGAATCACATAAATTGTAAAAAAAAAGATTAATGATTAAAATTAATAACATTTAAAATAACATAACATTTAAAAGTTCATAAATTAATTTAATTGATATAATTTAAAACATGTAAAAAAATTTAATTGTGGTGACAATGTATATATTACGTTTAGAGATAAAATTAATAAAAAATAAAATAAAAGGATAATTTCAATTTACATAGAAGTGACCAAAAATTTTCTTTTTAAATTGATTGAATGAGTCATGAAATATATCTATGTCATCTAGATCATTGTTAACCATATTATATTCGTTACTCATTCTAAGGATTGGTGCGTTAAGTCCCAAATTAGTCTTGCTAGGAGGACCGCGTAGGATCCTAGTTATTGGTCGTCGAGGCCGGTGGTACGGTACAAACAGTGAAAAATATTCAAGAAGTTCACAGCAACCTATATGGCCATTTACTATTTTATAAAGTAGTAGAATACCATGCACCGTTCTTCGTGTCCTAAGGCAAACCATGTCAAAGAAGGTAAGGCGATTATGATAAGGAGCCCTATGTGAAATGCCACTGCAAGTAAAGGCGAGGTGTCTAGTAAAAGACCTTTGTACCCCCTCAATTTTTTGCGAAAGAATGGTGGTTTTAGGGTTCCAAACAGAACTAGCATATTCAAGATGGCTTCTAACTAATGTATTGTAGAGCAGAATCTTCGTGCTTATAGAAAACCCCTTGCTGTTGCGCTTGAGAAATCCCAATGCCTGCGATGCCTTTTTGACGACATTATTAACGTGAATATTAAAACTCAGGTTAGTGTCCAATGTGATACCAAGGTCACGTATTTCACTCACTTCCCTGAGTGGATACCCATCTAGCACATAATTAGAGCAATGAAGTAACTTCTTTCTTGTAAATTTAATATAAAAGCACTTTTTAGGGTTCATATTAATTTTGTTCTGAGAACACCATTTGCTTAAGCTATCTAGATCAGCTTGTAAAAGTGCTGATTCCCTTAGTGAGTGAATGGTCATATATAGTTTGAGATCATCTGCAAACATAGATAAAAGACAGTATTTTATTACAAGAGCAATTAATCATTTACAGTATTTTATTACAAGAGCAATTAATCAAAACTGTCTTTGGTTTCAGATATCAACTTCCATTATTGAAGAGGTGAGTCTTTGCCGCTTAAACTTATATTTACACACGTTACAATGACATGATAAGTGACGTCACATGTCATGTAACAGGTCAATGACCTGTTCACCTACTTACTGCATTCCGCAATCCTCGCGTCGAACATATTTTGTCACGGTCATCTAACTTCTGTTTCTTCGACCACAATCCGGTGTCGAACTATCGAAGTTTTCGAGTATTTATTGATATTGCAGATTCAGTAGACACTGAACGATGTACAGGGTACAGGCTACAGCTAATAGCTATGAACTGTAGAAATAATATTTACTATTATTTCTACAATTCTTAGGTGTGTCTGTTCTTCACTCCACTCTCTGGACTCTCCATTGAATGTTACCTTCAAGTTTCTATTAAAGTGACTCTGTTAACTTATTTTATTTTATGTAAAAGGTTTAGACTTTACGTTCCCAACTTGATGTTCCCATTTAGTAAGATTCTACTTGAAGTTACAACTTATTTTCTATGTAATAAAAGGCTATTTCAGATATTATTAATATCTACGTTGTACTTCCATGATGTGATCTATTTGAGTATAGAATTTTGAAGTTTTACATTTATTTCATTTAGTAGTTTTAGATTAAAGAGACAGGGAGGGAACTAGTAAAGCGCTACTAAACTTACTACTATCATAGTTTAATCCCGAAAAACCTATTTAACCTTTATCTCAAATTAACCGTTCGATGGCCTTATCGTGTATGGGTGGAGAAGGTTGGCATTGACGCGATTGGGGCTCCCGGCGTAACCTAACACGCGTGACCAGCATTAACCGTAGCACCAACCTTATGATACCATTTGTGATAAACAAAGACTCATTAAACGCATTTCATAGTATAAATGAGACACCCCGATGGGAACTCATCAGTCTAGTGTCCTGTGTTGGCAGTATCAAATCCATCCATAAATCTGCAAAACCTGTCCAGGAATCAGGAACCATGAAGTTTGCAATCGTTCTCTGCCTCTTTGCTGGAGCATTCGCTGAGCTGCCTCGCTTCAGACCCGCGAGGTTCAGATCTCAGAGACAGGAGCTAGCTCCGACCACGGAGGCGGCAGAAACTACCACCGACTTTCCCGGTTACCCTGCATCGGGATGGAAACCTTCAGGCGAGCCGTTCACTCTACCTCAGGAGACTCCAGCGTCGACATACGGACCGCCAGATGCGAGTGCCCCGTACCCTGCTTCGGGATGGAAGCCGGCTCAGCCATTCACGCTGCCTCAGGAGCAATCACCACCAGCAACCAGCTACGGAGTTCCTGACAACAGCTATGGAGTACCTTCAACGGATGCTCCTACCACCGATAACCCAGCAGCAGAGAAGTTGGAGGGACCAGTTGAAGTGGCCAAGAGTGTTGGAACCTATTACGTTCTGCTACCGAACGGTCAGCTCCAGAGAGTGAAGTTTGTCTCAGATAATGATGTCCAGAACATGAGATACACCGCCCGCTTGCAGCTGAGAGACAGAGCGCCATTGTATTTGTTTGGGCCTTGAAAGTGACAAAGTTTACCCAGAAGTTTCTAGTGCATGTGAAAATGGAAATAAATTAATAACCCAACCATTACATTTTGTTATCATTTACGACAAAGAATCAATCTAAAAGGGATATTTTAGGAAATTGTGATAGCATTTTCAATCTAAGCGAAATTGCCGGAATTTATAATGTGAAAACTTCAGTACGGTCTGGATCGATGGCGTCAGAGTTCATTAATTACCAGCTTGCATTTTTCCCCTTTTGCCCCTGCTCCTTTTGCCTCGTGCCCCTTTTGCCCCACGACTCACGCCTGGAATATCGAGATTTCGCATCGAATCTTCGTGAAATGAGCTGAGTTAATTAACTGATTTTAATTAGATTTCGCGATGTAAGTCTTTATTAAAGAAAAAAACCTTTTCGTATCTATTTAATAAAGACGGTGTTATTTATGTAACGAAAAGAATCTTACATAAAACAGAATTATATGTATATTATGTAAATTAAATAGTCTTATGTTAATGAGGAACTTAGGAGCTGAAGTAAAAAAAAAACTTTAATTACAGCAGAGCGCAGTAAACGCTATTACATTGCGCGGAGTAAATACTGCATCCTGGAGACAGGACCGGGGGGAGCGCTTTATCTGTACTGTCTCTCTCTTCGCCTTCTCTTGGGTTTCATTGCTGCCTTTTTAATAGCACCTGAAAATAAATATTATGACTTAAATAAAAAATCTTTTTAGACGAACTAAATATTTCTTAAACTAACAATGAACACGATTTTTAGGGTTCCTTACCCAAAGGGTAAAAATGGGTCCCTATTACTAAGACTTCGATGTCCGTCCGTCCGTCCGTCTGTCTGTATGTCTCCAGGCTGTATCTCAAGAACCGCTATAGCTAGACTTCTGAAATTTTCACAGATTGTGTATATTTGTTGCCGCTATAACAACAAAATATACAAAAAAAAAGTTTATTCATCATATTGTCTACTTTCGCTCTATACCGGTACGGAATACTTCGTGCGCGAGTCCGACTCGCACTTGTACGATTATTTTCCTTTGTTTGTAAAGACGATCAACGTTAGTTTTGTGAAAATAATTGAGTGCCATAATATTATAATGACTCTATCGCCAGTTCTGTGTTAAGGAAGCACTCAATTGCGATCGAACGATTTAAACATAATATTATATTTTAGTTTCTAAGAAAACACTTCACACCAGTTTCCTTACGATGGATACGGCAGATCTTCGCAAAAGCAATAAATCATTCATTTGCCTTTCTTCTCCATCTACTCTACCCTACTTCTTTTTTTAGGGTTCCGTACCCAAAGGGTAAAAACGGGACCCTATTACTAAGACTTCGTTGTCTGTCCGTCTGTCTGTCTGTCTCCAGGCTGTAACTCAAGAACGGTAACAGCTAGAGATTTGATATTTTCACAGATTATGTATATCTGTTGCCGCTATAACAACAAATACTAAAAATAAAATAAAATGAATATTTAAGGGGGCTCCCATACAACAAACGCGATTTTTTGGCCTTTTTTGCTGTCTCCAGGCTGTAACTCAAGAACGGTAATAGCTAGAGATTTGATATTTTCACAGATTATGTATATATGTTGCCGCTATAACAACAAATACTAAAAATAAAATAAAATGAATATTTAAGGGGGGCTCCATACAACAAACGTGATTTTTTTGGCCTTTTTTGCTCTATATCAAAAATGGCAACAGGTAGGTAATTTAATTTTTCACAAAATCCTTAGTTATATGTGTACTTTAATATATTTTAATAATAATATTAAAATAAAATAAAAAATAAGGGGGGCTCCCATACAAAAAGCACAATTTATGGCCTAATTTTTCTCTACAATGGTACGGAATCCTTCGTGCGCGATTCTGACTCGCACTTGGCCGATTATTTGACGACCTCTGTGGCTCAGTGGATAGCACGTTGGTAGCTTAAGCCGGAGGTCGCGGGTTCGAATCCCGCCGACGGAACAAAAAGTTTTCAAAGTTCCTGGGTCATGGATGTGTATTAAATATATTTATCATATAATAAAAATCTTAAATATATGTATAGTATAAAAAGTATTAAATATATTTCCGTTGTCTGGTACCTGTATCACAAGTCCTTCAGGTACTTAGCATGGGGCCAGACTGACGTGGTGTGAAGCGTCCATAGATATTATCATAAACCTTACGTCAGTATATTATAAGTCTATGGATATTATAATAATAATAATAATAAAAATGTTTATTTCAATTAAATCGATTTTACAAGAGTTTTACATAATATGGAGAACGCAAACAGTACAGTTACTCAGTATAATATAGCGTTGGGAGCTGTACTAGTATAAACTGTGACACAGCTCCCAGCGACTTCCACTCTGGACCCATCGTTTACAATATTAATGTAATTGACAAGTTTGAGTTATTACAATGCAAAATTTAATAAAGTATTAATAGTTATAGACACAATTTTGGTAGAAAAGTTTTACAAGCCTTGGTGTAACTAACCATCTAATATCTAAGTACAGTGATCCTCCCTAGCCCTACGATATATTAATCTTGGGGTCAGTAACAGGTACATACTACTAGGGAGGCAGTGAAGTTTGCAAGTACCTGTGCTGTATTATGGTCTATTATGTATAAGAGGACGTGCTTGTGTTAGAATGTCACAGAGTAAAAGACAAGATCGTCTCCGTTTCCCTATAATTAAGATTTCGCAGCCATCTCTGTAATTCTTTTTTACATTTATAATTATTTAAGGAAATCATATTTTTTATGGCACGATTTGCCTGGTTATAAATACGAGAGCCACAAACATAATAATGCCGCTTAGCTACGGCAGTATGATGTTGGATACTGGGACATGCATTACGGGTTTTACGTCGTTTGTGCAGCAAGTTGTACTTTCTCACGTCTGGATCTTTATGTTTACGCAAAACAGAATGCAATATAAAGAGCTGGCGGACTGTTAAGACGGAAGCTTCTTTGTATAAGGTATCAGTACTGTATCTACGGGGTTTGCCTAGCATGACTTTCAATATAGCCCTCTGAGCACGCTCAAGCGGAAGCATGTGAGTGGTACCGATTCCTCCCCAAGACACAATGCAGTACTGTATTATACTTTGCACAAGAGCAAAGTAAACACACAGAACTGTCTGTTTATCTGTAACCGATCTTAGGGTCTTAAAAATAGGAATTATTTTCCTTACTCGGTTACTTAATTTGCTGATGTGAGATTTCCAATTCAGCAACATATCTATATGTAGACCAAGATATTTGATTTCATTAGTACGTGTTAGCAAGGGACAATGACAACCATCAGTGGACGGATTACAAACATGAGCTTGAATCCTGAACTCAGAGGACGGAATAGTTTTGGCACTGAGTGAAAAAGTAATATATTTTGTTTTGTCTATATTGAGTGTTAGTAGACTGGAGGATAACCATGTCATTATATTACGCATAGCCACTTCAGTTCTGTCACGAACTTGTTCCCAGTTATTCCCATGGATGATAAGAGCGGTATCGTCAGCATAAGTTATTATTTGGCAGTATGGTATAGTGGTCTTGCACAAGCTATTTATATACAGTAAGAAAAGCGTGGGTCCCAATACGCTGCCCTGTGGAACACCAAAGGTAAGTTTTGCATCCTTACTCACAAAATTTCCCAACTTTACTTGTTGTGTTCTTTTAGAGAGATAGCTTGTAAAGATATCTAAAGCTAATCCACGTATACCAACTGATTCCATTCTTTTTAGAAGTAGAGAAATAGGAACAGTGTCAAACGCTTTTGACAAATCAAGAAATACACCTATGACTTTTTTCTTGCTGTCCAAATGCCTAGTTATTGTTTCAGTTAATGAAAGAGTGGCGTCTTCTGTTGATTTAGAGTTCATGAAACCGAATTGATTAGGTGCGATAATATTATTTCGAGTTAAGAAATTCTTTAAGCGTCGATTTAAAATTTTTTCTAAAATTTTGGACGTTACTGTAAGTACTGATATAGGTCTGTAATTTCCGATAAGATGAGGATTTCCAGATTTGAAAATCGGGTGAACTAAGGCCTTTTTTAGAACATCGGGAAAAACGCCAGAAGCAAGACATAGGTTAAAAATGTGAGTCAGAGGAGGGACGATTTCATTTCTAGTTAATTTAAAGATTTTTGTCTGGATTTCGTCATAACCAGCAGCGGAGTTATTTTTAAGACCTGAAATAATGCCATCAACCTCCATACAATTTGTTTCAAGTAATACCATAGAATTAACTTGGGAAGTAGTGTCAATTTTAGGTAGTGTTGTTATAGTTTGACCGTTTTTATCGAGTATTTGGTTTGCTAGCTTAGGCCCTATCTCTGCGAAGTAATTATTTACTAAATTAACTGATTCTTCAGGACTCTCACTAATGTTCAACAGTTCACTACATGGTTGGGATGGTTCTTTCAGATGGGTTATTTTTTTTAATCGTGTTCCACATACATTTCGGATTACTCTTGTTCTTTAAAAATTCTTCTTTTTCATAGTCTATTTTTAATTTTTTTATTAGGTTATTGCAATAGTTGCGATATCTATGATAAGTAATTTGGAGTATGGCGTCATTTGGATTACATTTAGCTTTTTTATGTAGTTTGTCCCTATTTTTAACACAGCGCACAAGACCAGGAGTCATCCATGGCTTGACAAAACGAAAACGATGTGGAATTATGACTTCTCGAGAATTATTTTTGACGGCAGAAGACATTACCGAGATAAATTCCTCCATAGCCTTGTTTACATCTTGAGAGTTATAAATATGGTCAAAGTTTGATTCTTGAAGGGATACAGTTAGCCCAGAATAATCCACTCTAGTAAATTTTTTACAAGTTTTATTTCTGTTGTGTTGATAGCAATTCAACATGCTAAACAAGATTGGGGCATGATCTGTCACGAGCGAGTCCAAGACTGTGGTGTATGTTTTTTTGTGTGTTTTAAGCATAACATGATCAATACAGTTTTCTCCGCGAGTAGGTAATGTATGAGCCGCTAAAAGTCCATAATGAGCCATGCACTCAAGATATTTACAGCTGTTGGAGTCTCTGTTATTTGGAGAAATATTTATATTAATATCACCAATTATAGCTAGAGTTTTTTTAGAATTCATAGCAGTAAGAAACGTATCGAGACTGTCACAGAAATTATCTATGTTAGGATTTGAAGGAGAACGATAAATACCCAAAATAGAACAGTCATTACCATAATTCAAACATAAACAATTAGCATCAGCAATACAAGGTTTAGTTACAGATACATTTCTTAAATCTGAGCGCACATAAATCACCACCCCATCATTTTGTCTTATAAAATCAGAACGATATGAAATGTAACCATCAATTTGAGGTATTACAGAGGCTTTACTTAACCAACATTCAGTCAGAATAATTATGTCTATCTTTAAATTGATCCTATTGAGAAGAACCTGCAATGCATTAAAATTACATGAGATGCTACGTATATTAGTGTGAAGTACAGATAAGTGCGTTTTAGTATTTTTAAGAATATGTGTAATGTCCTCAGGGCTGCACTCTTTTGCTTCAGAAACAACAATCTGATCAATATTATTTGTAATATCTTCAAAGTTTAACATCATTATATTAATGAATATTATACTATCAATTACATAAAAGCGTTATACACTATAATTCATAATATAAATACAGAAATGGTATCTGAATATGGTGTAAGCCACACCAAGCAATGACATATTGTCATCACGCAGAGTTATATAAAAGCACGTATCATCAACCAACAGCAAAAGCACATAAAAGGTAAAAGAGTAATTGTAACAATAACACACAAGCAAGTACAGGGTGAATTGTGTCTGTTTAAATTTATAACTAGTTAAGCAATGTATACAATAGTTTAATAAGATGCCTTGTAATTGCGAAATTACAAGATCAGGGCAAAAGTACAAGTAATGAAAAGTATTAAATATAAGCATGCAAGTTAAGTTACCATAGTTAGAACATAGTCACTTGTCAACATGCGGTAGCAGTTTTAAGAGATCCTCTTTTGTGTCGATACTTATAGCTGGAGCTCCTTCACGCTTGCGGAGATAAACTTTACCATGAGCCGTCCAACAGAACATGTAATCATTTTCTTTACTAAACTCACGACTCAGATAATACATTCTTCTCGCTGTTTCAGTCAGCCTTTCTCCTATAAAAATGGGCTTAATATCGCCACCGAGTTTGATATGACTAGTGTTTAGTTTAATATCATTGCTTTTATTGAATGATTTAATTGAAGAAATAATTTTTTCTTTTAGCAGCACTGAGGAAAATTCTACAATGATGGGGCGGCTAGGGCTTTTGGTAGGGATTCTAAAAATGTCGTATATTTGGGTCTTTTCTACATTTACTTTTAAGGTCTCACCAATTTTTTGCACGATACCACAAAGATCATCCTTCTTTTCATTATTCTGCGGCGGTAAGTTGCGAATCTCAATGCTAGCCTGCTTTTGAGATCTTTCCAAATTTTCTACCTTCATCTGTAGCGTTTGTATGTAAGCTAGATGATCTTTTCTCTCAGATTCCAACTTAGTAATTTTGTTCTTCATTTCATCATATTGGGCTGAAATAAAGTCCATAGACTTAATAATCTCAAGGTTTTGAGTTTGTATTTCTTTTAAACTGGTTTGGAGTGATGACTGTTGACAGCTGAGTATTTCCATAGATTTCTTGAGTTCGAGTAGAGAGGCCGAAATATCTTCATCATGGGTGCGTTTTCGCGGACGAGGTCTATCAGATACTTTATCTTCCCTTTGCAGATCTGCATCAGCGAAAGCCAAGGCTGCAATATCTGAATCACTATGGTGGTGGTGAGGAGACGTTTTCGGTGGGGTTCTTTTAAGGGGCATGTTGTAAACTTCTTAGTAGCGATTTCGATTGCAACCAGACAGAGAGTTCGTGTCGCGCGAGCGTGACGCGTCGCGTAGTATCACAATTTGTAGGCTGAGGTACCAGGAGCGCAGACAAACGCAAGAGATTACAGTATAGTGGATGCGACTCGTAGCACTGACACGCGGCGTAGCAGTCAGCGCGTAGCACTGCTTACGTTCGTAGCACTCGTAGTAGATCTTCAACGCGTCACAGGTACACAACACAGCACACGAACTACCGCTCACCTTATGCGTTCCTGGTATCGCGGCTCGAATTTTTTAGATTTTATTTATTATTTTTGCATTAAATTTGTGAGAATTTTGGCAACAAAACACACGACCGTATTCTTTCGCATCCAGAGGGGAAGGGGATTATTATTATTATATTATTATTCCAACGTATCCTTTCCCGTCTTGCCCAAACGTCATACACATCACCACTTACTGTCATCTCTAAGACATGACACCGAGAAATAACAGATTACTAACGGTGAGCCGCCAAGCCCTCCGTGAAGTTATCTAGCACGAGCCAGTAATTGATGATCCAGAGCACCACGGCGCGCGAGCTCATGTACGCGAACAGCAGCGGCACCCACGAGGTGTCGGTGTCATCAGCGGATAGCGCCGGGGGGAGCTCCCCCAGGTAGTCCTCGCCGGCACCGATGTAGTTGATTATTGACTCTGGAACGGAAGTATAGTAAAGTAGAGCTCAGGAACACATTTTTTTTTATAAAATAAGGGGGCAAACGAGCAAACGGGTCACCTGATAGAAAGCATCTACCGTCGCCTATGGACACTCGTAACATCAGAAGAGCAGCAGGTGCGTTGCCAGCCTAATCCGATTAATTTTATTTCGTGTCCTAATGACAGATTCACTTTCCATCGTTCCAAGTTATTAACAGTGGTGCCACTGTTAATAACTTTAAGGACTTTCTCTGATGATATCCACAATATTTTCTTTTTCAAAGCCGTTAGCTATATTGAAATATTATGTATTATTTCAACCATAACTCATAATATTATGTAAACGTGATAATAACATCCATGGAACCAACTCAACAGTGTAGTTCAGTTATTGTTGAGTTGAGCCTTCAGAGATTCCCTTAATAGGGATCAAATGATCATACGCCGTGTCAATCACACGAGTGGGCAGTAATGGGTTCAGTTTGGTTCAGTAGAGTTAGATGACGTCACTCTTGTCGGCTCAGCCGTGAGAGATCATTAGTATGCAAAGGCCGTCGGTGCGGACGCCATCGAATATTAACGTGTTTATTACAAGTAACGCTGAGGTTTTGTTAACGATAACTTCCATCGCGTGGTTTCGTTCGCGTAGGAGTTGGGAGTAGTTATATACTTCGGCCATGTTTTAACGGGAACCATGTAAATAAAGCTAGTATTATTTGTGCCTTTAGAAGAATGCCTTTGTACAATATTTCCAAATTTTTCACACAAAACATGTTAAAAATTCTTTGAGAAGGAATGCGATATCAAAAATTGATAACATTTTTTTTTTAAATCCCGAAAACAGCTTTTTTCATTTTGTTTTTCGGGGAAATTCAAGGTGTAACAGCTTTTTATCAAAAACATCCAACTTGGTTTTTCTTATTTTACACACACATACACACAGACAGACATAAAATAATGCCCTCGTCGGAGATAAAATGCCACCTCCCAAATAAAATATAGTGTAATTCCTTTCTCAGTTATCCCGCAGTATTTCGAGTTAAAATAAAGAGTTCATCGCCGGTAACTACTTTCAGCTAATTACATTACTGTTTTGTTAGTTTTTAATGAAGTTTTACTACTCGAAAACTTTAGCACTAGATTAAGGTGCAGTTTCGTGAATACGGCTTAAGACTTTTATGATGGTGGATGTAAAAGAACAAAAATGAAAATGAATGGTGACTCGGTGTTGGTCGCGCATTACTTTAATGTCCAATCTCACCAACGACTGTTAGTGATAACAGCTTGTTAAAGTGTCAAGTCTTCTCTTTCAATCATATGAAAAACGAAAGAGGTAACGTGATACTAATTTGAGCGTTACCTTTAATAGTCGTTAATGAAATTGGATCTTAGTCTTAATTAGATGGCTGTGAATAAAATGGAAGAGGAAGGCGCAGTATTCGATTTTAAGTTTTTTTACTCTTAGCTTGATGCCCGCTCCTCTACACACTATTGGTAGATATGTTACTCCCATGCGCTGACTGCCACCTCTTACTCTGGGCAGTGGCGGCGCAAGACCTACATTTTATGTGGGCAAAATCTATTTTGCGAGGCTCCCTGATGGATGATGCAAGAAGATTTTGTTGAATGATTTTTTTAATACTCTTAAATCCTAAAAAAAAACGCGCAATCCAAGGGGCGCGAGGCCCCTAGGACCGCGAAGCCGTGGGATATCTCCCACACCGCCCTGGACGCCTTACGCCGCCTCTGACTCTGGGTTCACCGAGCGATCTAAGTTTTGCGTGGTTTTTTGGAAACGTTGACATGTATAATAAATAATACTAGATGATGCCTGCAACTCCGTTGCGCTAAAATAAGCTTATTGCGCGGGTACCGTACACTTTTCTAGGATAAAAAGTATCCTATGTCCTTTCCCGGGACTCAAAATATATCATTCCAAATTTCAGCAAAATCGGTTAAGTAAGCGGTTTAAGCGTGAAGAGGTAACAGAAAGGCAGACACACTTCTTTTAATATTAGTATGGATCTAAACAGTTTTGCATAAAAACCACAGACAATAAGCTATGTTTTAAAAGGATTTCCTTTTGTAGCGAAATGCGAATGTTTTATTAGTCGTCCCGAACTCGTTATCTGCTAGCACCTTAATTACAGGAGCAACGACGATTTTATCTACCGGAAATCTTTATTGCCTTTTTAATTCGCTGATACAACGAGCTACGTGAGTACTGATATTTGAAATTTAGGTGGAAATACTTTTTCTACACAAAATTTTTTGAACTAACAATAATTGTTATGTTTGTTTGTATTAAGTAGCCCCCAGAAGCTGCCTGAGGCATTTTGATTAAATTAGGCAGAGATATATATAAAGTTGACCGCGGAATAGGAAGGAAAATATATAAAAATATGAAGGAAGCAGAAGACCCAAGAGAGGTCAAGAAAGAATAAGAACCAAAAAAGCAAATGAGCTGATACAGCAGTAACTCTTTTGCCAAGTGTCTTTTTGTCAGCTTGTCTATTTCATTAAAAATATTATATTATCTCAAAAGAAATGTCGGATACGTGTTAAATTTATTTAAAATTGAATTAAATTATATATACTTATTGGTTTACATAAACAAAACGAGCAACACCCGACACTAAATATTTGCTCGCGGAAAACAAAATTTTATTTGGAAGTAAATAGCATTATCGCATTTCAAAACCTTATTTGCTTTGTGAAACAACATGGCGACCTGAGGTACTCGTATTTCAAATAAGTACTACTTGTATTTACGCCTCTCTGAAAATGTTTCGGAATAGAACTTTGCAGGAGGCAGAAAGTTCTGAAGAAGATTTTGTTACAAAATAGTACTATGATGAGAATAGATTGAGATCTGTTATAATAGCTCTACCATGAGTTGCTGTCGAAAACGTATACGATTTTACCGTACTCGCTAACGAGCAAACGTGCGTCGAATCGTTTTCAATAAAAACCGTACCATGAGTCATAATAACTCGCTAGCGACAATTCGATTGTTTATGTAGTTTTCGTGTGTTTATAATAATACAAAAATCGTATAGTAGTACAAATATCGAGTATCAATAAATACTATAGCTTTAAACTCATGGTAGAGCTACTGGTCGCCCGTTAGAGAGAAATTAGGTATTATCTAATTTCTCTCTATCGGGCGACTAGGTAATCGACCTAAGCTTTTGCATGTTTACGCAAATATGAGTGTCGAATATGGTCAGACTTTACCAACAATACTCAGTTGATAGTTTGGTACTAGGAAATTAGGAATACATTGATAGGTAGCAAGCAGGTACATTATTTTCCTACGTGTTTGTAAGTATTGGCGCTATATTATAATACCTCCCACACCGGTTTCGGTGACGGTGGTCATTGAAACCATGCCAGTTTACATAGGAGTAATTTTATGGTGCCCGAGTGTGTGCGCAGTACACAAGAGCACTCTCTATTTCTTTACACTCATAACCCAGTGGGGCAGACGACCGACACGGCTTGCGAGAGATCTGGCACAGGACCAACTTTTTACATGCCGACGCATGGATCATCATACTTGTCAGACAATCAGGTAATAAGCCTGAAATGTCCTAACCAACCTTGGAAATAATAATATTATGTTTCCAACGCGGGAATCGAGCCCACGACCTCCGAGTCAAGAGCCACGCTGGTGTTCAAGGGTAGTAGGTACTAAGCGCACATAAAGCAGTAGGTACTTAACTCACCCTCAGTGCTTGTATAAGGAATATCCATGAGATACGTAGTGACAATATAGATGTCAGATACTTGCAGCGCCACCCCGGCAGCGGTAAACGGTAGCACTGTCAGATACAGGCCGAAGAGATGCCGACCGTACAGTGCCGAAGCCAAGCCCAGAGTCAGCCAGACCATGTGTAGAGTGAGGGAGAATTTCAGCTTCCTGAAATGATTGAGTAAGATTTTACGAAACTGTACCGTCGTACAAAACCTTGCGAAAGGAACGTTGTATTTCTAGAATGATTACTCAAATGTAACTTTATTGTGTTTTTGTTAAGTAGCCCGCATCTTCGTTGCACTAAAATTTGTTTATCGCGTGGGAAACTTACATTTTCGGGGATATTTGTCCTTTTTAGGAAATTAAAGTATTTCCATTTTAAATTTCATCAAAATATAGCTTATACCGCTTAGAATAATGATGACAAACATGAAACAGATACATTTTCTCATTTAAAATATTAAGACCTCGATCGTGGGAATGGCAGACACAATAAATTTTCAATTGTTATGCGACAGCCGGCTGCCGCTTGGGGATTGACGGGATATCACGGCAGTTACGATAATATAAAAATTGAAATTTCTCTATGACGCTTTTTCCTCGTCCTTTTCTCTCAAATATACTAGGAGCACATAATACCAACGAAAACCAGCAGCAATGACGTTCTTCGCCGGCCAGATAATACTCGACATCCTGGTGCGATTGACGGCAGTGCTGGTGAAGTTGTAGGACTCGACGCGGCCGCAGGCCACCGGGTCGTATAAATAGAGGAGTTTCATGAGCGTGACCTCGTGCAACTCGGAGGCGGAGGGGGGGAAGCGGCAGCTGAGAGTGCACCAGGAAAGCACGACCACGAAGGCGGCTGAAAGAGGTTGAGTGGGACTCATGAAATACTGCAAAATTCCGGATAGACAGATATATGGTTTTTGCTTGCTGCTGATAACTTTTACATGCGCACGAAAAATATTTTTTCGTTAATCATAATAATTATCTCTAGCTTTGCTATGAATGATTAAGTTTTTGACAAAATCCGGGTGGTTATCCTTTCAAGTACATTTGTAGTTTCGAATTTTATTTACCGCTAATACAAACTTTTCCTAAATTGCTATCTACTTACCTATTGCTTATTTTAATAAAATTTCCATTGTTATAAACAAGAGATCCAAAAACATGGAATATTGAAATATTCCAAACGCTAAAGACTTTGACTCCGTTAATTACCTTAAAATGAATGAACTGAATAAAACATTACGTTGTAACAGAAAATTAATTATTTCCTTCACAACTCCACTCATCTAAATATTGTATAAAGAAACTTACTTTGGAAGAATATTATTAATAGCGTGTAGAATATTAAGGAAGCCATTTTTTACCAAAAATAGGAAATCAATATGACCTTTCTAATCTAATAGGCCGCGACTGGTCGATAAAAGCTTGGCATACATATTTGGCAAAGGTTTTCTGTAGCTTCCAACATGATTATTTTGTGCAGGCAACATTTTTACTTCAATATGGCAAGGCCATAAAGGAGGGTAATGATTTACGCAGTTTGTGTATGTTTGCGTATGTTTATTCCATCGTAGCGTTTAAACTAGTCAAAATAAATAATGTGTCAATTGATGGTGTATATGTTAATTTGCCTGGAGAAAGTCTGGAGATCATTTAGTTAGATCACAGAGTAAATATAATGTGGTTATATCATGGTTGTAAATAACTGCGTTACTTCGCCACACTTTAAATAAATATCTCAGAAATAAATATTTCATTTCAAACTTTTTGAAGCGCATTGCAGTATCACCAACGAGATAAAGAGCTTAAAAACATTTAAAAAATACACGAGATAAAAATATATGTTACAATAATATTTGAATGAGACCAATGTGGAAAATATACTTAGTACGAAATATGTGCCATGGCTTTAAATAATATTATAATATTATGAACTTGCCATAATATTTTAATTATAAGGCATATAATAGCTATAGCCGTTATGATTCGGCCATTATTCAATTCGATTTCGATTCGATCACCTTTTCATATTAAGATGGGGCTAAGTACAAAATTAATGGCACGGCCTTTCGAATTAATAGAATGGAAATCCGATAAAATACATTATTTCGTTTGCCGATCCCATTAAACAATAATTTGATCGTCATCGTCGATTCAATTCGACACAAAGCCTAAATCTAATTTTAGTATTCTTCGTAAATTCTCTTTACATGAAACACTTATGTAATATTTTAAATAAAAAAAAATGTGTTACTTAGGCGCAGCGCAGACGTCAGACTATCCGTGACGCACTTTTTAGTCTGTGGAAATAGAGACTATGCAATTATATTATGCAGTAACGCACATTGAACGCACACGACGCGTGTGCGTTACTGCATAATATAATTGTCTGTCTGTCTTTCTGTCTGTCGTCTGCGCTGCGCCTACATAGAGAAACTAAATTCTAAATATTTTGTCGTCCTTGATGAAATTCAGTGAAATCGATTTCCGGCTAGATTAAAATATGCTGTTGTCAGCTAATAAATCCTTTTAAAAAATTATGTATATGAGAATGAAATTGAAATCTAATTACACGAAAGTTTGCTACTTATTCGTGATCAAAATTAAAATGCAAAACAAAATAACCAATTATTTATTGTTGTTTAAATTCCACGTGAGCTGCTGCAGGTTGTTGGTACTGCTGAGGCATGTAGACAAATATTGGAGCACTTTCACTCCTGTAGCTCAGTCTGGCGGTATACGCCATGTTCTGTCTGTCATTCTCTGTCATAAATTGAACTCTTTGCAGCTGGGAGCTCGGTAGTAGAACGTAGTACGCTCCTTCCACTTTTTCTACTTCTATTTCACTAGCTTTATCGTCTTTTCTGTCTTTCTTATTTCCTTCTGGATTGTATTCAGTAGCAGCGTTATTGGCATCATCATTATTCTTCTGTTGTGCTTCTAAATTAAAGGTTCCTATGTATATATACGATGGTACTTCATAGCTGTCAGCTGGTATTCCAAAGGTTTGAGGTGCATCGACTTCAGGTACTCTGTAGTAGTTCGACAAGTCTTGATGCTGGTCATAGTATTTCTTGTCAGCGTAGGAATCTTGTGTGTTTTCCGGTTGATACCTCACATTGCTGTACTGGGCCAGGCTGGATACTAGGGTAGCAGATATAATGAGGACTATAGCGATCATCTTGAGAGCGTCTTCTTCACTGGCGGTTGTTTCATCTGGAACTTATATATCTATTTCCTCCCTGGTTTCCGCTTGACACGATTAAGGCCACTTGACACTACGTGACTTAATTCCTAAGTCCAAAGACCTTAAGGAGAGTACTTGAGGAACTTAGGGTCATATTGACGGGAATGTAGTTGAATTTTGCATAAACAGGAAGATGGACAACAAACAACTTACGGTAGTCGTATAGTGTTACCCACAGTAATGGCATAATAATTCAAGAGCTCAAGTCTCTTATTGAATAAGAGACTTGAGCTCTTGAAACTCACTCTCTCTCTCTCTCTCTCTCTCACTCAACTTGAAACTCATATTTTACTCGCATTACTGGTGTATGTGTTGTGATGCGTCATGCGAGAATAATGCAAGACATTATCTCTTGAATTTACTTTCATTTTAAAAAATAATTTCGCATCTTTGGATCGAGAAACATTTTTTCGGCAGATTATCTATTGATAAGCAAAGATTTGCCGTCAGAATTTAATAACCCGGATAAAAAATGTTCCATCTAAAGAGGGCTAGAGATTCTTCGGTACAGGAAAAGATTCCTGTAATATAATATTATGCGTGATTAAAGTAGAGATTAAAATATAAGAGTAAATCACTCGTATTAAGATACAACCGAGTTTGTTCTTTTCGACCTGGGACCCGGGGTTGCCCTTAGAAGATATTTTGTTGTCATGCCGAGAAAAACTTGTGGGGTTTAATTTCGGAACAAAACTTTACTGCCCTTTTTCATAAGAAGGAATTCCTTAATTTCTTTACTTTCTAAGAAGGAATGTGTAGATTTAGTAAGAATATGGGGATATCGCTATTAGGTAACATTAGACGTACTTCGTCTATCTTTAAAACTACATAGATTATTCCCGCGCCTTCATACGCGAAATACCACACACTTTGCCGCTATAGAAAATATGTTTGCGCCAAATGTAGTTTATAGTTTATTCAGTACATAAAATATGTGTGACAGACTTTTTGAAAGGGGCCAAAGTTTTTGCAAGTTAAAAAAATCCATTCAAAATTGCACATTTTGCTCACATTCTAAACTTCAATGAGCGTTTAACATTTTCTTGTGAAAGTAATCGATTTCTCGTATCTGCAGCACCGGGAGGATGACAGGTGAGTTCTGTTATCGGCTACATGTTACGGACAAAGTCGACAAAGAGCCGACAGCACTGTGTGCCAGTTAGATAGCATTTTTAACCGACTTCCAGAAAAGGAGGCGGTTATAGTTTCGGTTGTGGATTCTTGTATGTTCAACGATTACACCGCCATTTCTGGACCGATTTCCAAAATTTTTGTTGTGTTGTTTATGGTAATATGATCGTGGTTTGGTACCACGTTCATAAAATTGGTAACCTGATGATGGGAGTTTTGTTTAAAACTAATTATGTTATTTAATTGTTTACCCTTTCCAACACTTTTTTGTCACGAAAATGAGTTCCTCGTCTTCCATAAATTATTGTTTCATTAGTTCATACTTCATAGTAAGCTGACTGCTGATCTATAAATTGCGTTTAAGGGCCCGGGTTACCCTCGAAATTTTCATACATTCTTAATACCAAAATCATTTTCTCATACGAAAATATTTAACATGTTTGAGTTATTTTTCAGCTTAAGATGGTAATTACCTAGGGTCCTGAACAAATTTTTTTTACAAAATATTTAAATACTAAAAAAAATATTTTTGTGTTTAAGTATTTTTTAGTAAATTTATACTAAATATTTAAACACTAAAAAATAGACAAAAACACTAAGAAATATTTAAATAAATAGTAAATTTACTACAAAATATTTAAATAATAAAAAATATTTTTTAAAGTTTTAGTATTTAAATATTTTGTAAAAAAAATTTGTTCAGGACTCTAGGTAATTACTATCTTAAGCTGAAAAATAACTCAAACATGTTAAATATTTTCGCATGAGAAAATGATTTTGGTATTAAGAATGTATGAAAATTTCGAGGGTAACCCGGGCCCTTAAAGTGTTTTTAGGATCTAGCCTATCAGCTAGCATCATATTTTATTAGTTTTTACCCCAACTAGTGAACCTCGGGTGAAATATTTTTATCCTATCAGGCATTGGAGGCGTTCCAAACCCGAGTCAAATATTACAACGTTGTACGAAAAGAGCAATATTGCGACACTTTTTTACATGTTCCGAATTGGTTTTTCGTTATACAAACTGTGGCATAAATTTATATTGACATATTGTATCTGTACCATGCTGTTTATACCTACTATGTGTTAATCAGGGTAAGTTCGGACACAGGGTAAGTCCGGATAATTCAAGTTAACGCTAAATTAAACTACAGTTACGGTACGGTACTACAGTTTGCGGTTGTAGTGCAGTATGGCGTATATGCCCGACGTAGCGTCGGGCAAAAAAAAAACACTGACAGTGATAAGATGAATTATCCAGACTTACCTCGTGTCAAAACTTACCCTGATTACTGATTAGCCTACATATTTTGTTCAGAAGTTTAGAATCGAATATAATAATACAATATTATTATTATGTTATAGTTTGTGCAAATGCTTTATGCTCCTCCTGTGTTCTTATAATGAAATGATGAATTTCTTTGCCTTCAGCAGGCTTAGCATCACAACATTAGAAACAATAAAGATAAGAATGGACATACTGACAGATTTTAGTGACAAAATGGCGGATTTCATTTACATCTGTCACTTGGTCTATTCTTCCAGAGAAAGAAACCGTTAATTCTATGATAATTATAATACTAAAGCTTGACCGCTGTAAAGTCGACCCTCGTAGCATACTCGTAGCATACTAAATGTATGCTACGAGTATGCTACGAGGGTCGACTTTACAGCGGCCAAGCTTTAATAGCCTACTGCGAGTAGGCTACTGCAGGTGCTACATCTGCTGCGGTTCCTAATTGATCAAGAAATAAAAGAAATACAACCAGTACACAGGTATTATACCTCCATATTATTATACCTCCAGTAAATTATTATACGAGTAATGAAAACGTCATAGTTGACTGGGAAAAAGCAACTTTCCACAGCAATATTTTATTCATATTTTAAAGCTGTAATGATATGTAAATGACGCAGCTCAATATCGGAAAGTTTTTATATAGAGTGATATTCAAAGGAAAAATCGCTTCCTTTAGTTCCGTGGAACGGTTTAGCGGGGAAAGCCTTAAAACCGAGCTTACCTCGCAAATGGCCGGCGCAAACGGCCACTACTGAGACTTCGATGTCTGTCCGCCTGTCAGTCTGTCTGTCAGTCTGTCTGTCTGTCTCTGGGCTGTAACTCAATAACCGCTATAGCTAGACTTTTTCACAGATTAAGTATTTCTGTTGCCGCTACAACAACAAATACTAAAAACAAAATAAAATTAATATTTAAGGGAGGCTCCTATACAACAAACGTTATTGGTTTGTCTTTTTTGCTCGTAATTTTTTATGAATAGGGATTCTTTCTTCTTCTTCGAATACCTAATATATTTCAGAAGCAGTCAGTTGCGGTAATTTGTGTCTCGTTTGCGCCGACATCAAGGTTTACCTCTCTCGCTGAAGTACTGGGGCTTAATTGATCGCTGCACTCAGCCGGAACTAATAGAGCTCTACTAGATGGGTTTCTACAGGAGACATCGAGCAAAGAAAAGAACTTCAATAATGGTGTCACAATTATTATGTAGGAAATCCAAAATTAATAGGAAGTATTTTTTGCTCCACTCATCAGCAGCATGAATTGACAAAACGAACTCTCTTTATAAAAGACTAGATGACGCCCGCAACTCCGTTGGCCAAAACTCGTTTATCGCGCGCGAACCGTACATTTTTCCAGGATAAAAAGTATCCTATGTCCTTTCTTGGGACTCAAATATTAAGTATTAGGATTTACTGTCGCACTCAGAGACGAATATTAATTACTTAACTGTATTAAATGAAGAATTTACAGATGCTCTGACAGAAAATCTAATATAAATTATAATAATATTATAATTAAGTAATTCTTAGTGCGACAGTTAAAGATGCATGCAGGTTACCTCAGCTACGTTCAAAACATTTTTCAGGCATCCTACCCCAAAAAATCCTCTTCCTCAAAAGTCAAAATCTTTTCATAATAGTATAATAAACATAGACTATAAAAAAGCGGCCAAGTGCGAGTTGGACTCGCCCATGGAGGGTTCCGCAGCAGCAATAAGGTTCATTTTTATGAAATTATAATATTTTTGATTTATTTTTATATTTCAGTCGATTTAATGAAATTTAGATTAAGGTTTACTATTTATGACGTATAAAAAAACTACTGGCTAGATCTCGTTCAAACCAATTTTCGTTGGTAGTTTTTATAGTAATCTACATCATATATATTTTTTAGAATTATCATGCCCCTACTTTAGAAATTAGAGGGGGGGGGGGGACACACATTTTACCACTTTGGAAGAGTCTCTCTCGCAAACTATTCAAGTTAGATAAAGATGATATAAGAAACCTCAATATGATTTTTGGAGACTTATCCATAGATACCCCATACGCATAGGTTAGATGAAAAAAATTTTTTTCGTTTCAGTTGTACCTATGGGGACCCCTAAAATTTTTAATAATTTTTCCAATTTTGCATCAAAATCTTAATGCGGTTCACAGACTACACCTACTTACCAAGTTTCAATAGTATAAGCTCTAATAGTTTCGGAGAAAAGTGGCTGTGACATACGGACGGACGGACGGACAGACAGACAGACAGACAGACAGACATGACGAATCTATAAGGGTTCCTTTTTTGCCATTTTGGCTACGGAACCCTAAAAATGAAGAAAAAACAAAATTTTTCGGTCGTCAGTTTATTCGGATGTCAAGTTGCGTTTATACAAGTTGTACGTAAGCGGCGGTTGGTTGGTACTGCGGCTCGGTGTACACGAACAGCGGTGCGCGGTCTTCGTTCTTATACTGGAGGCGGGCAGTGTACGCCATGTTACGAATGTCATTCTCCGTCTGAAACTGTACTCTTTGCAGCTGGGATCCTGGTAGGAGCACGTAGTACGCGCCTTGAGTGTTCACAACCTCTGCGTCCCTGTTCTCTTCCAGTTTCGCATTCTTGTTCTCTTCAATAGTTTCAACCTCTTTGTCTTCTGTGTTCCTAGGTGTACCGTATTGGTTTTGCGGAGCTCTGTACTGATTCTGAGGGGCGCTGTTAAAGGGCGCGCCGTACTGATTCTGAGGGGCGCTGTTGAAGGGTGCTCCATTCTGATTCTGAGGGGCGTTGTTGAAAGGCGTTTCGTACTGATTCTGAGGGGCGCTGTTGAAGGACGCACCGTTCTGATTCTGAGGGGCGCTGTTAAAGGGCGCGCCGTACTGATTCTGAGGGGCGCTGTTGAAGGGTGCTCCGTAGGTGTTGTCAGGTACGCCGTAGTTCGTGGATGGAGGGGAAAGTTCCTCCCGGGAGGGCAGTTTGAACTCCTTGGTCGGCCTGTAGCCCGCTGCCGGGTAGGGAGCAGGCTCAGCCTCCTGTCGTTGGAACTGGAACTGCCTCCGAGGAGGCTCCGCCGTCACCGCCGCTACCAGGAGAACAGCACAGATGAACTTCATTGTTAATTCTTCGGCGGTCAATGCACGAATGATGTCCCTTGCCAAAATTTTCCCGCTTATATACGGGGGATTTTTTCAATTGTTTCCGTTTAGTCCGGATGCTCAGTATTCTGCGGTGCGGCGACATTGGCCCAAAGGTTGTGTAACGTGAACTTGCGTCTACGTGACTGTATTACGGTCCGCAGCTAATTTTCCTCTGCCAGGACCTTACTGCTCACATCATAAGGATCACTGTTACATAGTTCAGAGGGAACATAGCGGTGAATGTCCCGGTGTCGTTTTGCAAAACGCCTAATTAGTCGCTCAATATTCATGAGTCTGGGAGAAATCGCTCTTTCAGGCGATAATTGTGTTGTGAGCAAACTGTGCCGGATAATTCAAGGTGGAGACGGGAGACAATACGCATGTGACACTGTTAATAACGGTATATATTATGTGTATTGGTACTAGGTGTGATGTAATCACTAATTTGATACAGCTTGTGAGTAACAATGATTTTCAATTCATAATAAGTAATATTATATTTTTATAGTACTCTGATCTTTGAGTAGTATTTATACTTAAGTAATTCAACTACAGCAAATCTGAAAAAGATAGTAAAAAATAGTAATTGTTCAGACAGTTCATCTAAGTTCATTCCACAATGAGCTTAAAAAGTAAAATATAGATTTCAGTAAATAAATACTTAAGAGTGATTCTTGTGAAATAAACTATGTTTGGTTGTTGTATCCGCTTTTGTGATTGTTTTGTCAAGTAACTAAATCTTTTTCTAACAACGGCGTTATTTTAAAAACAGAAAATCATTGTTAGTAACATTCTATAACTTTACCATTAGCATTACTTTTTATAATATTTTATTTGCTCTTGTAGTATTTTATAAGCAAAGTCTTTTTCCTAAACTTTGTTCACAACATGTACTAATTTAAGTGTCCTCAGATGTGACACCTAATGGGAAGGATACTCACACGCTGCACATGCTAATATCCAGGGTTGCCGTGACCTCGTTGATCATTACAACTTTCCTTAATGTGACTCACCATTCATCTTGGGTGCAACATAAGTTTCAGTTATTGGGCCTCTTCTATACATATAATAAAACTGTAGAAATGTGAATTCTGTACATTAAAGATATTCAAAAAATAATAAGCGGGGGGTGTCACTAGATCGCTATAGGAGCCAAAAATGTGGTTAGTTTTTTGTCTGTCTGTCTGTCTGTCTGTCTGTATGTTTGTTCCACTATCACACGAAAACTACTGATCCGATTTGAAAGCGGTTTTCGCAGATATATTTGTCTTCTTCCAACTTAACATCTGGTGTATAAATTTTGTTCCCCCCACCCTTCTAAGGGGACCAAAGAGGGGGTCAGATTTTGTATCAAACTTTTTCCTTTAAGGGCATGTATCACTCAAAATGTTTTTGTATGGGCCACCCCGCGACTGTCGCGCGATGGCCCATACAAAAACACGCGAATTCTCTAGATATCTTGTCACTGGCATCAATAAATAAATGCTACAATTTCCATTTTTGCGAATACGGATAGATAATCATTTTATCTAATTAAAGCTTTAAAAAATAGGTCGCTTAGTTCAGTATTCTTAGCACAGCATTGAAAAAAGATTTTAAAAAGAGGTAACTTTGGCTTTGTTTTCTATCGAGTGAAGTTCTTCTGTTTGTGTCAATTAATGCGAAACCGAATACGTTATATCCTCAAGTAAAGGTCGTAATTTTTTCAAAATTTTTAGATGATAATGTAAGGAATGAAACAGGATCAAAAAACTTGTCCACGCGCTATTTCACTGTTACCTGCCCTTAAGAGACTTACTTCGTATTATTTACCGTGTTTTCCAACTTAACATTTGGTGCATAAAATTTTCCCCCCACCCCTTTTAGGGGACAAAAGAGGGGGTAAGATTTGTATTAACTGATGAAGTAGAAATACTTTATATGGCAAAACGACGTTTGCCCGAACAGCTAGTACTAATATAAAACTTAAGATAACAATAATCATTAATTATCCAAACCATGTCTAATATGTCTATGAAGACGTTAGGTTACACAAAGATTTGTTATTCTAAACGTATCCGTCAAGAATCACTGTATACAAATATGTAAAATGACTATTCAGTCATATTCATGTACTATAAGTACATATTCATGTACTATCAGAGAAGTTGATTCCTAGAAAGATGGGGGACCTGCGTAGTTTAGTCGTGTTATGTCAAACCCAGTCGATTCATCACACATACCATTCACAATCACAATTAACATTGAATTGACATGATCCAACCAAATGGCGTTGGTCTGTCAACTGCCTAGTGTCAATTGTACATAAATTATATTTTGTTATCTACAGATATTATTAAGAGTCTTTGGATAATAGCCCTATTAAGTCTGTCATAAAAGTACTGAAATTCCCGAAAATCATCAAGACGTATACTATCTTATTAATTCCTCTGAGCTCTGATTGCGGTGGTAATTGATTCTGTTACCGTCGTAATGTTTATGATAACGTCTGTAATTACTGAATCAAGCATTTCGGTGTTTAAATTTACGAAAATCAGAAATGGGCGCGTAAATCTTAGTGGTGAGGCCACCAAGTGAGTTGTTTGCGGTGCGTTTTACGTTTGTTGTAATAAAAACCGCTTTAAGAAAGGTGGATATAATATAAACAGAATATGGGAAGAAAGAAGAAACCACACAAAGAATAAATAGATGAATGAAAAGAATAATTTTTCCAATAAAATAACATTTTTGTTTATACAGTTAATTAAATCAATACTCCGATTAAATACTTACTCGCGTGTTGTATTAGGAAATAATTTTATTTTAATATTCGTAAAATTTGCGACATTCTCAGTAACAATGAAGTCGCTGTAACTAGAAAGTTTATAGAGCGCTGTAAAATCTGGATTCAGATTCCAAAAAAAAATATGACACTCGACATAACGCAAGTACCACTTCGCATAGCGATATAATGTCCCATTTTTACTTCTAAGTTGTTAAAATCCAAAATAATATAAATATTGTAAGATTTTTTTAAAATTTTATAACAATCTATTAGCTGATGTTACACCGAACATAATTTGATCAAAGGACTAGACCCTGTCGTCAAAGTTTTTCCCACCGCAGCCGCAGCACGCTTTACTCGTGGCCATGTCGGTATATCAGCGCGGTCGGCGCGGGCCTTTACCGTAATTTCATTTAGCCGACATTGTTCTGAAATCATCAAATTAATTTGAACTAGCTGTTGCCCGCGACTTCGTCCGCGTTAGTATAGTAGATCACGTCCCAAGTATTATTTTTCAAAAATATTCAATGTACAGAATTGACTTTCCTACGATTTTATTATATGTATAGATAATGAACAATTTGTATAGACACTCGTAATCACTCGCCCGCCTTCCTAGACCTACCGATGAAAGAGGCTTTAAGTGTGTATTGAAATCCGCTGCTTAGTTGGGTAAACAGTTTCAGAATTTGTCCTATATAGAGAATTTAAAACAAAGTAGCAAACTATTTTATATTTATATCTATATATTTTCAAACATAAAGGACTCCTCACATTAATCGTAAATTTTATTTCCATTTCGGGTGTACCCGTATCGTATACGGTGTACCTCTATTTTGGTTTTTTCATCGAAAATTAACTATACAGTTTCGATTCTATATGGATGCAGTCTTAGTATAACAAAACTACAAAATAGTGCTCTCATAAATTAATATGAAACCAACAAAATCTGGACATCTATGGACGCTTCACACCACGTGTATCTGGCCCTGTGGTAAGTGCCTGAAGGGCTGTATGGGTACCAGACACCGGTTATATATTTCATACTTTATTTAACACTATAGAGGTACACGATATTGAATAATATAATCCTAAGTTAGTGTCAGAGTATTGCTTTTTAGATTAATGTATTTCCAGAAATGGCATCTGTTTATACATTTTCAGGCCAATAATTCTATAAATAAGCCTCGCTTTACCCCTTGGGCCTACACAATTCAGGCCGTCGATATTACAATACAATATAAGTAGGTATTTGGGATTCGGCACAGGATATTAAAAATACAATATTATGTATTGTTTCTTGTGGCTAATATAAGAGGCAATATCTTGACATTTATTGCATCTCACTTACTTTACAAACATGACGTAGATTTGTTAAACTATAAGGGCCAGTTTCACTACTTTCTGATAAAGTGCCGAAAAGGCTACTTTTTTGACAGATTCTCCATACTTCATGGATAGCTTATTCGGCTCTTATTAGGAAGTGGTGAAACAGGCCCTTAGTAAAATAAAATTGAGTTGCTTGTTATGGTGCCTTATTTCCGCTGGATGTGGAGAAGCTTAAAACGTCCATTTCATTCTTCAAAAGGGGCATGATTAGGTGAAATCTGCAAACAGAGAGTAGAGCGAGAGAAGTTGTGATAAAACTATAACTACATAAGGATTTTTTATTTTTATTTATTTATTTATATCGGGCTACATAGGCCCATACAATATATACCTTAATGACTAATATATATATATAAATTATAATATACACTTAATAACTACACTTTATCACGAGTTAACGGCGACGTGACGCGCGCTTCATTCCGGAGTCTCCCCCGGAACCTTCGGTAGACCACATCAGTCGGCCAGAATTCCTCCGCCTCAAAGGTCGACAGAAGATGCGTCGGTACTCTCACCACAAAGGAACTGAAGTTGACCTTGTGGCGAGACTGCAGACGTTCGACCCTCAAGTGGAGGGATGTCTTCTTACTGATGTAGTCCACGACGTCCTCGACCTCCATGGACCAGTTCATTTTGATGTATCAAGTAAATGTTTGTATTGAGGCTTCTTGCAGACGACCGGCACTTGTCGACCGACGGCGTGACCGACTTGGCTGGGAATCGGACCGATCGATTAAATAAAAAAATACATCTCTGGTATTTTATACCACATAACACATTCCATGGTTGATTACACCTTATTTTGGCCATTTTCGCCAAAATCACACCCGTATTAGCTGAAACATCAAAGAAGCTAAGTTTTCAATAGAGTACACGTTAAAGTTCATTAAATTTTCGTCCGTGGCCAGCCCTGCTGCTGAAACCTGCACACGTCAAACTCGGTGTTAGTTCGGTGTGGGGTGACTACATTAGTGTGATATTGTAGGGCAGGTCCTGAAGCTTAAAATAGACTATATTTTAAGACAAATTAATATAGCTTAAACTGTAGCAGCTATAGCTTTCAAGCCAGGTGTTCTTGCCTATAATCAATATTTAGGCAATTAAATATTTGTAACCTGGAAATAGAAAAATTCATAAGATGCTAAAGAAGAAAGGCTGATTTTTTCAGACCTTATATTTTACACTATGGCAAAACGAATGCATCCCAAAATTCAACTTACAACAGTAAAACCATGTCTTTAGAGAGTCGTCATTTCATGAATCATGATCTGTCACTTCTATAGAGGTAAATAATCGGCCAAGTGCGAGTCAGACTCGCGCACGAAGGGTTCCGTACCGGTGTAGACAAAAAATTGTATTTTTGTATGGGAGCCCCCCTTAAATATTTACTTTATTTTAATTTTATTATTAATTACTAAAGTACAAATATAACTAAGGATTATGTGAAATTTTCAAGTGCCTAGCTGTTACCATTATTGATAACGAGCAAAGAAGGTCAATAAAATCACGTTTCTTGTATGGGAGCCCCCCTTAAATATTAATTTTATTTTATTTTTAGTAAATTTGTCGTTATGGCGGCAACAGATATACACAATCTGTGAAATTTTCAGATGTCTAGCTATAGCGGTTCTTGAGTTACAACCTGGAGACAGACAGACAGACGGATGGACAGACGGACAGACAACGAAGTCTTAGTAATAGGATCCCGTTTTTACCCTTTGGGTACGGAACCCTAAAAATAATAAAGCCAGAAGATATTAACACGGTAATCATTCTCTTAATCTCAGCTAGCACGGAACTCTACTTTCATAAAAGCTCTTATTTGTTCTTATTTCAGCTGTTTTTAGATTTAGAACGAGTTTTTAATTAGGACATACAGGAATAGAAGTTAAAATCATTTTGTATTTCGTAGCTTGATATGTGACGCGGACATGAAACGAAAAACCGATGAAAAACGACCAAAAATGTTTTTATTATATTTTGATGCTTTTTAAATGGCGCTCGCATCTGACTTTTAATTGTTGCGTTTGACATAAAACGACTTTTATTTTAGTACATTCAAAATGGTAAAGTTATTTAAATCCAACTGTTAAAATTATGCGTACTAAGAGCAACTTTAAGTTAAGAGGGAACGCGGGTCCAGTAAAATTTGATGAACGAAAAAACTATTGCCATCACGCTTCACCCTGCGCTGGCACGTGTATTGTGATAGAGATAGATACAGTAAATCGAGGTTACGTATTCCTCTGATTCTTCCTTCAAAATAGAGCCTATCTAATTTTTTTTAATGTCTTTAGAAAAGATGAGTCTATGCCTCCACGTTTTTATTTTACCTAAAAGATCTTTCAAATTCGTTTTATGGTCGGTTGATTGGCGGGGTACGGAACATTCAGTTTTTGCGATTTTTTAAAGGGTCATATTTTTTTATTTATTAGTAAATTAAAAAAAATCGGACGTAGAGGCATAGCTTTCACAGATCCCAATAATGTATAAAAAAATCATTTGTCTAGACGCATTATCCAGGGAGGAAATTGAGGAATACGTTTGTATGGAAAAAAAGTGTTAGCGTATTTTGTTAAGGGTCCTTCAATAGGTCATTTTTAGGAAAAATAATAAACAAAGTCTGACTGCCTTCAAGTTCATAGCAAAACCATCATTTTGCTAAAGCCGCATTCATACGTTGACGCACGTATCTGCAGTGCCCCTTTTTCACGTCTGTAGGTGCGGATGCATCTGTCAACTTGTAGGAGTGGCTCAAATAGTTATTGATGGTTCTAGAACCTTCCAATTACCATTTTTGTAGCAACTTCGCTCATTTATATAATAATTTAGTTTATTAAACAACTCATTAAAAATGTCCCACATAATTCAAGTTAGTAGTCCCCCACATGTTTGTATTAGTAGTACTACTGTATGCAGTAGCCGGGTACTGAATTTAAATGTGAAATAAAAGGGATTTATAGCGCAAAGTTCCGTGGTTTCGGTCTGGAACTGTTCGTCAACTGTTTTTTCGTCCCCTCCGTCCACGTTCGTCTCCCGCTTCGTCCCCCGCGACACAACTTTTACATCGAATCGCACTCCGATCTTAAAATAACGGATAGAAGTTGTGTAATTTTTATTATCTCTATATTTTACTCCACAATTGAAAAAGTTCTGCATAAAGTTGCATTAACTTTTTCATTTTACTATTGTAACTAGTATAGTTGACGAAGGAATAAAGTAGCACTTTTTTAATAGAATGATTTATATAAAAACAGAAATATGTAAATAGCCAATACAAATAAAAATCTACACAAAAGAACAAAGGGACTTTACAAAAATCGTTATATTGCAACAAGTAGAACAATTGTATGAAGAGCGTCTGAAGTTGTTATTAATGCTCTAAAAACCTACATTATTTTCAACGTAAGCATAATTAGACTTATCCATTGATAAAATAATGATAAGGACCATTGAGAAGTCTCCCTCTTTGTAACCTAAAGGCTAAACCTAAACCCCTTCAAAAGGATCTATGATAAATACTTCAATCTTTAAAATATTGCAAAATGCCTAGCAAATGTTACTAAAAATCGAACGTTCAGTTGACACTATACAATAAGCTAATTTACAGAAGTTTTAAAATATGCTATGAAGAGACCTCATTAAGGTTCACGTTGAATGGCCACTGAAGGCACCAAACATAGGTAGAGTTTACACGATCAGTATTTCATCAATCTGATCCATCAATCCTGATCAGATTGATGAAATACTGATCGTCTAACTTGAGTCCCGGTAAAGAACATAATATTATACTTACCTCTAAGATACTTTTAATCCCGGAAAAAAATTCTCGCGTAATTTAAACTAATTTTGGCTCAACGGAGTTGCAGACATCATCTAGTATCTAATAATATTTATTGCATATCGAGCTTTCTTCAACTGTGCCTATGTTAATTAGCCCGGGCCGCACCTGCGTTTATCGTCACGAAGCTTCGTGACGATATGATAGACGCATGTGCGGCCGCGGAATTACAGCACTCACTTCGGGAACCGACAGATATACATTTGCTCGAATTGTTGACTGCCATAGTGTTTCAAACAGCTTGGACCCCTTGGAATTACGCCGAGATGTGGCTTCACTCTGCATCCTCTATCGGTTGTGTCACGGGGAGTGCTCTGAGGAATTGTTCGGAATCATACCATCTTCAACTTTTCGTCATCGTTCCGCGCAAAAAACATACCATCCTCATCACCTTGATGAGTGCGCTTTCGCTTAAATTTCTGCCGCGCACTGTAAAACTCTGGAACGAACTGTCACCAGCAGTATTTCCGGACCTATACGACCTGCAAACCTTCAAGAAGAAAGCGTATTCCCTCTTAAAAGGTTGGCAACGCGCCTGCAGCTCTTCTGATGTTGCGAGTGTCCATGGGCGACGGTAGTTGCTTAATATCAGGTGACCCGTTTGCTCGTTTGCCCCCTTATTTAATAATATAAAAAAATACTTGCAAAATGAAAGACGGGCGGACAAATACAAAAAATTTAGTCCAATACGGAACTCTGAAAACAGAATAGAGAGAATGAACTGAGAGCTGTATAGTAATTAATTCTTAATGAAGTCTCGAAATAAAATAAAATCAAAGGGTTCCGTAGCCGGGTAATGAGAGTCGGTTATTGTTCGAGAGGTAAATAAATAACGATAATTACTCGCATACTCCGCCATTTTGTCCGGCTCCCACCCGGGTACGTGAACGGCTTTTATCCGGCACCAATATTTAATAGCAAATGAGTTTGAAAATATTTTCTGTGTGATGTCCATTGTTGGCAGATTGGTATTAATATTTCATGGATTTCACAAAGTGCTACTAAAATGAATATTGTTTACATAGTGGAGTTGGTTAAATATGTTATAATATATTTGGGGCACTTTACGTATGTATATAATATTATACATTATTAAGAGACTGCAAAGTAAAAGTATGTTATTGCAAAATAAGTACTTTGTTACCTGTTTTTTTAACCCCCGACCAAAAAGAGGGGTGTTATTTTATTTTTTTTATGAAATAAGGGGGCAAACGGGTCACCTGATGGAAAGCAACTTCCGTCGCCCATGGACACTCGCTGCATCAGAAGAGCTGCAGGTGCGTTGCCGGCCTTTTAAGAGGGAATAGGGTAATAGGGGAGGGTAGGAATGGGAAGAGAAGGGAAAGGGTAGGGGATTGGGCCTCCAGTAAACTCACTCATTCGGCGAAACACAGCGCAAGCGCTGTTTCACGCCGGTTTTCTGTGAGGACGTGGTATTTCTCCGGTAGAGCCGGCCCATTCCTGCCGAAGCATGGCTCTCCCACCTGTGCAGTAAAATATTTATTTACCAAATACGCTTCACACTAACAGCTAAGTTCCTACTACGATCTGATCACGATAATATGATTGTCTTACTGCTAACAAGAAATTCGTCCAGGCGTACTCGGAAGGGCATGTTAAAAGTCATTCTTGCAAATCACAAACCGGTGGTACGTACACAAGCAGGATAATTCTCAAAGTATTAGTTTCATAAATATGTTTAGAAACAAAGTATTTTTACTTTATAACATTTTTATATTCTCTTTAAGAACTATAAACTCACGAGCTGAATGCTGGTGCCGTAACTCCGTTGCGTTAATTCTACTACGATTCAAACAAAACTATTCTAAATCAAAATCCTATACTTAAAAGAAATCTTCAAAATCGGTTAAGTTTTAATGTACATACAATACATTGTACAGAAGTAGGCCTTAGACACACTTTCCCATATTTTATAATAATATTATTTGTAAGTATTTTATCAAAATCACATGTTAGGAATTTATACGCATGAACCCATAATAAGGGTACTCAGTGCTACTCAATTACTCATACACCATTTAAACTCGATGAATTTCTAAGACACGTACGGAAGTATAAGTGAGGTTGAAAATGTTCACGTCCTGCGACTGAAGTCTGAACACGTCAAGTGAATGTTAAACATGTAATTTTTCAAACCACTGGTCTGTACAGGAATATTATGATCTAAAATTTGGTAAGACAATCTCATTGTACCGTAATATTATTAGGTACTTATCGCAAGTTTGATGAGCCGTACCCTACTGGGGAAGAAGGGTTATTTTATCTTTAAAGGATCTTTAAGGTTCTCAATATATTATCTACAGGCATTTTGCAGACCATCGCTCTTACAATTTTGTTTTATGACCACCAAAGCGACTGATAAAGAATACCCGGACTGTCGCTTACCACAGGGAAATATCACGTCTAAAGTCAAAAATGTTAGGGGGCGTCCACAATTTACGTGAGGTGTTTTTTTTGAATTTTTTGACCCCCCTCCCCCCTGGTGAGATTTCGTGAGATTTTATTCAACCCCCCCTCCCTCCCAAAAATCTCACGTGAGATTTTTCAAAATGTGTTTCTTACGTAAACGTTTGGTTTGACAGTCAGTAGATTTTCTTTCGAACGAATTTGTGAATGATCTTAATCGTATAAAGATTACGTTTATTAAATATTAAGCATACGTACTTACCTAGTACCTACAATCTGGATGAAATGGACAAAAATAGTATTATTTTGTTGAGAAAAAAATTACGTGAGATTTGCCGAGACCCTCCCTCTCCCCAACGTGAGATTAGATGAGATTTTACTCGACCCCCTCCCCTCTTAAACACCTCACGTAATTTGTGGACGCCCTCTTAAATACTGATAATAATCAAGTCATCCTACAAAAAGTGACAACCGAACAAACTGCAGAGCAATTAATCGAACTATTTCCGACAGTCCATTAGCGGCGTCTTCGTCCGGCGAATTAAAACGCCAATCTCCGCTTCAATTTCGCCGCCATTTTGTTTCAGACGCCATGTTGTTTCTGGCGCCATCTTGTTTCGGAATCTGTGCTAATTGTTGCCATGTTTACTGGACTGTTGGAGCAATCATCTATTGTGTTCCTGGGGTGATTTATTTTTACTTTTAATCTTTGTAGACAGTTTTTCCACTCCATTTTCAGCCAAACTCTTGTAGTCTCCATTTTTAAAGCCTGGTTATAATAGCGTCGTTATGATACTCTATTTAACTTCTATTATTAATTCTTATTAATTCAAAACGTCGTTCTGTATAATTTTCTCCATAACATCATCATCATGTGAATCTTTGTCACAAAAATTGGACCGTCCAACAAAAAGTCCAAAAAATAAAGCCTTACCCGCCACGGTTTTGATTTTTTATTTTATTTAGTGCACGGATACTATTACAATATTTGTTTTCACAGGCGCAACGAAATCTAAACAAAAATCACAAAAGTGCCGGTATCGGATTCGATGCATTTTAATCAACATAAACCAACAAAATTGAATTTCTAAACAGAATCAAACCGTTTGTTTGACTTAATAAAATATAATAGAACAAAAATACAGTCGCAGCTAAATCTTAATTCATAATGCTGTAGTTGCTAATCTGATTGAGAGAATAAATAACGTTCAATATTTTATATGCAACTTTTCAGTTTTCTTTTTATTGTTCGTTCTCATTGCTAATTAATAAAAGCTGTAGTTCTCAGTTAACCACAGTAAGTAATAACTTCTTGTTTATTATATTTATGACTTCAACTTCAAGCATAAAATATATAATATATTATAAATTGAAGGCTTGAACGAATTTGCACTTAAAAATTAAAAAAAAAATTATAAGTATAATATTTTGAGTCTACATTATTTTTCGGCCCATTTTTTTGTTTCATGATTTCGCTCTCGCTAAAAGGTCGCCTTTGTAGCCAGGGCATTAAGTAGAACGATTCCAAAGGCTGTTTTTTTTTCAACCTAGAAATAAAACACTTCTTCATTCGTAAAAACTGTACTTTAAGTGTTTTTGACCAACAAGTGTATGATGTATTTGCCAGTCACTGCCTGTCCGACATAATAAAGGGTGCCCTCCTTCCGTAGTCCAGCGGCTTAGAGCGTGGCTCTTGACTCGGAGGTCGTGGGTTCGATTCCTGTGGAAACGTTTTTATGTTATATCCAAGTTTGGTTACGACAATGCAGACTGATTGTTGACCTGATTGTCTGACAAGTAAGATGATCCATGCGTCGGATGTAAAAGTCGGTCCTGCGCCTGATCTCTTGCCAGTCACACGACTTCTTTCCACTGGGTTATGAGAGTAAAGGAATAGAAAGTGCTCTTGTGTACTGCGCACACACTTGGGCACTATAAAATTACTCCTGCATAACTTTTTTGATTTCCATGAAACCGGTGTGAGAGTTATTACAATGAAGGGTAACGGGAGCCACGACAAACACCATTAGATTTCAGTCGCACCTGGGGATTATGATAACCAAGGATATCAATACTTGGATATGGCATACGCCATCAAAACTGTAGCAATGTTTTTGCATACAAAATGTGTATCGAGAAAATATTGTCGTCCTTTTTTGTCTTACAGTAATAGCATAATATACTTACTACTTTCTCTTTCACTCATTTTACGCTTTTAATGCATTTTTTACGTATTCAATGCATAAAATACGTCCGACTGTCCCCTCTTCCTAAGGCACACTGCCCTGCTCTCAGATGAGTGAGGTCGCTCATTTCGAGGATCACACATTTTAGCTCCGACGATTGTATGGAATGCCTGTTCCAAAGGTTCTAATTCTATGATGATAACAATATCGGTAAGTGCATACGATACAACGTAAATGCAGGATGAAAGCTTCAACAGTGTTGAAAATATTCTGATTATGTATAGAATCCATACTTTCATATTAATATTATAAATGCAAAAGTGTGTCGGACTGTCTGCTGTCGGTTTCCTTTTCAAACCGCTGAACAAATTTTCTTGGGTATGGAAATACATTAAGGACGCTATTACAAATATCAGCGATTTTCCTGTACCCTATTAAAGAATTTGGAGTCAAACTGCGAGGATATTTTGGTTTCAAATGAAAGATAATATATTCATCTCCACGACTGTACCATAAAAATTCTATAGCCGCATACAAAATTTTCACATAAAATACGTTTTAACCATCACAATAATCGCAAAATATGAAAAAAATGGGGTCTGATTAGGTACCTTAATATCTAAATACACTGAACTGAGGAAAATAAATATACAAAAAAATTGTTGCTTATTTAGTCCTCTATAAAGTCCGCTAAAAATTTTATATAAAAATAAACAACTTTTCCAGTTATAAGAAAAATAAGAAAATTTCTCAAATTTTTTCATACATTTTCGCCATATCAAAAACGCGGCGAGCGTCGTAACCGCCACTGTACAAGGCGCGCTAATATGAATCTTATTTTAATGTCATTAACGTCGATATTCGTACTGACAGACATCCGACCTGCTAATTAAAAAGTTGGAGCATTCTTAAGTCCCAGAAAAAGATGTAGAATACTTTTTATCCTAAAAAATATACTCGGAGCTGTAGTGGGTGTTAGGTATACAAGGTGTTAGTATAAACACCGTTATCCTTGAAACCATCAAATGAGCCCGTCAAAATGAGCAACTTTCCATGAGAACAATGCTGGGAACTCAAAAAAAATGCCGTCTTCATATCCATACAAATTGCCGATCCGGGCGTCCGTATGGGTATGAAGATGGCATTCTTTTTGAGTTCCCAGCATTGTTCTCATAGAAAAAGTTGTTCATTTTGACGGGCTCATTTGATGGTTTCAAGGATAACGGTGTTTACATTAGCACAATATATTTTCGATACGGGATTTCTTGATTCTGTCGCCACGCTCATAGCCCGCGATAAAAGCTTATAGCTTAAAAATATTTCATGCGTAAAGATTAAAGAATGAAATATTTAAAACAAAACTTTTTGATCTACCACCAGAAAACTAAACCGGTGAGAGTCAACCCAGCTGTTCTGTTTTAATTAAAAACAATAAATATAGATACAAACTTTTGGACATTTTTTCAGTTTTTAGTTCGGATGCAATGGGTTTGATTAAAACTTTTCAAATAATTTCTGAAAGTTCCTCTCAACAAAAATACATTATTTTTACTACATCAAAATCATGTTTAACTTCGATTTTGAATCTTAAAAACAAGGATCCTATCATCATGGATTTAAAACTAAGGATTATAAGTCTTTTGCAAAATAATTACATTTTTAAAATTATATGGATTCCAAAGTATCTAAAAGTAGAATTAAAATTACATTATAATACAACTAATGAAATAAATATTGGGTGTACAAATAAAGTTACATATTCTGACATAAAGAAATATATTAAGTACAAAATTAAATGCAATTGGGACATTTATTGGAAATCAGGTAATGTGTCTAAATTATTTTCAATTCGAAATTCTATATTTGATAAAGTTCCTGTCCACCTTTCGTGTAGAAATGATCAAGTAGTTATAACCAGATTGCGAATTGGACATACAAACATCACCCATATTCACAATATTACTAAGACTGAAAAAAGCAAATGCAAATGTGGATGTTTTCTTTCTGTTTTTCATCTCCTTGTTGAATGTTTATCATATAATGTTGAAAAAAGCTATTGTAAATTACCTACCGATCTAAAAGAATGTTTAAATGATGAAAATGGATGTATTAAAACTATAAATTTTTTGAAAATGATAAATGTATACAAATGTATTTAAGTCTTCTGTAATGTATTCTTTGTTGTGGTCGCTAATGACACTGATGTTAAAGCGACCTTAAATAAATAAATAAAAAAAAAAAAAAAACCGGTGAGAGGAACCGTATATAATATTAAGTTGCGCAGCCCTAAGGCTGCGTTTCCTCCGAAGATGAGCTAATCTGCGTTGAGAGGAATGTGTTTTTAAGAACCAATAGAAACGCTTCATTTACCTGCAGTACTAGCAGTTACCATAGAAACGGTTTCTTTCTACGGAAGAATAGACAAAGTGACAGTTAGACAAGACAAAGTGACAGTTGGAGCGAAGCCAAACGAGCGTAATTTGTGAGTTGTGAGTCGCAGAATTTCGGTTCGACAGAATTCTGCTGCATTCAGTTTCATACAAAAGCACTGCAGGGCAATCGCGTTATTTTTAAACGTTTCAATTCAGTTTCACATCTGCTTCGGTTGTGGTCCAGTTACGGTTTGGTTGTGCTTCGTCTGACCAAATTTTAGTATCGTGTTAACGTTTCACCCGTAACTCAGCCTTAGATGGAACTCGAACGCAGCGCAACGTTTGACCTTTGGACAGACATTGCAGCGGACCAATCAGCGCCCTTCTGATTTAATTTTGATTGGCTTAAATATGAAGAGTTTTTTCCGATGCGTTAATTGGTCAATTGACATAATATGGATGAATGTCGTCACGTCACACGAGGTTCAAAGTTGTTTTTGGCAACTTATGATTATTACTTGGAGTTTTTATTTTACGTAGTTATATTTTTGTTTTACTATATTTTACAAACGCCATAAGTGTTGAGTAGTGACTTGTGATAATAGTTTTTGTGGCGCAGAAATGAGAAAACATTTACGTAAAGAAGTAATGGCAAAATTACGTAGTTATATTTTTGTTTTACTACTATATTTTACAAACGCCATAAGTGTTGAGTTATAAGTAGTGACTTGTGATAAAAGTTTTTGTGGCGCAGAAATGAGAAAACATTTACGTAAAGAAGTAACTAGGTAAAGGCAAAATTTAATTCACTTTTTAACAAACTCAAATAGTCCGTAGTGTTATTTTACAGCTTTAAGGTAAAACATAAGGTTATATTATAATTTGATGATAGCTAATGTCATATTTTTTCATCGACTTTCGTCAATTTAACACACCAAAATAAGAAACGTTTCAGAAACGTGCGAGTAGAAGTAGCATTGTATCAACTTTTTGTTTCGACAACGTTTGCGCTTGGGCTGAGGTTCAGTAACGTCTCAACTGGCTGTCAAAACGTTAGCGCGATACCGAATCGTTCCAAAAGTCGATCAACGTCCGAGTTTCACTTGCGGTTCAGTTGAATAAATTTAGCGCGATTGCCCTGCTGTTTGATTCACACGAGCGTAATCTTGTGAGGCATGATTTGTATGATACGCGGCAGAAATTCTGCTACTCACAACTCACAAATTACGCTCGTTTGGCTTCACCCTAAGACAATGAAAATCCGCCATTTTGTCGATAAAATATGTCAGTATGTCAATTCTTTCACATGTCTACTATTGTTATGCTATCCCTGCTGACCACGTTCAGTGCAACGAATCTATTGGTTCTTGTAAAACACATTCCTCGCAATGCAGCTTAGCTTAGCTCCGGTGGAAACGCAGCCCTTTTATTTCCACGTACAACTCATTAAGTAATTCACTCTCTAACAAGTGTAGTTACAGTTCTCATATCACTAATGACATGGAATGGAAATGCTTTCATCTCGTCTATCTAGCTTTGTTTCACCCGCATTTAGGTCTTTGAGGGTTGCACAAAAAGATGCATGTTTTGGTCATGTAATTTTTACAACGAGAACAAAGTATAACATACTGAGAGAGTTTGACGCTAAAATGGTACAGTCGTGTCACTAAAATCAAACAAGATGATATTATGCGTGATTCTGCTTTGTTTTAAATCTACGTTTGCTCAATACCATTTTTTTTTCTTCTTTATTTAAAGGCCTTACATCGTAAGAGTCGGCCTCATGCTCAGTATTCAATTCAACATTTTTTTTTTATTAAATAAGGGGGCAAACGAGCAAACGGGTCACCTGATGGTAAGCAACTACCGTCACCCATGGACTCAACACTCAAGATTAATTTTTTTTCTCAATATTAATTTTTTTCTCACTGTTTTTGGTAATAAGTGGGCCCCGTGCGAGTTTCTTTCGCCGGTTCTTCTCGCCGGGTTAGTTCCCGAACCGGTGGTAGGCACCATGTGTAGGACATTCTGAAAATATTTATTTTAAATTTATTCAGAAATAAAACAATTTTGATTTTTGAATACCATGTTTTATCAAAATCAGTTTAGCTTCTTAAGCCCCAAGGGGTAACAGACGAACACATCCGCTGAGATGGTCATTATGTAACTACAATGAAAATTAATAAAATCAAACATTACGTCTGCAGAGTCTACGGACTACACGTACAATCCATACTAATAATATTATAAATGAGGAAATTCACGTTAAAACCACTGAACTGATTTTGATAAAATTTAGTATGTAGATAGTGTAGTCCCGGATAGTGTGAATTTTGACGCAACGAAGTCGCGGGCGTCATCTATATAACATAAAAATGGATTTCCAATAATTGTGTTAGTAACGCTATAACTCGATAACGGCTGAACGGATTCTGATAATTTTAGTCTTAAAATAATCCTTGAAGTCCAGGGAAGATTTTAAATGACACGAAGTTCAGGGACAGCTAGTCTAGTTCATAATATTAGTGATATCATGATATGACGGTCATTGTAAAAACAATATTTAATTACCAGTAACAAACTTGATTTTCAAACGAAATTCTCAATTATGCCAGCACCGAGCTCCAAGAACATGAAATTGGTCTCACAAATGGAGGCAAATGAAGAGTACGTTATAAGCGTTTTAACTTACAATTGGATATCTGTGACGTACAGACAGTAATGCGATTGTGAGCGCTGTTTGTATACAATGGCACGGTAATGAAGAAATTAAATTGGGCTGGCAATAAGTGTAGTCGAGAACGTGGAATGGATGTCGATATTTATGATATACAGGGTGTAACAAAACTAAGTAAGAATACTTTAGGTGTTTCCCATAAATGTAAAGAGGAATTATTGATAATACTTTAGGGTATGTATGTGTCCATTATACGGAGTTCGCTGTGAAAGCTGCAGCGCTGAAAGACTAAAAAAAATGTGATTTGTATGGGCAAATTCATGACGCTTAATGACGCTGCCGGTGCTTGCCCATTACAAATCACATTTTTTTAGTCTTTTAGCGCTGCTATATATACAGATATAAGTTTAATAACTTAGTTTTATGTTACACCCTGTATACAGGGGGTAAATTCTGTAATCATCCTTTGAAGACAATTTTCAATTAATAATGTTTTCTGTCTTTGAAAGTTGTTAAAAATAAATGATCAATGTTTATTCTCACTTAGAAACCTTTATCCATATATTATTATGCCTATGACCTATGACCTCTTTACCCTCAAACCGCTGATCGATTTATAATATATAATATAAGCTATAAAATACTTTGTGTCCCGATCAAGGACATAGAAAAGTTTTCATAGCGACCAAATGTAAGATTCTCCCCAATAAATGAAGTAACGGAAAGCATAGTAATAGCCAATAACATAGAATAACATCTGACATGTATTAACTATAATATTATACACTAATTTCATCTCTACGTAGAGATGACACACCGGTGCGGTGCGACGCGGTGTAGCGTTAGCGAGTGTGTATACGACGAATTTATTACCGTCTCACTCCGTGCCGAATATGTCTTATGTGGAAACACACGGAAAACAAAATAGATAGAAATCGCACGGTTTTATGAAATATAAATCGTAAAATAAAACGGGTTGAACATCGAAGACCATCAGACATTTTGAAATCAAATTTCTAAATTATCAATAGTAATTTGTTAAAGAAGAAACATAATATTATTATAATTATAAATGTATTTGTTTGCTTTTTTTAGGAAGAATACGATTCCGAGGGTCATCATTGCTGCATGCCAAGTTAGCGAAAATGTCTTCAAATTTTGCAATCTTTGATAAAGTTCTTATAATTTGGTTAAGTAAAAGTTGGGATTGATTACCATTTTAATTATAAAAGTTTCAAATGAACCGAAAAGCAGTCAATTAATTAAAGTTACTTTGATGCTGAATCTTTTCGTGATTTTGCAAAGGATATTTAAATAGTAAAAAGTTTTGCAAAGGATGTTTAAAAAGTAAATTCTGACCGTCGCATCTCAATACATTTTGGAAAATCTCTTATATGTTAAAAAGAACATAGATATTTTCAAAAAGAAAAGCGATGACCATAGTGTAAATACTAGAAATAAGAATAAATTAGCTATACCAATGTTTAGACTAGCTAAAGTAAGTAAATCCTTTAAAGGCCAATGTATACGCCTATACAATAGAATCCCAGATAATGTTCAAAATCTATCTTTAAATAAATTTAAAAAAGCAGTCAAAGAACGTTTGTGTGCTAAAGCGTATTACAAAGTCAATGATTTCATTGAAGACAGCACACCTTGGGAATAGGGTGGCTCCATGCAGGTTACTTTACTTTTAATTTTGTTACATAGCTGTAAGCCATAACATTGTTACATTATTTTATTTTAAAAGATTAATTTTTTCTCACTTTTTTTGGTAAAAAAGTGGGCCCCGTGCGAGTTTCTTACGCCGGTTCTTCTCGCCGGGTTAGTTCCCGAACCGGTGGTAGGCATCGTAGTTTCATCGTTCATTCCACGACGTTCAAAAAGAGTATTTATGATACCTATTTTGAATAAAAAAGATATTTTATTTTATTTTTTTATTTATTTTAAAACAATGTTGATTATATCTTACAGAAATAGGTTATATTATCATATTATCCATACTAATATTATAAGTACGAAAGTGTGTCTGTCTGTTACCTCTTCAACTGATCTCGGATCTCGATCTCAAATTTTGCTGAAATTTGGTATGAAGATACTTTGAGTCCCGGGAAAGGACAGAGGATTCTTTTTATCCCGGAAAATTGTACGGTTCCCGTGTGATAAAGGAATTTTGTTGCGGGCGTCATCTAGTACATAATGTTATTACAAGCTAAACTTATTTTTAGTTTAACTTAAACTAGCTTATAATAATTTACTTAACTGTTTAAGTTTAACCATAGTTTTACACTTAATCAAACCGTAATAGGTACGGTTCCCGCTAAATAAATGAATTTTGGCGAAACGGAGTTACGGGCATCATCTAGTTATCAATAAAAATTGGGAATAAACCCAAATCTTTAGGGTTTATCGGTTAGTTTGGCATATAAAACTGATATTTTAAAAAGATAAAACCGACTTCAAAATTGTACGTAATTGAGAATTAAAACTCCCTGTCTCCAAAACTACTGAACCGATTTTGATGAAACTTGCACTATTGAACAATACCTAGTACAATAAAAAATGAATGACTTAAATCGGATTTGTAGTTTCAGAGATATGCGCGAACAAACATAGTAACATACATACATACATACATACATACACACACTTTTGAAATTTGGCACATTTGTTCAGAAGTTGTTATAGATTAACATATACAAAAACTGGGCAGTTTTGGAAATATTACATACATACGCGTCGAATTGATAACCTCCTTTTTTTGAAGTCGGTTAAAAAGATAAAATATAAACTGTTATAACTCACTGCGCATACTTCTTTAACCAAGGTCCTTTATTTATTTTGAGCTTCGTCGTTGCGATTTACATCGGGTAAGTCTCCTGTATGTTTTCGTTTTTTAATTTAGTATTAAGACGGAATACAGACATCAAGGCCGCGACGTGTCACCTGTGTGTGCTCATTTGTCATTATTGCCTCCGCCTGATGACTTTCAAATTAATTAATCATTAATTAAGCGATAATTTATTAGGTTCCAAAAAAGGTTGCTTAGAAACAATTAAAGTAATTAATGAAAACAAGGGAACGCGTATACCTACTTCTAAAATGAAATAATAAAGTTATAAGATACGGAGGTAGCCAGTGTGTTTTAAATGTTGTAATGAAAATTGTTTATAATATGAAGTTAGTGATTATGTCTCCAATATTTCTTGTGTCTTCAAAACTAATAAAATATGTTTCAAACGTAAAGAAACTTTAGCACAAACATGATACTATAGTACGTTTAATATTAAAAAATAAGACTTTAGACTCATTTTACTTTTATTTCCAAAGTAAAAACTGGGATATTTGGGAGTGATAGGTAAATGTTAGTCGTCGCATAAGAAAAGGTAATTGTAGATTATTTGAAAAACTTGTAGCAGATATTCTTCGGTTTAAATTTATAATAATGTTATTATTCGATTTTTAATTTTAAGGACCAAATTCATTTTTTAACCCCCAACGTACAAACGTAAATCCAGCAAACTCGATGACGGATGTCGGCGGTTGTTTCGCGTTCCCCGGAGCCGAACTGTTTCGTATCATTTTCCTGACATGATAAGGGTCTTTATGCATGTAATTCAAAGGGTTTGTTTTTGTTACAATTGCCGGAAATTAATGGTTTTCAATGTAATTGTTAACGATGTAAATGATGATTATTATTTGATATATTATAATACGCCCAAAAATCGAAAACGCTCAGTGAGCGGAAAAGTAGCTCACAACGCGGTAAAACGCCACAACGCGTTCTGGTAATCACAAAAAGACCAATAGCGTAAATTCGTGTCGTGGGCCACGGCTGACGTCCGCAACTCCGTTGTGCTAAAATTCATTTATCGTGCATGAACCGTACATTTTTTTTTTATTAAATAAGGGGGCAAACGAGCAAACGGGTCACCTGATGGTAAGCAACTACCGTCGCCCATGGACACTCGCAACATCCGAAGAGCTGCAGGTGCGTTGCAGGCCTTTTAAGAGGGAATACGCTCTTTTCTTGAAGGTTTGCAGGTCATATAGGTCCGGAAATACTGCTGGTGACAGTTCGTTCCAGAGTTTTACAGTGCGCGGCAGAAAGTATCCTTCTTTCTATCTTCTTTTTCCGGGATAAAAGTATCCTTCGTCCTCCTCCGGGTCTGAAAATATCTCCATACCAAATTTCAGCGGTTTGGGCGTGAAGAGAAAAGAAACGGACAGATAGACAGAAACACTTTCGCATTTATAATATTAGTATGAATTGTATTCTAATAGTTGGATGGATAGTGCATAAATATTGTAACATAACTAGACAATCCGTGCGGCTTCGCCCGCGTAAATTAGATATTTCACAGACAAAAAAATTGCCTATGATCCTTCACGTGGTCTACTTCTTATCTGTGCCAAATAACAGAAAAATTGCTCCAGTAGTGAAATAAATCCTTTCTAATAATTTACCCTGTTTTTTCCACATTTTCCTCTATTTCTTCGCTCCTATTAATCTTAGTGTGATAAAATAATATAGCTTATAGCTTTCCTAGATAAATGGGCTATCTATCACTGAAATAATCAAATCGCACCAGTATTTCCTGAGATTAGCGTGTTCAAACAAACAAACTCTTCAGAATTATAATATTAGTATACATGTGGTATACATACACAAGTTTAAAAATACGAAACTTTTTTTACTTATTCGACAATAATAGAAGTTCCAAGAGGCGTGTTAGTGATGATGATGAGCACGTTGTGAAGAGTCCACACATTTGAATAATGGCCTTCATTATACAGTCAGTTGTCTTTTATGCGATTTTAATTGCTACGTTACTATACAGAATTAAATATTTAAAAAATTCTAATGTTTTACGAGCGAGCGTAATGCAGAATGTGTTTAGTTCTCAACAATTTTAGGTGCGGCTGAAGTTGCAAAAATTTTCAGGACATAATAGGAACCATTTATCATTTTCGTTATAAATGCGAAAATGTGGCTGTCCGTCTGTTCACTTTTCACATTTAAGTTATACTTTGGTGTGGACAACAGGAATACTTTGAGTCGAGGAAATAAACACTTTTGTTTTTAAGACGCCAAAATATGTTGTTCTAGTAGGATAGAATGATTTCTGTACTAACGAAGTTTAACGGAAAATTAGTGCCTTTTATTTAAACTATAAAATATGATTTTTTTTATTTAATAAACTACTTCTTTGTTGCAGATACAATACAACATGCACACCGCGTGAGGTGAGTTGTGGATTTATCTAAGATTATTTCAATATTTTTATATAATTTTTTTTTCACAACTTCTACGAATTTTAAACAAATAAGTTATATATTATAATAAAAAGTTATAAATAATAAAAAGTGTTTGGAAACAAATTGTGAAAAATACATAATTTGCCTGCGAACTAATACTTACTGCTCCAAAAACTCTGTTTTGAAAAATAAAATTTATTATCCAGTTACAACAGTTTCAAATATTCTGTCAAAGAACTGAAGAAGCTATCTGGTACCGACTTCAAAATGATGAAGATTGAGAACAGAAATAGATGAGGTTTAGCCGAATTCGGGAAAAATGCACTTTTATGTAGGAAAATTTATTTAATACTTTTTAGTTCATATAAAGGATGTGATTATTATTTTTACCTTGAAAGTCGGTTTAAATTTTTTGTTAAAAATAATAATAAAAGGAACCAGCTTGTAAAAAAAATATTTTCCGAACTAACAATTCGATTAGGTAAACCTGAAAAAACTGTTCGCAATCGAATCCGCAATCGCCGAAAGTGTATAAAAGCCGAATTGGATTTCCTGCGAAAAGCAGTAAAGATGTTTTAATGGGAATAGTTACGTTTACAAGTACCGAGGGTGTATGCCGGTATCTGCCGCTAACAGCTACTACTTAGTAGCTCCGTGAAAGCCTTACGTAACGGTAATACTAACTGAAGTTTAACGTCAACGGTTTTTCGATCGACGTATATTTGTTAAATCTATAAAGTTAATATACCTAGCGGAATAGAGCAACAATCTTTGTTTCTCTATTCCGCTAGGTATATTAACTTTATGGTTAAATCCTACGTTAAATCCCTTTGAGAATAGCTAATATTAAAGTATTACAGAAATAAATATTTATAATTAATGTTTGCAGATTATGGTGGTACACAGATACAAAATATTAAGAATAATATGGCAAAAAAACTGTTAGTCCATATCAGATACTTTCGCGGTTAGTCTAAGTTACCCAATATTTTTAGCATAGAATTGTAAAGTAAGTTCATTTAAGGTACCAACTCACTATCTCTTTACCACCTATCAAGCTCTCTTTCCCAAGAACTCCTTATGCAGGTACATGAAATTGCAACTTAACCTAAATTAATGAAATTGCTGAACGTCAGCGCTAGTCTGCTAAAATGTAATAAAGTGCATTTCCTCTTATCCTTAAGTCTGACACACATTCAACGTCTTGATCAAGTTGACCCACCCCGAGCGCTGACCTATATACTGGCAACACCGACGAGTTGAAACAAAAGATTATCTTATTTAAGGTGACGCCTTGATAATTTAGATGTAGCGATATCGATTTTTCTCAGCAATGACTAAAGCTAAGAAGTTAAAGTTCATTGTCAGTATTCAACTTGTCTTTGTCTTTGAATTACCCATAGCAAAACACGATTAACACGATTAGTCAACTTTTATAACACAGAATAATTAATCAAAAAGACCTCAGCTGTAAAAGAAGGCATTCTAATTTTGCCAACAGAGATTGATTTATTTAAGCTTCAAAAATTTGAACATAGATTGGTTCAAGCATACACTTCAATTTGTCCATAGCTTATAATATGAAATATATTTATGGTTTTTAATTTACGCGACAAAAACCATTTTGTGGCTTACGCCCTTTCCATTTCTTGCTGTTCCATTTCTTGTTTTCATGAGAACAGGGCCGGCCTCTCATAGAAAACAAGCAATCTAAAACATATCCAACACAGTTTTTTACTTTAACGCGGCGTTACCTTAACGGCGAAACATCATCATTGATGTCACATAATACTTATATCCCTTTGCTAATAAAAGGATTAGGGAAGGCGCTGCAGTTCATATTTGTAGGTCCCCTTGTTAGGCGAATAATAAAAGGGGAGACGTGTTAGTTTATGTTTAATTCGTAGGCAGCTCCTTAGTGTAGGTAACCAGCGTAAAATACTGATTTTGATCCAAAACACATAATAAAAAAGGCTACCATAAATTCCTGTTCCAAGCGTGTTTCAGGCACACTGATCTCTATTATACAAGTACGCTAGATTGCTGATAGCCTTTGAAATGACAGCTATTTCTTGTGCCTATTTAAAGCGGAATCAGCGCCCCCCTTATTCGGGTAGAGAACTAAATCTGACGTTTTAAATGACGTTTGAAAGCCGCCATATTGGCGCTGATAGCAGTAGTGACAGTACTTAGAACTAATACTAGTGATGACAACTGTTGTTATTGGTTGTGGTTACGTCAAATTTAGTTCTCTACCCGAATAATGGGGGCGCTGATTCCGCTTCAAATAGAAACAAAAAGAAGGTGTGTATCAGCAATCCAGCGTACTTGTATGATAGAGATCAGTGTTCAGACCCAATTCCATCCAAAGTATAGGCTGGATAAAATGCCATCCAAATCATGGCTCATGTAACATTTCAGGTTTGTTGGTTTAGCGTTACATAATGTCCAGGGTCCACTTAGACGAATTCGCAGGCTTATCTTAATGGCGGAAATGAATCAAGCTGGATATCCTAGGAACTTAAACTGTAGAGTATCAAATATTATGACAAATCTAGAGAAATTACTCAAAATACATCACTGGTTTTTCAGTGGCAATAAGCGAGGGGTATCATTCAGGAGCAGATATGGATCACGCGACAATTACCATGGACACCGCGACAATCTCTCCATCTATCTAAATGTCCGCCATTACGGCTAGTTAGCGGCCATCTTGTGACATCACAGAACTATGACGTCATCGGCGGATACACGCCGCTGGAGGGATGCCAAGACACAGTGTCTTGACTCCATTAGTTATATGGTGTGGTGTGAAAAAAGTGTTGAATATGAGGGGATCGATTAGGCACACTTCATGAATGAGATAGATAATATAGAAAAGGCATAATCGCTTATTCAATTAATGACGATAATTTAATTTTCATTCGCCTAGTCGCTAATAATTTAGATTGTAGTGCAGAATTTTCATAATAAGTAAAGACGACTCGTTTAATAATAATATACTTACTGTGTCGCTGGTCTTAATGTTATATGAGACAATTTTGTTTTGTGAAATGGGGGGCAAAAATAAGTGCCAAAATTTTATATTATAACACACGGTCACAGTAATTTCTATTAGCTCGAACATGACTGGACACACTACCGCTATATGTGTACCTAGAATTACATATTGCAATAACTTATTAAAAACCTTCGTGGATCATGGCTTTGCTCCAACTATCTTTTTACAGAGAAATGTAAATAAGCTAGATGACGCCCGCAACTTAGCTGCGCCAAAATTCGTTTATCGCGCGGGAATAGTACATTTTTTGGGATAAAAAGTATCCAATGACCTTTCCCGGTACCCAAAGTATCCTAATACCAAATTACAGCAAAATCGATTCAACAATCTGGACGTGGAGAGGTATGAGATCACATTTATAACATTAGTACGGATTCTAAAAGCTCAATTCATAAGACGCCAAAATCCAAATAAATTGAAGATAGACGAGAATAAAATTACCTCAGTTGTATGGCGGCAAATGTGTTTTGAATGTGCGAGGTTCGTTATGTTAATATTCATCACGGTAGATTGTCGAAATCGTATTAGCGTGAATGTAATATAGTAATATATGGAGACTTTTTGCTCGTAGCTCGTAGCGAGTTAGGGTCAGCGTAAATAGCTCGAAGCGCAGCGGAGAGGATTTTATTAACGCCTTGAAAATAAACCTAAAAGTTATTCAACTAAAATGTATAAATGCTTGAACTTTGTCCTCGACGGGAATCCCTTATCGCACTTTAGGGTCTGCATAACTGCAATCCAACCGCAAATTGCAGTTCAAGTGCAGTTTGAATGCAGTTGACACGACTGCAATAGAACTGCAAACCAAACGGGTTCACACGACTGCACGCCAGCTGCAACTGAACTTCAATCTGACTGCGCGTTTGGTTTGCAGTTCTATTGCAGTCATATCAACTGCATTCAAACTGAACTTGAACTGCAATTTGCGGTTGGATTGCAGTTGAAATGCGGTCCGTCTGTATAGACCCTTAGTGTAATAATTTTAAAGTTTATTTTCAAGCGCGTTAATCCGATATGCTCAATTCTGTCTGCGCTGACCCTAGGGCGTATACACTATACAAGTATACAGTCTGGAATGGTTAAGGTACATAATTTATCCTTTTTTATTCTCAACTAGTTGATCCGGCGAACTTCGCATTACTTCCCTCCTAATATAAAACTTTCACGAATATTTCACGAATATTCCATGACTAACATTAGCCAAATCGGTTCAGCCACTGTCGATTTTTAGCGAGACATAAAAAAAATCATTTTATTAGGGTTCCTTACCCAAAGGGTAAAAACAGGACCCTATTATTGAGACTTCGATGTCTGTCCGTCTGTCTCCAGGCTAAGGTAACTCAAGAACCGCTATAGCAATAGCTATAACAGAAACACACAATCTGTGATAATATAAAAATTATATTATTTATGAAATTAGAAGTAAGACTCTTGACTCTTGAGCTTCAACTACAACCATACAACGAAATATAATAATACAATGAAATGAGCCTCAAAATTTGACTTTCAGTTAATTTGGGCTAAAGACTTACACATCAATCTATTTGACAAACTTTAAGAAACTATATTCAACTTTTATTCATCCAAAACCTTTCGTAGAAATCTCTGAGATATAGAAAATACACTGATTTCACACTTTCAACCGTCAAGGGTATTATTTTAATCCATTTCCCAGTATTTTCGGTGGCATTACAGATGTTCGAATTGAACCTTGAGTTGAGTCTGAATTGGCGGTTATAAAGCCTAATTTAGTTTGTTTTTATCCACACTGCAGTTTGGGTGCGAGAAATACGGCAAAAATTAAGCACCTTATTTTAAACTTTATTTTCTAGGAATAGACTTGAATTTCGTTTGTTTGTTGAGGTCTGTTGGAGGCAGCTTGGGCGCTGGCCAACGCGTGATATGTGGTGGTCATACTTCACGACTATTTCCCCTTTACGCGTTTGTTAGGGGTCGATTACATGCTTCCGATTTGCTAAAAGCTGGCGGCTGCGAGTGAAGTTGATGCATGAAAATAATAGCTTTGGCTGTCCTTTTAAATTAAAGTTCTTTTGGTGGATAAATGACCAGTCTCTGTGATTTTTAAATAGAAAAGGCGTGGCACGGAGCACGGCTGACCTGACTTGGTTAATTAAGTTTTGAAATATTCATTGTAGCTATGGGAAGGTTTGTATTAGGAGAGAACTGATACAAAGTTCACCGGGTAATCTAGTATTCTGTATTCAAAAATGCCTCCGTGGTCCAGTGGCTAAGAGCGTGGCTCTTGACTCAGAGGTCGTGGGTTCGATTCCCGCGTTGGAATCATGTTAATATTATGCCGAAGTTTGGTTAGGACAATGCAGGCTGATCACCTGATCTCTCGCCAGTCGTGTCGGTTTTCCGTCCCACTGGGTTATGAGAGTAAAAGGAATAGAGAGTGCTCTTGTGTACTGTGCACACGCTTGGGCACTATAAAATTACTCCTGCGTACCTGGCCCGATTTCTATGAAAACGGCCACCGCCACCGAAACCGGTGTGGGAGTTATTATTCTGTATTACAATCCTAATCAAAATGTTTTTCTAATGCCTATATTATACATACAATGCAATCGCGTAAGTGATATTGCGTGTATGTTTGTTCAGGACCCACTCACGTGATGAATGGCCCCGCCCTCATTCAAATATTATTTTAATGTATTTAGATGGCCCGTGAAAACATGAATAAATCCCATACGAAAACATTTTCACAGGGGACGAAAATAAGGCGCTTTGCAGACGAAGGGGCGAGGTGGGGCCGGTCAGTTTCGCCGCGAACGATGGCACAAAGGGAATCCTATATTACCAACGCACACGACGGGCAAAAAGACCGCGCTGCAGGTGCCCGGCGGGCACAGGCAGCGCATGTTCGCGGCTGCCCGCCGTGGATCACACAGTTTACATGCAGATTAGACGGTGTGTGCTTTATGTGTACGCGGCGCGGGCAGTCGCAGACATCGACGGGCGATACGCGGCGAAACTGAGTTGCCCGCCCCGCCCCTTTGCAAAGCGCCTAAGCGACATCTCTTTTATCTTTATGCCCAAACCACTGATCCGATTTTGCAGATTTTTTTATGGATATACCTTGATTCCCGGAAAAGGACATAGAAATGAAATTCTGCGCGATGGAGTTGATACTACTAATATATAATATTCTGTGGTTGAAGTCTTTATATAGTTGAATTATATTTATCTATTTTTTGTCCTAATTTTAGCAGCTGTAGCAATAATATAGCTTTTTGCAGCTTCACCCGCGTAATGAAATGGAATGAAATTTCTTTTTATTCAAAATAGGTATCATGAATACACTTTTTGAACGTCAGAAGTCTACGTTGCCTGCCACCGGTTCGGGAACTAACCCGGCGAGAAGAACCGGCGTAAGAAACTCGCAGGGGGCCCACTTTTTTACCAAAAAAAGTGAGAAAAAAATTAATTGTTCCATTGGACCTGTTACTGTTTACCTCGACCCTTTGAGTCCTGTTTATAAGGTAAGAAGTCAAAAGGCTGAGAGCTGAGTCCTTTATACCATAGTGGCGCAATTTCCTGATCAATGTAGCATGGTCCACACAGTCGAAAGCTTTAGAGAGATCGCAAAACACTAATAATAAATATAGACCGTACCTACTGCAGTATCACACGGTAATTCTATATATACCTAATACTCGGTATTATTATAGAAACTAATCAATTCATAACTTAATGGAACGCGCATTTATAGAAGGACTCTAGTTTTACTATTGTCTGTATTGAAAGTTTTCCTTCCTTGCAATAACTTTAAGAGTAAAGTGCTTTCTCATCTTTTCTATTTTAAGAATACACCATATTTTTATTGTGGGTATTCATTGCAATAATTCTGGGAAAAATATCTTTTAGACAATTCGCATCTGAAAACTCTACCAGCTGACAGTGCACGTTTATATTATGAAACGCGTTTAGACAACTTTTTTTATATTTTAACTACATAATAATTGAATATTTTGACTTAATATAATACTAGATGAAGCTCTAAAATTCGTTGATCGCGCAGGAACCGTTTATTTTTCAGAGATAAAAAGTATACTGTATACTTTCTCGGGACTCGAAGCCAATACAATACAAAAGCAAAATCGGCTTACGGTTTGGATGTGAAGAGGTAACAGACAGATACACTTTCGCATTTATATTATTAATATGGATTAATTTTTGTTTGGTTTGGCAAACTGGCAGAATAATTTCCGTACATGTAGCCAAAACAACGACAATAAGTTGTGTTTGTATTGTTAGTTTGAATTAAAACATCCATTAGAGCTCGAGTGCAAATTCAAATTAGTGAGGCCACAATATTCAGTTGCGTTGCGTTATCGAAATGGAAAAACGCTGTTCTCAAAAAATGCAAAACGGTGATAGAGCAGTGCGTCATACACGAGGTTACACTTTCAGTTTCTCATCAAGCTGATCCATCAATCTGGAAAAGATTGACGCAAAACTGACCGTCTAACCCACGGACGGTTTTTTTTATTATATACTTTTTAGCCATCAATCTGGCGTCAATCTCAGATTGACGGACTAAACTGATGCCAGATTGAGCGTGTAACCTAAGACGACATTAATCTTCTCATTTTATTTCCTGTCACTGGAACTGTCAAAAACCACATCCAGCAACAACGTGTTTATGTGTTTTGCAACCTCTTCAAGTTGGCGTTCTTCTCTATAGTGGGCCAATACAGTTTTTTGTCCATAAATACCCATTGTCGACGTCGATTGTACATAATATGAGGCTTCACGGTTGTGTTGGCAATCAATTACCTATCATACAGCCGAAGTAGAGGTAGAATGGGTATTTAGGCATAATATCTACAATATTCTATGTAAAACTTCAGTCGCCGCTGCATTATGTGAGGCGTCGCCACTGTATCATGAGGCATCGCACCGCAACGCAAATGAGCGCTGTGGCCACGCTCTTTCGCGGATGTGCCACATTTGCTCTCCTCGATAATACAATAACAAATTGACACATTAATCCTAAACGTATTTCATTGTAATGACATTGTTAACGTCATCAAAGTTTGCCAGTCGTAATAGGATTTAATTGGTTCAGGCTATTTGCTAAATTACTGTGTTAACAAGAAATAATGAGTGTGTTTCCCATGACAAAAAGTACGTTATATATTATGCTACTTCATAATATTAAACCTCTTATCGCCAAATTAACTAAGCGCTTTATTGAGATTTATACATTTTATTTTCACTTGTATTTTAGTTCGATTGATTCAAGTATCTAGAAAAATATACAGAAAACTTTTCGCCGTCGTCCCACGCGAAAACATAGTACCATCCTCATCACCTTGATGAGCGGCAGTCTTCCACAGTGCGTTTTTCGCGTAACTTTCTGCCGCGCACTGTAAAACTCTGGAACGAACTGTCACCAGCAGTATTTCCGGACCTATACGACCTGCAAACCTTCAAGAAAAGAGCGTATTCCCTCTTAAAAGGCCGGAAACACACCTGCAGCTCTTCTGTTGTTGCGAGTGTCCATGGGCGACGGTAGTTGCTTACCATCAGGTGACCCGTTTGCTCGTTTGCCCCCTTATTTAATAAAAAAAATAATTCTAATGCTAAATGTTTTGATAATAATTATTTTAGTTAAAACTTGAGCCTTAATGCCGTCACAGACTTAGCTATAATATATTATATTAACTAGCTGTCCCGGCAACGTTGTTTTGCCATATAAAGTAGGTATTTCTAATTTTCTACTTCATCAGTTGTCCCAAATTCTCCCCCTCTCTTTTGTCTCCTAAGAGGGGGAGGGGGGGTTTATACACCAGATGTTGAGTTGAAAACACAGTAAATAATATGAAGTAAGTCAATTAAAGAAAAAAGTTTGATACAAAATCTTACCCCCTCTTTGGTCCCCTTAGAGGGGTGGAGGGTAAAATTTTATATACCAGATGTTGAGTTTAAAGAAGACAAATATATCTGCGAAAACCGTTTGCAAATCAGATCAGGGGGTGAGCCAAAATGTTTTCGTTTTCGCTTCGTTATAGAATCGCCGATGAAAATGTATGGAATTGACATAAGCGTTCGTTAATATGACGTTAACGTTCGACTCGTCTTATGTCAATTCCATACATTTTGATCGGCGATTCTATAACGAAGCGAAAACGAAAAAGTTTCGGCTATAGGCCCAGTAGTTTTTGTATTAAAGAAAAAAGTTTGAAAAAATCTGACCCCCTCTTTTGTCCCCTTAGAGGGGTGGGGGGAATTTTTTTTATACACCAGATGTTAAGTTGGAAGAAGACCAATATATCTGCGAAAACCGCATTCAAATCGGATCGGTAGTTTTCGTGTGATGCTGGAACAAACATACAGACAGACAGACAGACAGACAAAAAACTAACCACAGTTTTGGCTTCTATAGCGATGTAGTAACACCCCCTGCTTATTATTTTTTGAATATCTTTAATGTACAGAATTTTCATTTCTACAGTTTTATTATATGTATAGATATATATTTTATAGCTAGGCATATTAATATATATATATTTTCTATTCAATTTTCGCGTGACCACACACTCAGCTTTAATATATATTATTTCTGGTATCAGTGTGTTTAGTACGGTATTATATTAATATAATTATATTATAGCTAAGTCTGTGACGGCCTTTAAATCCGTACCTTTTATTTGACGACACCAAATTTTTGACTAAATTTTTGACAATTCTCATCATTCTCTAGGCGAAGCCATAGCTCACTTACAAAAGGCTTAAGTGAAAAAACAGTTTTCCTACAAGTTACGAGTCCTCAAGTAAGTACGAGGTACTTACTACTTACGTAATGACTTACTAACTTTCACGGGACCCCTGAAAGCCCCTTAGAGCTGAATAAGTCGTTACGGTGTTGAGTGAAATCCTTTTACATCATCATTTCAGGAAAACTCTAGTTTTGCCAACAAGAAAGGTTAATTCTTAATAGGGTAACCCTTTTTGATGTGGATTACTCTTGTTTCTTAACTACCGTTGCCCAAAGCGGAGAACGTATCGATTTTTTGAAATATTATTTATTGTGCATACAAAACTGAGAGAATACAAAAATATAAACAAATAATATTCTATAAGTGTCACAATAGCGGCCTTATTACTAGACAGCAATCTCTTCCAGGCAACCACGGGCAAAGGTGAAATTTTAGTAATCTTGACATTATAATTTTTAGCTAGGTGCTTGTCTCGAAATGAAATGAAAACTTAACATTCGCTCTGTACCAATTTTCTTTCTAAAAAACAATTCACACAGTTCATTCAAATTCCAAACCCATTACAAATTAGTGGCCGCTTCTATCTTCACGCGACTAGACACTGTTTAATTTGCAAATAAATTAGTGTGAAAATCCATTAACTGACGACATTATCTTTACGCGCAGGTTTGCATGATAGTAGCAAGTTCATTGGCTGGAGCGTGCAGACTACATCGACCTATGATTCATATTGTCTGGGGCTCGATTCTTGGTCCTCGAATGGCGGTTCGATCGCAGATTATAACACTTACACGGACTAGTGATTTGGAGTGTGGCTCTTGACTCGGAGGTCGTGAGTTCGATTCCCGCGTTGGAAACATGTTAATTTCCAACTTTGGTTAGGAAAATGCAGGCTGATGAGTGATCACCTGATTGTCTGACAAGACAGTAGTAAGATGATCCATGCGTCGGATGGGCATGTAAAAAGTCGGTCCTGCGCCTGATCTCTCGCCAGTCGTGTCGGTCTTCTGTCCCACTGGGTTATGTTATGAAAGTAAATAGAAAGTGCTCTTGTGTATTGCGCACATACTTGGGCACTATAAAATTACTCCTGCGTTACTGGCCTAATTCAATGAAACTAGGCAACGTCACTGAAACTGGTATCTATTACTATTATTACACATGCGTCAAGTATGTAGTTCCTCCGCTGCCCTCGCAAAAAGCGTCCCACGGGGACATAATGTTGAATATTTCGGGATGAAACGTAGCATTTTAAAAATAATTTCGTAAGTTTACGTGAAAGCCTACTAACATACACGAGAAACGTATTACTAATAAAATATTTACCCAGTCAATATAAGTCTACAAGGCAGTGCCGGTTTTAGCGGCGCCCAGGGTGCTGATAGTGCTGAAAAAATTAACTTTTGCCCTGTTGTTTGCCTTCAGCGCCCTTTTTAATGCGGCGCCCTGAGTGGTCGCCCAGCGTCGACCCCCCCCCCCTCCTTCTCCCTAACGCCGCTACTGCTACAAGGTGTACTTTTCTTTGGAAAATTGGAAAGTCAAATGACAGACAAAGTTAGCAAACCTTAAAAAGTTTGACTTTTACTAAAGTTTAGGTAAAATATTCTCTAAAGTTTGCCATACATGGTATACATTACGGCCGCACTCACAGATATTTAATAATGATTAAATTTCAATTTAATGAAGAGTTTGACATAATATAATAAATGAGGCTTACGTCAAAATCTTCATTTAATTACAATTAAGTAATTAATATTCGTCTCTGAGTGTGGTAGACGGTAGTTAAGTGTTAAGCCATATTTTCCACAGCCATATATTTCTAAATATCTGCAATCTGCGAGAGATTTTCAATTTTCAATTTTCTTCATCCATTTTTCTATTTCCCAGGCCGCACATTATCACATTAAAAAGTAATAACTTGTGATATTGCTGGAGCGCGGCGGTTGACGGTGGAGCTATGTCGACTTTTTTTATCGATTGTCGTTGAAGTTCAATGAACAGAAAGAAAATTTCAAATAAAGTGTGCTAAGTCCCGTCGCTAACTGCGTAGAAATTTGTAAAAACTGTCCTTATAATATTTCGAGTATTTTTTAAGGTTCCGTATACAAAGGGTAAGAACGGGACCCTATTACTAAGACTTCGTTGTCTGTCCGTCTGTCGGTCTTCCGGCTGTATATCTCAAGAACCGCTACAGCTAGACTTCTGAATTTCAGAGCTTGTGCATATCTGTTGCTGCTATAACAAGAAATACTATAAACAAATTTAATATTAATATTTAAGGCTCCCATACGACAAACGTGATTTTTTGGCCTTTTTTGCTCGATATCTCAATATTGGGAATAGATAGGCGCTTGATATTCACACAAGAGCCTTAATTTTTGTTTACTTAAATAATTAATGATAATATTAAAAATTTAAGTGGGGCTCCCATACAGAAAACACAATTTTTGGCCTATTTTTGCTCTATGACGGTACGGAACCCTTCATGCACGAGTCCGACTCGCACTTGGCCGATTATTTAAGTTTGATCCGCGTGAATAATAAAGTATCCTCGCTACTAAGCTTATATCCCTATTAAGGGGTCATTTTAAACAATCTTTTCGGAGCGAAAGCCTATAGCATAAAATGACTAAGTGTCCATTTGATATTTTGATGTTTTTTTTATGAAAAAAGGGGGCGAAGGAGCAAACGGGTCACCTGATAGAAAGCAACTTCATCAGAATCAGAAGAGCTGCAGGTGCAATGCCGGCCTTTTACGAGGGAATAGGGGAATAGGGTAGAGGAGGGTAGAGGAGGGAATAGGGGAGGGTAGGGAAGGGAAAAGGATAGGGGATTGGGCCTCCGGTAAACTCACTCACTCGGCGAAACACAGCGCAGGCGCTGTTTCACGCCGGTTTTCTGTGAGCCCGTAGTATTTCTCCGGTCGATCCGGCCCATTCGTGCCGAAACATGGCTCCCGCACGGTGTTTCTAGCTCCTAAAGGTCCAATCCGCGTTGGCCAACAACGTTGATTGTGGACAATCATAGACGAATATTCCTCTGCAACTGCTGCAGCACACACAATTATTATATCGGCTTGTTCTGGTCGATCTTGATCAAATGGGGTGGCATATTAGTCAATCAACCTTATATTCTTCTCCTTATATTCATATTTTATTATACAGTAAAATAATTAACAATTTATTTTTTCTTATTTAGCATTAATAAATATTTTTCAGACATGACAATAAAATCAAATATTGTAGAGGAAAATTAGCCTCAGTGATGGGTATTTACATCAACCACCAGATGGGATTTCTGTCGGTTCGCTGAAATTCACTCCTTTGTGCGAAACATAATACTTTATTGCGAATTTTTTGCACAAGCAAAATCGACGTTTTTCAATTTTATAATGGTCTGTGTCGGTGGCGTATTCTTTGTTAACGTTCGAAATTAATAAACAAATTCGTATTTCATATTCGCCTGACAGAAAAAAATATTTTTGATGGAAGTTTATTCGCTATTTCAATTAGAATTAACTCGATGATGCCCGTAACTCCATTGCGCCAAAATTCGTTTATCCCGTGGGAACCGTTCATTTTTTCGGGATAAAAAGTGTCCTTTGCCCTTTCCCAAGACACAAAGTATCTCTATAAAGTCTATACCTAATTTCAGTGAAATCGGGTCAGCGGTTTAGACATGAAGTGTTAACAGACAGACAGACAGATACACTTTCGCATTTATAATATTAGTATGGATATTACAACAATAATTAATAGCCATTAATTGTTGTAATATCCAATTCCATTCTAATATTAATTAGTTAGCTCCGTGGTAGCTTCCAACGTACATAAAAAGCCAAAGTTTCACAGTAAACGCACCCTCTGTTTGTAAGGTATAAGAATTTATGTGTCCCCATATGAATTCTGCCACCACGTCGTCTGGATATTGGTTTTTTCCCTCCAATTTGGTGGTAATTGCCGGTTTGGCGGGAAACAGACGCGTGGCGCCGGCAGGTGGCGCTGGACACGCCACGGGGAATCCCCGGGACATATTTTATTCAAGTCACTACACTCTTGTACAAGCCACTAACTTGTGATCGATATTGTGTTTGATACAAAGTGAATTGACTAGAAAACAGTCCTCCTGCTCCTCCTTGCGTCGTGTTCCTCATAGCTGAGGGTCGGGAATTCCCCTTAATAGGAGTATAGTGGTGACCACCTTACGCCATCCGTGGTAATCCTTGGCAGAATGGAGAGCAAAGTAATAAAGTTTTATTTTTATTAAAATTAATCTCAATAATGGTACTTAAGTAAAACAGCAGTTGACCCAAAAATAAAATAAATTATATTTAAAAGAAATTTCAACACAGATTAAAAATGTTCTACAACAATCGAAAACGCTTTCGATGTTTTTTACTACGCCTAAACCAATTTGATACTCGCTTTTTCACAGATTTCGCTCTAAATTCAAATAATATAAATTAACAACAATATAATCAACAATAAAAGGGAATGGGGGTTGAGATGAGAAAAACTCAATTTTCCCGCGTCGTTACAGGCCCGTTAGCGCCGGCTGCGACTTCTGTCCCCTAATTGGACTTCGAAAAACACTTTTTTAATCTGTTTTCATTTATTGGACACGTCATTCTTTAATGGAGATTGTTTTGACGTGTGTAATAAGTAATAACAGTGAAATGTTTTGTTTCTATTGTACGTGAAATGCTCGATTTTGTTATTTTTTACGGCCTAATTTTCTGTTGGTTCTAATTTCGAAATATATAAACATTAAATAACTTGACTTGTTTTTCGTAACAAGACTTTTCCTTAACATCACGGTAACTTTATGTTAAATAAGTTGAAGTAACTTGCTCAAATAATTATCATAACCAAGTAGCATTTTGTTATTTTTCTTTTAGAGACATTTTTAGTGAAACTTACAGTTGAGAATATTTGAAAAACATCTCGGGCTATTAGTAGGAGGCTGTTATTTATAAAGCACTTGCCAACAGCTGCTGCTCTGCATACAATGTAAGATGACATTTTAAACAAGAATTCTGTGTCGTAACTTGTAAGCACCAAACTATAAATAAACGTTTTGCGACAGTTTTCTTTTTAAAAATATTTTTGGAATATCATGAGAAGTTTTGGAATATTATGCTTTTTAATATTTAAATAGGGCAATGTTTATTCACATTATAATTATTGAAGACGTGAGTGGAAAAAACTTAAAACTTAAAATAAATAATCGGCCAAGTGCGAGTTGGACTCGTGCACGATGGGTTCCGTACCATTATAGAGCAAAATTAGGCCAAAAAATGTGTTTTTTGTACGGGAGCTCCCTTTAATTTTATATTTTAGTCTAACATTATTATTAAATATTAAAGAACACATATAATTAATGATTTTGAGAAAAATTCAAGCACCTACCTGTTGCCATTATTAATATAGAGCAAAAAAGGCCATAAAAATCACGTTTGTTGTATGGAAGCCCTCCTTAAATATTAATTTTATTTTGTTTTTAGTATTTGTTGTAATATAGCGGCAACAGATTTACATAATCTGTGAAAATTTTAACCCTCTAGCTATTACCGTTCTTGAGTTGTTTAAGGTTGAGTTATTTAAGGATGATTAAATAAATTAAAAAAAAAGTTACAGCCTGGAGACAGAAAGACAGACAGACAAATGGACAGACAACAAAGTAGTAATAGGGTCTCATTTTTACCCTTTGGGTACGGAACCCTAAAAACTCTATTTAAAGTGTATAACATAACAATCTGCTCGGTTTTGAGGCATTGTTGTCAACAGGGTTGTTGACTGGTAAATGTTTTCATGTTAGCCAATGAAAAGCACTAGTGAAAACAATAAGCTGTCAAAAATCTCATAACTCGAGCATAGTAAGATTGTAGGAACCCGTGAAAAACTATAATTTCTCTAATCGTTGAAACACTATAAAACGAAACTAACCCCCGGGCGGTCGAGCCGAACGCAATCAAGATTTAATCCCGGGAGGCGGGATTGTCTTAACACTCCCACCTCTGTTCATAATTCAGAGGGTCAACCCTTCTTGCCCGGACATTAAGTGCCTGATAGACGTACGAACTTAAAGTACGCGAGTTTTAAGTTCGCGAACTTATTCGGCTCGCGTCGGTGACACACGAGAATCGCTCACACTGGATAATGCGGGGTTTACACGGGTGACTGTAGCCGCACGATTTACGCTGCACGACGAAAATCGACTGTCGAAATGGCAATTCGGTGTGCGGCGTATTGTCATTGACAGTCGCTTCCGCAACTTCGAACCCCGCATTACCATGCCCGCAGGCTCGCGGCACGCGGCGCGCGGCTTGCAGCTCGCGGCTCTTTTCTGACACACATGACAGGCGATTAATGTCGTCGAGCCATAAGTCCGCGTACTTACTCGCGTGTCTGTCACCCCCTTTAGCTCTTATATTACTGTAAGCCTACAACTATGTCTTAGCTAAATAAGTTTGAGTCTTAAGCTGGTTTAAACTGGTGTAGAATTAATGTTAGCCTAGCGGAAATGAAAAGGTACATCACGTCTTTATTGCTTCAAGCTTTCATACATAATATCACAGTGTAAATAACTAATATGCTGTAAAGACAAAAGTTTGTGAGTGCATTTGTTACTTTTCACACAAAAACTACGTTCGAATTTTGATAGTCGTTACGATAGTAATCATAGTAAAGGCTTTAGATTAATACACGTACTATTTTTATCCCTAAAAGTACACTGTATATAACTCGAATATATAACTCACCTTAAAGCCTTTTAGAAAATTTTATGATATTTCTGTTTTAATTCTAATAAACTCTATTATATCATCCCACCACAGAGGCCGCGGTGCGAGGTTGCTCATGACTTATTAAATTAATAATTCAGCGAGTATCTTGAGCGGTTGTGTAATGCGGAGTGCCGTTGATTGATCTATTATGTTGTTATGTGAATATACAACATGACTGGTGAGACAGTACCGATACTTAAAGGAGAGTACTCTGTACTCGATTCTCATTATGATTATGTAATAAAATTAGGTACTTACTTAATTTTTTTCCGAATTTCCCAAAAATGAATGAATCATGGATACTAAGTAAATTACGCGGCTAGGCAAGTAGGCATACAGATAAAGAAACACCACACAACTACCCTTCCCGCGCACGGTGTCCATGCGTTGGGTAAATAATTATTTAACTTTAAGCTACGTTTACTCAGTGATCAGTTGATATTATTTTTTTATATTATTTTTTTCAACTAACATAATGTCTCACCAGTCACGCGTTATAATAATAATTATGATAATATGTTATGTGCTCCTGGTATAATGTAGAATTATTATTTTGGTTTTGTGAGAACATAGTACAATACTGGCAAAATTATAAAGAAAATGTAGTTTGAGTTTAAATGGAAACATGATATTCATCTATGACATCCGCAGTATGGGAGAAGAGAGAAATGGCAAAGAAAACTAATATTTATGGCAAACCCCATAACATACGATTTTGATTTGAATTTAAAATTGCATAATTAACTATAAACTCAGCCTAACAGACGCTAGTTAATCCGTTAAAGATTCACTACAAACTTAACGTGAATAAATCTGAAATATTCAGTGACGACCATACGTCACGCTCCAGTTACCCCAATTAGGGCAATTAGATCTATCCTCCAAATCAGATTATGATCGAGAAATCTAGATTAACCTCGGCTCAGGTATGGCCTAAATGCTTCCACGGAAAAATCATTAATCTTCCTTACTGGGTAATGGGGTAATTATGTCTGGAAATATGATGGCATGGATGTGGCACGCATTTATGATGTAAGCCAATTATTCAGGGGTGGATTAGACGTAGCTACACTTATAGTACTAACAGAGAAGTTGATTCATAGGCAGATGGCGGACGTGCGTTATTTGGACGCGTTTCGTCGAACCCAGATCTGTAGATCTCGACTACTGTATTGAGATAAACCAACCAAATGATGCAGCCACTGCCTATGAACCAATTTCTTCGATAGTACATGCTACTATCGAAGTTATGCCATGCCTAGTTTTTCACACGCACGACATGACCTTGCATCTTTCTACTATTTTAGCGAAAACATCCTTGGATGTATGTCGATTCAGACAGTCTAGAATAAAAGTAGTTTACTGTATTTATACCGTCGTAACTCTCCTTGTATAGTTAATCTGAAGATTAAGGATTAAATGCTTAAAATCGATCAGCCTAATCGAATAATAGTTGGATTTGGCGATTGCTTTTCCATTGCATGGTCCGGGGGGACCTTTTACCCCTCTTAACATTTATATCGGTTTTACATTGTCTTACTCTACCCTTACCCTTACTCCGCCCTTACTCACTTACCCCGAGGCGGTGGGCGTGAAGAATGTCATTAAGAAAACTTATGAACTTGAAAATCTTCCAATATTTTTGCGATTCTTTCAGCGTTAAGGGCTGATGCCCTCCAAATGAAAAAGGTCTTTGTGATGCTATTTTTGGAGTATATTTTATACGTTTGCAACACACCAAAGAATACTACTTTTCTGTTGTGATTTGATTTTTTTAACAACGACGGTACTATATTAAGTTATGTTTTTAAGATATTAATATGACTTAACTACCAACTGAATTTACTTTAATCTACTGTACCCTTGCTACCACAAAAAGTCTGAAGACGTTTCAAATTAGCAGTTTTTGAACTTTCAATGAAATTTATAACACCAGGTATTTGTTACATTACAGTCGCCTAATTGGATCAAAGTATTTTTATTACTCAAAATTCTAATGTTTAATGGCAAGTGTGAGAGAAAATCACGTTGGTTTCTGATTGGTGATTACAACCAGCGGCCAATAAGACTAATTGTTTCAATATTAGCTGGAACTAGTCAACGTTAACCACAGTCGTTACCTTGTGGTCACTTGACACCAGGTGCCCGCAAGCTCGTTATCTAGATTGCTCACTACCCCGAGAAGGTACATACGATTGTAGGTTTGCCTTAATAATTGATCCGTACTAGTAAATGAGGAAGTGTGTATATCTGTTCTTTACGTGATATTTTGAATAGCTAGAGAGGATAGAGGATCATATTTATTGCGGAAAATGTACGATTCCAGTGTAATAAACAGCATTTACCATCAAGCGTTTTCACAAAAGTATACGTGTATTAAACTAAACATATTATTGTGTGCACAGGTTCCTAAATAGATACTATCTTATGTTCTCTCCTTTAAAATAGTAAGCCTGCCCAATATTTAACGCTATATCCTACTAATATTATAAAGGCGAAAGTTTGGATGTATGGATGTATGGATGTTTGTTACTCTTTCACGCAAAAACTACTGAACGGATTTTAATGAAACTTTACAATAATATAGCTTATATATCAGAATAACACATAGGCTATAATTTTAACCGACTTTCAAAATGGAGGAGGTGTTATGTTCGTTTTTTTATGTTCAACGATTACTCCGCCGTTTGTGAACCGATTTTCAAAATTTTTCTTTTGGTGTATAGGTCATCATCTCTATTTGCTACCACATTCATAAAAGTGGTGACCTGATGAAGGGATCCCTAAGAAATCGAGGGAACTACGCAAAATTTATATGGAAACATGTGGTGACTTCGGTTTCGTTAGCAGTATTCTAAGCATATGCTACCAACAAGTAAGATTTTGCACCATCTTGGTGCAAATACATACCATGGTTTGGAAGGTGCTGAGAGAACTCCTATCTCTTTATAGATACAAGTTTGGGAGTTTCGACGTTGTTTTAAGAACTGAAAGCAACTACTACTGCTATTACTATGCAAATTACAATCATCATTATCATCATCACTACCATTTAAAACCATTATAAGTACCATGCATCGTCCCATTATGACCCTTTTATTGGTACTTTTTATAGTCTTTTAGATCGAGACTAGAGTTTGTCAAGCGATATAAAAATTATAGATATTAATAATTATTACATTATTATATTTTAAGCTTGGTGCTACCGTTACCAAGGTGGCAATTTTATCATATTAATATGCATGAGATATAATAATATGTATGAGATAATAGTATATATTATATCCTACTATCCTACTAATATTATAAAGGCGAAAGTTTGTTTGTATGGATGTATGGATATTTGTTACTCTTTCACGCAAAAACTACTGAACGGATTTTAATGAAACTTTACAATAATATAGCTTATACATCAGAATAACACATAGGCTATAATTTCAACCGATTTTCAAAATGGAGGAGGTGTTATGTTCGTTTTTTATGCTCAACGATTACTCCGCCGTTTATGAACCGATTTTCAAAATTTTTCTTTTGGTGTATAGGGATTATCCCTTTCGTAAAATTCCTAAGTTACGCGGGCGAAGCCGCACGGGACATCTAGTTTTATATATGTTTTCGATACATTAGACAGAGGCCTCATCTCCGTTGTACATAATCCGAAAATAATATCCGCTTGAGCCTTTTTGCTGGAAACCTTTCACCATTTTCGTCACCTTTTTAATTGACTGAAGCGGAAAAACTAACATGGAGAAATTTCTATGATCAAGAATAGATCAATATTAACCTAACTTTTAACTAAATTTTACTGAAATAAAATGTATTTTATGTCTTTTCCTTGTACACGTCAAAATCAGTTCAGTGGTTTAAGTAATAGAGATACACTTTCGCATTATGATATTAGCATGGATTGTTGGATTGTTTTTTTTTTGTTATATTCTGCTTTCTCTTTAATAGAAAACGAAGAATATAAGAGACAGCTACTTAAAATTATATTGTAACAACTTATTTGCGTGAACTTGTAAGCTTTGTTATATCTTGTATGTTAGTCCGTTTGTACATTCATACGTATTTATATCATGCATGTATGTGTATAGTGTACATACACGTGCAATGTGCATACATGCATAATATAAATAAATGTGTGTGTATGTGTGTGAGGGTGCGGAAATTGAGTTGTCGCGCGTCGATCGCGGCCGGAGACAGCGGCACAAGACATTCTAAAACTAGGAAACAACTTCAAAACGCTTTCTTACGACTTTAGTAAGAGATTTTTCTCATTCAATATGAGAGCTGCCTGCAGCGCTATCAATATCACTACATATACTTTACAAATTAACAAGGAATTGTAAAAGTAAAGCTTTCAGAAATATGATAATAATATGTTAATTTGTTTTGGCTGGTTATATTAGCTTTGTTATAATATTTTTGTCTAACATCTAAATATTATTCAAACACTGTATAAAATTTTAACTGTCTATAGCTACTGTTAAAGATATATACAACGTGATGACAGATAGACATCCAGTTTAATCTCAATGAAAGGATTCCGTTTTGCTATTCGGGCACGGAACCCTAAAAGCTGCCACAATTTTTTTATTAAATTAGGGGATCAAACGTGCAAACGGGTCACCTGATGGTAAGCAACTACCGTCGCCCATGGACACCTGCAACATCAGAAGAGCTGCAGGTGCGTTGCCGGCCTTTTAAGAGGGAATACGCTCTTTTCTTGAAGGTTTGCAGGTCGTATAGGTCCGAAAATACTGCTGGTGACAATTCGTTCCAGAGTTTTACAGTGCGCGGTAGAAAGTTACACGAAAAACGCGCGGTGGAAGACTGCCACTCATCAAGGTGATAAGGATGGTATGTTTTTTGCGTGGGATGATGGCGAAAAGTTGCAGGTGGTATGATTCCGAACAATTCCTCAGAGCGCTCCCCGTGAATCGTGATACAACCGATAGAGGATGCAGAGTGAAGCTATCTCAGCGTAATTCCAAGGTGTCCAAGCTCATTGAAACACTATGGCAGTCAACAATTCGAGTGGCCCTTCGTTGGATATGATTCAGAGGGAGCAGTTGGTATTTTGGCGCCCTTGCCCAGAGATGAGAACGATATTCCATATGAGGCCCAACCTGCGCCTTATGTAGAGTTGTAGGCGTTGGTCCGGACTGAAGTACTGTCTCGCTCTGTTAAGAACTCCAAGCTTCTTCAAGGCTAACTTAGCCTTACCCTCTAGATGATATCGGAACTGGACTGGACTTCGATCGATATGTTGACGCCAAGTATCTCAATGCTAGGGGAGATAGTTCAAGATGTGCCCTCGAAACGAGTATATACTCACCTAGCAGCTATCCTGTACCTCAATTCTGCTAGATAACTGTATTGCATTAACATTAATGCTCTGTAATGCTCTTAAATCTGAGAAAATGAGATGACGCCCGCAACTCCGCCGTGCCATATCGCGCGGGAACCGCAACATTTTCCGGGATAAAAAATATCCTATGTCCTTTTCTGGGACTCAAAGTATCTCCATACCAAATATCAGCAAAATCGCAGCAATGGTTTGGGCATGAAGAGGTGACAGACAGATAGACAGACAGTCAGCTAGACACATTTATAATATTAGTATGGATTTTCTTGCTGTGAAGTGTAACTGTGTAAGGTAAAGCAGACTGTATCGAACACGGCTCAAAGCTGCATTGATGTTGTAGAATAGAGGTATAGGTGGATTCGTTATTTGTGTATTTAAATCCCGGGCAGCGCGCAGTAAATCTACCGGTACAATGGAATTGGCACGCTACAGACTACAGGCTATGGCCCGGGAAAACGGACATATTATAATTGACTGAATATACTGAGCTTGAAAACGAGATAAACTTGTTTTGTTTGTTTAAAAAGTGTTTAATTAGTATTCACAATATCTGCACGAATATAATGAAGATGATAATTATGTATGTTAGAAAACTATGACTGTACCGATTTTGATAAATAATAAGACGTACATAGTCTTGAACTTGACCGTAGAAATTTCTGTTGTTTTGGCATACGAAGTCGCAAAAACATTTAGTTCTATTAGAAGGATTTAATCCAAAACCACTTTGACTTACAGGACACGTAATATTATATTAAATAGAAAAGTCCCAGCTATCAAGAGTATATTAGGCTATTTCAAGGTACAATAATTAACTGTTTAAAGAATCCTTTTAATTCATTTCGCGCGTAAAGTAAGAGTAAAATCTATTAAAATCTTTAAAGTACTCGTAAGAATCCTTTTAGAATGTAATAAAACTGATTATATCCAAACTATTCTAAGTCCACCCGACCCGGCTTAACACGTACATTACACCCACAATATAAATTAGAAACAGTATACCATCTTCTTCTTAGACCATACGTACCTCAATTACTGACTTTTGCGAGGTAATAGAGTTTCGAGACTTACTAGTTTCAATCAAATAAACTAGAGACCAAACTTGAGTTACTCATACGAAATGTCAAACCAACGTTTAAAACGTTTATTTGTTGTTTATACAACAAATTATTATTTTTTTTTTACTCTTTTATAGTAAAATATAATAACTAAATATATTATAGTCACTGAAAGCAGCAAACAATACAAAAAAGTCGCATGTAGACGTAGAGCTTGTCTTTAAAAGTACTTGCCCTCTTCTTGGATTCACCTTATAATATTTCCAATAATTTATGTCATTAGTGAAGTAGTGGTGATAGTCGTGTCTAGTAAGACGTCTTGTCTCAATCATTTTTCAAGGTGATGGCTGAGTTGCTCTACTGTATTGTGTTAGAACTTTCAATTATATAAGTTAGGCATTATCCCTGTAATTAACAAACATAACTCCTAAACACGTTTGCCCTTCGCTAAGACGGTCGCCGGGGACATATACCCGCGCTTAAGGGCTAAGGGTTTAATCCAAGTTATGTCCGAAGACGTCCCTTACTTAGGGCTTGCCGTATAACTGGCTAAGGAGTAAATAAGTGTTTTATAAGGAAGGATAATCCATCTCTAATAGGCCGAAATATAACGCAAAGGGCGCTAGTAGCAAACATAAAGTAAATAATTCGATCAAAATCCGACATAATATCAGAATGGAAACAGAAATGTTGTCAAACGTCGAACAAAACTTTTGTTTTCTGGTGATAATGTTGCCTTTAGAGTCTAGCGTAAAAAAATTGCAGGAGTATACTCTTTTGGTTCTATCAATGAAGAAGACAATCAAATATTATGTCAGTCCCACTGCAACTTAAGGTGGTTCGTTTTCCATACAAAAAACAATCGACATTAATTAGCTAAGTCACATTTTTATTGATTTTTTTATAAAAAGTGACATAAGCCACAAATGTCACTTTTCAAAAAAAAAATCAATAAAAAATGTGACTTCTGTGTGAAATAAAGTATTTTAAATAATATATTTCGCGGGAATGGTATTGCAAAATAAATAGATGTGCATATAAATTTATGTAGTAATAGTATGAAATTAGCTAACTAATGTCGATTGTTTTTTTTTGTAAGGAAAACGAACCACCTTAAACTACAGATCCGGTTGTGATGCAATATGCATTGCAATCTAGATGTTGCACCAAAATTCGTTTATCGCTTGTGAAGTGGGAATAGTATTTTAATGCGGTAAGTATAAAATATTATCATAATATTATTATTGTGTTGAGAACTTTAAGTACCTACTATCTTTACACTAATGACAAACTTAATTGAAGGTTTAAGTGGCTTAAAGGTGAAGAGGTAATAAACAGACAGACACACTTCCCATTTATAGTACTTAATAGTATGAACTATAGTAAGTACAGCGTTAGTATAGTATGAATATCCTAATACATAACGTTATAGGAATAAAATGTAAGTTAACTTGTTGTTACAAAAGCAATGTGGAAAAGTCAATCCGACTTCTTTGAAACTCGTTAAACTCGGAGACTAAAATAATAACGTCACAACTCACGTCTAGGGAATACGAGAAACACGTTGAGGGAAAGTTTTCAGGGAAATTAGTAAAACGTATGCAACGTGTTGAAATCTTGATGAGAAGAATCATTTAGGCGAAATCTCGAGCGCCATTTTTGATAATTAAAACATGAAGTTGTTAAAATGCAAATGTCTGTGGCGTTGATGTACGGTGTATAGACGTAGCGGTTGGGACATAAAATGATTTCTTGGTGAACAAAATTACGAATAGTAGAGAAAACAATTTGTTTTTATGTTTTTGACTTGGAATATTTTTTTTTTAATATCTATGGACGCTTCACACCACGTCAGTCTGGCCCCATGCTAAGTACCTGAAGGACTTGTGTTACAGGTACCAGACAACGGAAATATATTTAATATTTTTATACTATACATATATTTAAGATTTTTATTATATGATAAATATATTTAATACACATCCATGACCCAGGAACTTTGAAAACTTTTTGTTCCGTCGGCGGGATTCGAACCCGCGACCTCCGGCTTAAGCTACCAACGTGCTATCCACTGAGCCACAGAGATCGTCAAAATATTAATTATTGCACGGTTTTTGAGATTCCATGATCCATACTACAATTTTGCTGATTGATTAGGCAATAAGTTAGTAGTTTATAAATATTGTATTAATGCAAGAGAATAGATAAACTATTAATAATCCCCAGGAACTGGGCAATATAATAATTATTGATTATAATATGATGACTTAACGAAAAAACACAATTTCTTATTCATACTTCCATATAAAGTGCGAAAGTGCGTCTGTCTGTCTGTCTGTCTGTCTGTCTGTTACATCTTCACACCCAACCCACAGAACCGATTTTGCTGAAATTTGGTATGGAGGATAAAGGATATAGGAGATTAATTATCCCGGGAAAATGTACGGTTTCCGCGCGATAAACGAATTTTGGCGCAACGGAGTTGCGGGCGTCATACCAACTGCTTTAACCAACTGCTTTAATATAATAGGTTGGGGAAAAAGAAATCCATTATTTTTACGTGAACTTCAAGACTTTATTTAACATGTTTTGCATTGTCGATCTTTAACTCCTGGGCGATGCTACGACTACTAACATGCCGATCCACTTCGATGATTTCAGTGACTTTGTCGACATTTTCGACGACGGGCCTGCCTGTGCGAGGGGCATCCTTAACGTCAAAAATACCCGAACGGAATCGACGAAACCAAAATTGCGCGTAATTAGCTGTTACAGTATCGGGACCATAAACACTATTCACATTTTCAGCCGCCTGACTTGCATTTTCGCCCTTATCAAAGAAAAACTGTAAAATGTACCGAATTTTCTCTTTGTTGACTTCCATCTTTAACGCCGTGTAACTCAGAACTGAATGGACAAAACAAAAAACTGCAAACGAATTCTTTTAGTGCGAACTGTTACCTTGACAACGAGCATAAATTTGAAATTGTTTGATCGATAATTTACGAGATATCGATCACTACAGCCATCTACCGAAAAAATAATGGATTTCTTTTTCCCCAACCTAATATAATTTCCCTCGTCTGTGCCTCTTGATTACACTGTCAGCGGGGCTAAAAATATGGTCACATTTAGCAAGTCCTGTTAATTCAGCAAATGAAATGTCAAAACTGTCAAACTGACAATTAATGTCAAATCAGTACAAAAATACAGAAATGAATTGCAAGCAGAGTTGCATTTTGCAAAGATTCATATTATCATTGCAAAATGCAACTGATTGATTGATTCTACAAAGCGACCATATATTTTTATGCCCCGCTAGTCAGCGTAGTCCGCGCTATTGGGACATCGTCCCGCTGTAAATATGTTAAGTCGGCTATTAACATTCCGCCACTCGTCCCACTCGGCCCGACTCGACCCAAACGCGTCAATTCGCCTGCCACTGGTCCCATGTTCGCAAATTACACGCCAAGAAAACCGAATTGAGCTGCCCTGAATTTAATTAAGCAGAGGTGATGTAATGATTCATTAAATAAATAATGATTTATTGCTACACGAAGTAATTTCACAACTAAAATTAGGTTGTAATTGATATTTTCTGCGACGTTGCGCTAAAGTTCGTTTACCGCAAGAGAACTGTACATTTTTCTACAATAAGCTACCTATTTCCATTTCACAGACTCTTTAGAGTGACACACTTTTAATACGGTAGTATCAAAATATAAGATGTTCTTCATTAGAGAAAATAGGACCTTGTTATAGTACAGATTATAAGTTAATTATTATTAAAGGTACAATGTTCTTCAGATGTAAGGCAAGCTAGGATTCCTATGATAGTTTAATCTATATTATGCGCTTTTAAAGATAAGCTTAGGTATAATTGGTTTCTTTGAGCAAGGTAGATGTATAGAGGAAGCCAGGTACTAGCTAGTACTAAACAAGGTACGCTTAGGATTTGCGAAACGGATCAGTTACGCCAAAGGAACCGATGTTGTCAGACGAGATTTAGATTAACCCAAATTCTAAAACAGTTTTCAAGAAACAGTTTCTGAAAGTCTTTTAAGCAAAATGTGTTTTATCGGTACTACTGTTATTACTTAGGAAAAAACTTTGTTTGTATCGAGTTGATTTGTACATTAGACTGAGCTATTTTCATAAAGATTGCCCCACAAATAGACTTAACAGGAACATAAAGGCTACTTTCCATCTTAGAAAAAAGTACTGTTGATTTTTGTACTCGAAATTGAGGCAAACATAATATTATTCAGTGTTTCAAAAAGTTTTACTAGTACCTTCTTAATATTTGATGTAAGCAACCCTAGTTATTCAAGAATTTTAAATGCAATATAAATGTTTTCCCCGAAACGACTAACAATATAAAGGGGACTTTTCCCCGCAGCGGGCAACCCCGAGTAAATTTTGTTACAAAACTCAAATTGAAATCCGAAGTTGCTGCATCTTAAACGATCTAATCGCGAGTCGAACGCTGCGGTCGGAAGTTTCTGTTGATGTTCATCATGAGCTGATATAGGTGCCCTGAATAAATTAATGACTGAATGTTCCTGCTAATACAATGCAATATCGTCGCAGCTTAGATTGTTAGGCCTTGTCTAAGGTAAAATGACGCGCCCCTCCCTCGTATTCACAGTACAATAATTTATATTATCAACTTTACTAGTGAAGTGATGGGCGCGTTATTTCAGTCTTTGTCAAGTTTTCAGTATAATAATTATTTTAAAGTCTCCGTGGTCCAGTCGTCTAGAGCGTCGCTCTTGACTCGGAGGTCGTGGGTTCGATTCCCGCGTTGGAAACATGTTAATTTCCAAGTTTGGTTAGGACAATGCAGGCTGATCATCTGATTGTCTGACAAGTAAGATGATCCATGCGTCGGATGGGCATGTAAAAAGTCGGTCCTGCGCCTGATCTCTCGCCGGTCGTGTCGGTCTGCCGTCCCACTGGGTTATGAGAGTAAAGGAATAGAGAGTGCTCTTGTGTACTGCGCACACACTTGGGCACTATAAATTATTACTCCTGCGTACCTGATCTGGTTTCAATGTCCAGTTTCTTACGAAATACGAAGTTTTTTGTCTCTCCTGAAACTCTTTAAACTAGATTTACGTGGTATTGTTACAGCAACGATAGTATGCAGTTTAGTTTTTTGTTCGATCCATTATGTTTCCTAATCTCAGAACCCTGGCATTATAAGGAGTTATTACAGGATTATTAATGGAAAATCAATTTAACAGCTTTGTTCGGTGGTTAAATGTTTGATGTTAGCCAATCAAAAGCACCAGATCAATCAAAGTTAAGAATAGAATAGAATAAGATCGTTTATTCGCAAAAACGTGGTATTGACAATAAGATGGTACAACGTAAAAGATTAACTAAATAAAGTTATAATATTATGTTATACAGTTTAAACATTATCACATAATATGGCTGAACGTATGAAGCTAAATAGAGTTATGTTAATCATTGCGTATGACGTTAGTATTCAGTGATCCAGCAATGGTTTTGTGACGAGCAATGGATAATTCAAAACCGACTCGGTAATGTAAGTTGCCGCTAAATGTACCGGAAATTTTGCAGATAATAATTTATTACCTTCAAATATTTGAATTATAACTCTTACAATGCAGTTTTAGCTCATATTATCGTGCGGGATCCGTACATTTTTCAGGGACAGAAAGTATCGTAAAGCATATTATGTTATTGCTTTCCCGGGACTCAAAGTATCTCCATACCAAACAGCAAATTCGGTTCAGGGGCCTGGGTGTAAAGAGGTAGCAGACAAACAGACAGACACACTTTCAGATTTATAATAGCTGCCGATTTATAAGAGCTATTGCCCGCGGCTTCGCCCGCGTTAAGAAGTATTATTATGTACAAAATTTCATCCCCTATTTTAACCCCTTGGGGGTGAAATTGATCAAAATCCTTTCTTAGCGGATGCCTACGTCATAACATCTACCTGCATGCCAAATTTCAGCCCGATCCGTCCAGTGGTTTGGGCCGTGCGTTGATAGATCACCATGTCAGTCAGTCACCTTTGAGTTTTATATAATAAAAAGATTAGTATGTGTCTTCTTGAGCGAACACAACTTGACTAAGAACCCTGCTTTTTTGCTAGCTGTGGCTCTCGATCGATTGTTTCAACGTCCATTTATGGCCGTTCCCTATATTCAATCTATCTCTAGTTTGACATACAACCGATCGCAGCTGACATAGAATTGACATAAAATATATGGAGCTAATGTCTAATGTGAGCTATTCCTATCTCAAGTAAGAGATAGATCAAATATTGGGAACGGCCGTTAGAAAAATTGTCTTGCGGACAGCTGTGTGACGGAGGTGAGCATTATTATGAAGCTTTCAGGGTTATAATATTGTTTTATTACGGTTATTAGGTTTTGTATTGTAGCATCAAAGATGTTGGTTGAATGTATGCTTTTAATATTTTACTCTATTTGTCTTTACCAAAACTACGTTAAACAATGTTTGTTGTCTTCCAGAGTATAATCACTTAGTCTATCAAAACGTGCACTTCCACTATTAAAGTATCAATGGCAAGCAAACGTAAACGACGAAAATTCAAAATCAAAATATTTATTTCTAAATAGGTTAACAAAGTTAACATTTTTAGAACGTCGCGTCTACATGAAGCCTACCACCGGTTCAGGAACTAACCCGGCGAGAAGAACTGGCGTAAGAAACTCGCTAAAGCGTAAGAAACTTCAAATAGAGTTTCTCATAACTCATTACCCAGGATATTATCGCTTTTAGGGTCGCGTGTAGCGATAGGAGCGGTACCTATAGAAAATCGGCAAAAAACTGCAACAGCTGTAGTTATGTCAAATTGCGATTGACATCATCCTGATTAATATACTGACATACTGATTATTATAAATGCGAAAATGCTCCGAATATACCAGGCGCTTATGAGCTTACAGAAGTTTTCCTATCCCGTGATCTCACGTCTTTCTCTCAATGTAATGAAGTGTGTTGTTGTTCCAGATGAGGTGATGGGGCGGTAGCAGCATGCGGCGAGCCCCCGGCGCCGCTCTGCTGCGGCTGCTGGTTGTTGCAGGTCTTTGTCTCTTTCTTTTATCCTCACAAAACAATTCAATAGCTCAAAAAACAACTCTACGGGCACCTACGGGGATACATTTGACGTGGCCGAGAAGAGAACTGACGCCGCTCTCCTTGGCAGTTTTGCATTCAATCTGCAAATGTGCTAAATATATAATGCTATGCATAATATTATGTCAAGACATTATTTTAAGTCTGTCTCATAATTGGCTTTAACAACAGTCAATAAATGGTATCGCTTCTTAGAATAATTAAATTGACTGTTGAAGAAATAACCAGTAACTATTTCTTGCTTCTTGCTTATAAGTAGTACTGTAGATAAGTATATACAGCTGTACATAAGTATAAGTAATACAATAGTATAAAACTTTAATCTTAAACGTCCAGATTGAGTGGCGATTGCGTCGTAAAGTTGAAACGAAAAAGTTCACTGACGTAACGCCCCCCCAGGAAATCTGCTGCAGCAGACGGGCATTATTCGCGTTGGCACCGCTTGCTGCCCGATGAGATCTATAACCCTGACGTACTTTTGTATTAATGACCTTGTTGTGGAGGTTGATTTTATTCAGTTTTAGAGGATTTGACTGTAGTATTCTACGTCATTTTGATTGTCTCTGATAATAAAATAATCCGCCATATAACCATGCTTACCTTTACTATAAAAGTAAGCTAGGCTTACGAGTATATGAGTATTAAACAACTTCCACAGCGGTTTCAGTGACGGTGGCCATTTTACATGCCCAATGCCCGTCCGACGCACGGATCATCTTACTTATCAGACAATCAGGTGATCGGCCTACATTGTCCTAACCATACTTGGAAATAACATTTTTCCAACGCAGGAATCGAACTCACGAGCAAGAGCCACCTCTAAACCACTGGACCAGGAGGCGTTACATAATATAGAGGAGTTAATAGGCGATACAAAATTCAACAACCTCTCTTATATTTCAGGTGGAATACTCTTCGTGAACCCATACACGGACGAGCGGGTGGATCTGAGTGAAGTATGGGTGGAGGTGCCTTCGCCACTCGTGGCCCTAGGGGGCGACGTCCACATGCGGGTGCGTGGCGTTCCCGCCGGCGCCCTGAGGGTGCGCCTCGCCCGCGAGGACGACGAAGGGCGCGCGCTCCTCGCCACGATGCCTCTAACCCTAGACTCAGAGAGCCGCCTGACGATACCCTGCGGATACTTCTCGCGGGGAGGCATCTACTACATCGAGATCGTAGCAGACAAGGAGTACGTCTTTGAAAACTCCACAATCGACGCGGTGAAGGTCAAGCGAGATGTGTCAGGAGTTATCCTCGAAACAGGTGAAGGCATCATCAAGACTTGGAAGTTCGATGTGCTCTGGCCGCCTGCGACGCTCGATGTGACTCCAGAACAGATCCAGACGTATCCGGAGCGGCAGGTGACGGCTATTCTGGAGTTCCCGAAGGCCGTGTGTGCTCCGCTCAAGTCGAATGCGGATTTCTGGCTGGAGCTGCTGTACTGCGGTCACTCTAGCGGCGGCGCGGTGCTGTGCGATGGCAGGAACACCAGCTCACACGCACATGTGCTGTTTTCTGAAGAGGTAAGGGCTTTGATATCTAAATTTCTGATTGTATTAATTCGTCCAAACAACCAACAACACTCCTATTTTTTTTCAATTAACTCCATTTATTTGCTCTAAAAGTGGTATATCATTTTAATTTTTCAAAATTTATGTCTATACGGCAACCGGGCATAAAAAATATATAATTGTTCCCACAAGTACAATCAAACAAATTATAGTAAAGACAATTTTCTATTCAATTTTCTTTACATTAACGAATTAAAACTACTGAAAACTCGAAGAAAACTACAGAAAAAGCCCACATTGAACTAAAATCTTACGTTTCGTGGTTTTGAATGGGGTCCAAAAACGGGATCTCAATAACACGTCCCTTTATCTCGGCTCTGAGGATCTGCCGTTCAAAGAGACTGAAGAGCCTTGAATTATTCTTGTACTTTTAATATTTTCTAAAGTCGAGAAGAAGCTCGTTATTCTTGGAAAACTAATATGGTGGCATTATTCGAGTGAAGTCGGGTTTTGGGGTTCCGTGGTTGAATTGTTTCTCGATCTGATTACAGTATTTTGCTAAACAAGTATAAAATAAAATTAGAACTATTATATTATATTATGTGCTTACATGCAAATTAAGCACATAATACACAGCCTATTTAGACTTAAAGAGTAGGTAATTTGGTAGTTAACGTTACTATTAAATTAAATAAATATAAAGGATTTTCTTCATAAATAATATAAACAAATGTTTAACGATATCAAAACAATATAATTACAGCTGTTTATAGACAGATGGCTACCACTTTCGATTCAGTGAATATTCTCAAAGCTATAGTTATTATTTCTTCTTGGTGCACTGAATAAATAATAATAAAATCATAACTTCAAGACTGTTAAATATATTTTCAATAATACGGAACCACGGTTCGTTTTCAACTCGGTCTTCACCTATTTGAGTTTCATTATCTCAAAAGCGCTAGCGCAAATGAAAAGATATCAAATATCCCTCGGATTTCTGATGCATCTTATGTATTTTTAAAGGTATACTTCCACCGAATAATAAAGTGCTTTTTTTACTGCATTTTGACGAATCTTTAGATGCAAGAGTTATACCAGTCAATAATTATTACCATGCAAATCGCAGTAACCAATGGGCTCGTTAATGTATTTAAAAGCAATTTTCAATTAATAAAGCTAGAAAAGTAAATTTGCAAATACACATTTTATAACATAACAAGCAACCCATTGAAACCGCTAGATAAAGAAGCATCAAACAACTATCAGATAAATTTACTGAGATATACTGCATAGACCTTTGTGTATATGTCGCAGTCATCTGGTTCAATCTGTGATTCGATTGAATGACTAGCGTATTCATTGAATGACACCGTTCTATTGAATGACTGAAGGTCAACTAGTCAAGACGCTGACCGTAACGTTTAACGTCTTGACTAAACGTCATCATAGTGAAGTCGTTAAATGGAATGCTATGAATTTTTTTAAGTATTTGTTGGTGGCGTACTAATAGGTTAATCTAGAAACTGACTTCAATTATGAGGCGACGGCTACTTCTGGGTGGTTTACAAAAAAAATAACCACGATGGCTAAGGCGCCTTGCCATCTAACCTAACCAAATCCAATCGTATTGGACAGACGAAGTAATAAATACATTGCTATTAATTACCTAAGAATTATATACTGTTCTTATACATTTCCTATTCCGTTAAAAATAAATACATTCAATTACCTGACTAATTTCATATCCGCTCTCTTCAAAGGGCTATGTTAAAAATCGCTAACTAGTTGAACGTTGAGCGACGATTGTTCAATCAACGTTCGGCCGAGTCATTCAATTGAATGGAGTCATTCAACGAATGCGCTAGGCATTCAATCGAACCGCAGATTGAACTAGATGACTGCGACATATACACAACCCCAACACAGTCCTTCCATAATGGGAAAGCTGTGGTAGAGATATTATGTCAAGCCTAGCCACCTGATTTAGTTTACATAAAACGACCGAATTACGTAGGTTGAACGAACCAATTATTGTCTGTTGGTACAACGTACCAGCTCTGGATTTATGTATAGGCATTATAGGCCTACGGGCGGCAGCGTCCTACGGCGTCCTAGAGCGGGCGGCAGCGTCCTACGGCGTCCTAAGGCGGGCGGCAGCGTCCTACGGCATCCTAGGGCGGGCAGTAGTGTCCTACGGTGTCCTAAGATGGGCGGCAGCGTCCTACGGCGTCCTAGGGCGAGCGGCAGCGTCCTACGCCGTCCTAGGGCGGGCGACAGCATCCTACGGCGTTCTAGGGCGGGCGGCAGCGTCCTACGGCGTCCTAGGGCGGGTGGTAGCGTCCTACGGCGTCCTAGGGTGGGCGGCAGTGTCCTACGGCGTCCTAGGGCGGGCAGAAGCGTCCTCCGATGGCAGCAGAGTTCGTACATAGGAGCGGAAAAATTAAAGTTGCCTATACTCATCCATACTAGCCCATAATATACTTATACAATTTATAATATTTACCTAATTCTCACTCTCAAATACCTCAAATTTTCCACTTTCCTCCTATCCCCTAGATCCACGGTTTCCCCGGTCGTCGGACGATGACGCTGCGCTGCGAGCTGTTCGGCCAGGCCGGCGACTACGCGCTCACGCTGCGCCCCGCTGCTGCTGCGAGGGACCTCGTCACTACTTTTATTAAGGTAAGAGTGTAAAGGTGCGTCTTCACAATGGACCATGCTGGTCCACTACAAACGATCGTCATGGTGTAGATGGGATAATAGAATAGGAAATGCTTTACGCATCCCCGGCGGATTGCGGCATCGGCCGGGGTATACCTATGGGACTCTCCGAGGAACTACCCACCAAAACCCCATGGTGCTCCACACCCCGCTTAGGCGATTACGAGCACGATCAACCCACCGCAATACAATGGCGTGGCCTGCAGTGGGCCATTCTCCGCAAGAAGACCACCTTCATCTTGAGGGTGGAGCGTCTGTACTCTTGCCATAAAGTTAACTTCGGTTTCTTTGCGGTGAAAGTACCGACAAAACTTTTGTCCACTCTCGAGGTGGAGGAGTTCTGGCCCGCCGGTGTAGTTTACCGAAGATTTCGGGGAAGGCTCCCCAATGAAGTGTGCATCAAGTCGCCGCCAAGAAAGACTACGTGATAATATGCGTTCAGCTTTTTTTGTGACCGAGAAAATCTTGAGTGTTTGCTGTTTTCTCGACAGAGGCTGAAATTTTGAGCAACGCTACTTTTCCTGTATACAATATGAGCTGTTCATATTATATTTTATACGTTTGTGATGTTTATACTTTACATAGATACTTTGCGGATCCAGCGCTTAACCCTGAAGCTAACGCCTTCTACTGCATCAAATAAATCAGTACTGAGTTTTTAAGAACTACGATTAAATGTATTTGGAAAAATAATAAAATTTACAAGAGTTAGATGATATCCCCTCTAGCGTTGCGAGTGAAGTCCAGTGTAGTGGTATTCGCTTCCCAGCAAGAAACGCTGCTCGTTTCTTGGTTTTCATCATAAAAATGGCCCATAATTGAAAAAGAAATAAGCCCCTTTTAAATTCAACTATAAGGGTTATTATGAGCTCTTATATCCAGCCAGTTTCCAGCCAGTTTACAAGCCGTGTCTATGCAATGGCCTGTAAATTGGCCTGTAAACTGGCTGGATATAAGAGCTCATAATAACCCCCCTGTATTGTACTCGTTACTTGCATACGACTTAAAGCTTTTTGCATTTTAAAACTGAAAGCGTGCTAATGTCTGATATAGTATGCAAATTGTATCGCGCATGCAACCGACACATACATTCTGTGGCGTGCGGCTTATTACGTTAGTCTTAAGTTATAAGCCTACGTGCAATGTTCTTATCAGATATTTAAATAAAAAACCCTAGAACAAAGAATATTTTCACTATAGGAAAGGGAAAAATAGTAGACAATTTTGCTTTAATATTTTTACAGCGAAGTCAAAAGTTTTGGGTTTTATGGCATTGCAAGCAACATGTCACAAAGTCTCATCCAAACATTTTCGTTGTTAAAATTCTCGATGCAAATTGTCGATTGACTAAATATTAAAATACCAGCCTATCAAATCACCAAAATGGTGAAAAATTGTGTCGAAAAATAAGCGTCCATCGTTCTAAATGTCCATCTAAAACTTTCTTGTAAAAAAAAATTTTTTAAGCGTTTTAAAAATGTCCTTGTTTTAAAACTTTTAAGCGTCGTTTAACGCAAGTTTTTCCGCAAATTTTCCACTTCATCATCATCATCGCCATAATGATTATTCATGCTGAAAAATGTCTCATCCCTATAATTTATACTTTATTCAACTAGTCTCCGTCTAAAAGCCTACAAAATATCCTTTACAAAGATACATCTGTCTAAACTCTAAAGGATTTTCACCTTTATTTACCTAGATATTGATACAATTCCCACGAGAATCGAATGGAGCGTCATGAAATTGGATCGTTTTATTGTCCCGTGTAGGGACACGTCCCGAAGGTCCAGTAAGTAAGATAATTAAAGTTTAATCCGGGACTTCGCCCTGATTGGACTGTTCTTAGTCTGGCAGTTCTGAAATACAGCTGGTGACCTTTTCATGTATACAGAGTAAATTATTGTTAATATACTATGTAGTATGAACTAACTTTAGTGTATAATGATTGTACTCTAAGGGTCAATTCAGACCGCAACACGTCGCGTAGATGAATTTCTAATTTTGTATGGATTTGACAGGCAAAGACAGGGTGTACAAATATTTTCGGGAATAAACACTATTTCCATTTCTTTCTTGAGTTCTTACTGGAGATTAAGGATTTGATTGATTTAAAACCAAATATCGTCTAAATTAACTAAAATTAATCTGTGATAAACACACAGACCTTTCGTATCAAGGTTAGATTTTTGTTGATACGTATAAAGATATATTTTTAACAACACGAGTTTGTAAGAAACACTAAAACTGAGTTAAGAAATATCAATTAGAATGTGATTAAAATTCGCTCGGTTTCATTATTATATTATTCTATAAGAAGCATTACACTTCTATCTTTGATCCAAATTCTAAAGATACTTTATATAAAGTGTTAAATAGTTTTCCACCGCTCTAATGCTCTCAAGTTATCTCACAATCTCTGGCTTTCATCGCCGACGGAGATAAAACATACTGATATTTCACTTATAATGGCTGATGAAGTTTCTCGTCTTTAACATTTTTAAGCTTGGAAGTAGGTAATGTATTACAGGCTACATTACTGTTATACTTACTATTAAGTTTGTATTGAACAAAGTTTTTGTCCATACTAATATTATTATAAATACGAAAGTGTATCTGTCAGTCTGTGTGTCTGGTACCTCCTCACGCCCATACCGCTGACAGCTGAACCGATTTTGCTGAAAGGTATAGAGATGCTTTGAGTACTCCAGCAACTCCGTTACGCCAAAACTCGTTTATCGCGCGGGAACCGTACGTTTTTTCGGGATAAAAAGTATCCTATGTCAATTCCAGTATCTCCAAAATCGGCTCAGCGGTTTGGGTGCAAAGACTTAAAAGACAGACAGATAATAATAGATAGTCGGACAGACAGATTGACTTTCACATTTATAATATTAGTTTGGATATCGGCGATGTGACATTATCTCATACCTGTCTCCTGTGTTAACACTTTCATGACACCTGCTTTTTCTGTGGTTTGTGCTTTTCTAACCTCTGATTTTATTTCAGGCGGACTGGTCGGAGCAGTTCGTGTTGAACGTGCACGGGGGCTCGGTGTTCCCGTGCGGAGACGGCGTGCGGGCGCTGTTCCAGTACCCCGAGTGCGCGCTAGATGGCGCCGACCGCGTGCGCGTGTTCGGCAGGGATGCGGATCGCCTGCGGTATGTTGCCGAGCGGCGCGTGCGCAGGTATGTGTTTAACTCATGAGAGAGTCATGGGGTCAATTTAGACCGCAACGCAACAGACTTCAATTGCGTGAGACGTCATGCAAATTCAATACAAATTTAGAAATACATCTACGCAACGCGTTGCGGTCTGAATTGGCCATTACTAATCAGGCTGATTTTACTGTCGTGACCGTCGGTAACATTTTTGACGTTTAAGTTAATGGTGATCTTTACATAGTCCGGTCCTGAAGCACGTAGAGATTCACTCGGATATGAATATATTGCTATGGCAACACAAGGTTACAATACGAGGGCAAAAACAATAGTTTCTAGGTTAGCGATGGCTGACCTTAAAATTTATTTGTGCTCCACGAGTCACAGCTGTATTAGCAACGAGAGACAAACTCATTTTGTCAGTGCTAAAGATCGGTCTTCTCTATTCTATTATCTCTCTCTCTCTCTCTCCCAGGGGCCAGCACACGGCGATGTTCGACTGCCGGCTGTTCAGCGAGCGATATCCGGAGTACTGCTTCGTGTACGTGTCGCAAGCTGTCACCGGCGCCGTCGCCGACGTCCGGATGGACTGTTTACCGACGCTGCCACTGTCAGGTATTCAGTACTACAGTAGCATAATTCTATAGAAGGGAGGTATGTTACAGTTAAGGATTTTATAAGGGTCTTCAAAATATGGAGGTAAGTAAAACCGAATACGAAATGAGTTACTAATCTACAGACGCTACTGCTAGCAGATAAAGCCTTTTGGGGAACAGTGTATTCTATTAATCAAAGTCTTGCGCTTATTACTTTTTATTAGCTTATTATTAGTAATTAATGATGATGATGTAGATAATTCTTTACAGAGGGCGGCGCGGGCGGATGGGGCGCTTGGTCTGCGTGGTCGGCGTGCCCGGCGCCGGCGCGGTGCTCCACACGTACGCGCAGCCGACACCGCTTCTGTGATAGCCCGCCGCCCGCGTACGGCGCTAAGTATTGTGAGGTACGCGAGTTGGGCGCTAATGTCACTTTCAACATGTTTCACCATGCTGGCCGCTGGGTAACGTATACTGCGTGCGTCGGCCGATATGACATACTACGTCAAACGAACTGTCGTACAATGTGCGGCCGGGAGAATTTTGAGATCTCTTCTGAGTCGGCCTACATGTCAATTCAATGTTATTTGTGATCTGTTGGCTGGGTTTGACATAACGTGACCAAACTACGTAGGTCCCCCATCTGCCTATGAAATAGAAATCAACAGACTACTTTTCTACATTTACAGAAACTTTATTAATGCGGGCCTACGTAGTTTGCAGAATAAACAAACTAACGAATAGTTCTGTTTACACTACAAACTACGTAGGCTCGCATTAATAAAGTTTCTGTAATGGCCAACGCATATTGTACTATTTGAGAAGTAGTCTGTTGATTCCTATTTCCTAGGCAGATGGGGGACCTACGTAGTTTGGTCACGTTATGTCAAACCCAGCCAACAGATCACAAAAAACATTGAATTGAGATGATCCGACCAAATGACGTTGATCTGTCAACTGCCTAGGAATCAATTTCCCCGGATATACTGTAACTTAACGCCATATTTTGATACTCTTTATGGGTATTAAAATTTTCTATACAATATGTCCATGACAATAGGTCGTTCTGTCTGATAAATGATAACTGATTTTATCATTAGACAACTTAGATATCTTATATATATAAAAGAAAGTCGTGTTAGTTACTCCACTTATAACTCAAGAACGGCTGAACCGATTTAGTTGAAAATTGGCAGGGAGGTAGTTTAGAGCCAGGAGAAGGACATAGGATACTTTTTATCCCATTCGACAGCATTCCCGTGTGACTTGACATGAAACGTCAGTCACTATAAAACGTGTTATAACAAAAAGAATCAGATTTGGAATAACAAAACGCAAATGACAGCTATGTAATGACGTATGGATGACAATTTGATATTTGTAAGAAATCATAAAACTATCTACTATATAAAAATAAGTCAGGTTTTCCTTGCTAACGCTATAACTCCAGAACGCACGAACCGATTTCGACGGTTTTGCATTCGTTGGAAAAGTCTCGGGCTCCGTGAGGTTTATAGAAAAAAATTCAGGAAAAACTTCAAGAGAAAAGCAGGAAAACAGGGAAAATCATTTGTCACATAAAGCGCCATCTCTGATACATAGCATGTACTGTGAGTATCCCTCACGAAAATAAGTAAGTACGTTTCATTTTAGGTAGATGGCACCGGTGCCTGATACATTAAATCAATCTTATTATCTATACCAAGTACTATTATATATTCTGTGTCTATACATACATATTATCATAAAATAGTAGAGGTAAAATTTTTGTACATTGAAAATAAACTTGAAAAAACGAGTCAGGGGCATGTAAGAAGTGTAATAGAACACATCTTAACTGTTTTTGAAATTTTTGTTTCTCTGTCTGTTTGTCTGTTTGTACAGGCTAATCTCGGAATCCGCTGGACCGTTTTAAATGAAATTTGGCATGGTGATACCAGGTCCTCACCTCACATCGCCAGTCAACATCTTAGATACTTTTTTAACCGACTTCCAAAAAAGGAGGAGTTAATGTTTACTTTGCTGTTTGTGGTCCGATTTTCAAAATTCTTTTTTTGTTGTGTAGATTGTAAACTTCAATTTCATACCATGTTTACAAAAAATCAGCCAAGTGCGAGTCGGACTCGCACACGAAGGGTTCGGAAAAATAGGCCAAAAATTGTGTTTTTTGTATGGGAGCCCGCTTAATTTTTTATTTTATTTAAATACCACACAACACAGAGGGAGCCGAGCGAGTGCAGCGAGCGTGCTGCGGTAGTAGGCGGCAAAATAAAATGGGGCTCGGGGGGCGCAGCCCCCCGCCAAAACAAAAGAAACACAATCTAGAAAGTCCAAAAGTAGGTTCGGTTAGGTTAGAACTTAGACCACAACACAGAGGGAGCCGAGCGAGTGCAGCGAGCGTGCTGCGGCAGCTTTCGGCAAAATAAAAGGGGGGCTCGGGGGGCGCAGCCCCCCGCCAAAACAAAAGAAACACAATCCAGAAAGTCCAAAAGTAGGTTCGGCGGTAAGGTTAGAACTTAGACCACAACACAGAGGTAGCCGAGCGAGTGCAGCGAGCGTGCTGCGGCAGCAGTCGGCAAAATAAAAGGGGGGCTCGGGGGGCGCAGCCCCCCGCCAAAACAAAAAGAAACACAATCCAGAAAGTCCAAAAGTAGGTTCGGTTAGGTTAGAACTTAGACCACAACACAGAGGGAGCCGAGCGAGTGCAGCGAGCGTGCTGCGGCAGCAGTCGGCAAAACAAAAGGGGGGCTCGGGGGGCGCAGCCCCCCGCCAAAACAAAAAGAAACACAATCTAGAAAGTCCAAAAGTAGGTTCGGTTAGGTTAGATCTTAGACCACAACACAGAGGGAGCCGAGCGAGTGCAGCGAGCGTGCTGCGGCAGGAGTCGGCAAAACAAAAGGGGGGCTCGGGGGGCGCAGCCCCCCGCCAAAACAAAAAGAAACACAATCTAGAAAGTCCAAAAGTAGGTTCGGTTAGGTTAGAAAAACAAAAGAAACACAATCTAGAAAGTCCAAAAGTAGGTTCGGTTAGGTTAGAACTTAGACCACAACACAGAGGGAGCCGAGCGAGTGCAGCGAGCGTGCTGCGGCAGCTTTCGGCAAAATAAAAGGGGGGCTCGGGGGGCGCAGCCCCCCGCCAAAACAAAAGAAACACAATCCAGAAAGTCCAAAAGTAGGTTCGGCGGTTAGGTTAGAACTTAGACCACAACACAGAGGTAGCCGAGCGAGTGCAGCGAGCGTGCTGCGGCAGCAGTCGGCAAAACAAAAGGGGGGCTCGGGGGGCGCAGCCCCCCGCCAAAACAAAAAGAAACACAATCCAGAAAGTCCAAAAGTAGGTTCGGTTAGGTTAGAACTTAGACCACAACACAGAGGGAGCCGAGCGAGTGCAGCGAGCGTGCTGCGGTAGTAGTCGGCAAAATAAAAGGGGGGCTCGGGGGGCGCAGCCCCCCGCCATAACAAAAGAAACACAATCCAGATAGTCCAAAAGTAGGTTTGGTTAGGTTAGAACTTAGACCACAACACAGAGGGAGCCGAGCGCGTGCAGCGAGCGTGCTGCGGCAGCAGTTGGGAAAACAAAAGGGGGGCTCGGGGGGCGCAGCCCCCCGCCAAAACAAAAAGAAACACAATCCAGAAAGTCCAAAAGTAGGTTCGGTTAGGTTAGAACTTAGACCACAACACAGAGTGAGCCGAGCGAGTGCAGCGAGCGTGCTGCAGTAGTAGTCGGCAAAATAAAAGGGGGGCTCGGGGGGCGCAGCCCCCCGCCAAAACAAAAGAAACAACCCAGAAAGTCCAAAAGTAGGTTCGGTTAGGTTAGAACTTAGACTACAACACAGAGGGAGCCGAGCGCGCGCAGCGAGCGTGTTGCGGCAGCAGCCGGCGACCTTCACAAAACACGCTACAGGTTACGTTAAAGGCGTTAAAAAGGCGACCAAAAGACTGACCGGCTCCCATTTTGAGTGCCGGCATCGGCAGCCGTTGTTTTAAATCTCAGCTGCCGACAGTATACTTACCGCTGGTTCCCAATACTGCTATTTTTGGGAGCAGGCGCCGGCAGCGGAGGCACTCCCTTTATGTTATTATATAAAAAAGATCTTGATTAAAAATTCGTTGATGGGCATTCAATTTTCTATTTATCTCGATTATAATCTATACTTAAAATAAAACTGTTAAAATGTGAATTCTGTACATTAAAGAAATTTAGTCACTACATCGCTATAGAAGCCAAAAATGTGGTTAGTTTTTTGTTTGTCTGTCTGTCTGTATGTTTGTTCCACTATCACACGAAAACTACTGATCCGATTTGAATGCGGTTTTCGCAGATATATTTGTCTTCTTCCAACTTAACATCTGGTGTATAAACTTTTTGTATCAACTGATGAAGTAGAAATACTTTAAATGGCAAAACAACGTTTGCCGGGACAGCTAGTTACGTAATATAAAATTTTCCATGTCTCTATATTTACTGTCGCCTAGGTGAAAAATTGTGTTATTGATACGTGTTGCAAGTGTTTTCGTTGCGTTGCCATGGCGATGGCTGGTCACTGACCGACCGGCGACCTTATCATATTTCTCCGGCTACACGTAGTATTTTACATATTTTATAAACCAACATATTTATTACAATATACTCTGTAAAATATACAGCAAAGTTACAATAACTGTATTTTAAAAAGATAAAACCGACTTCAAATTTGTACGTAATTGAGAATTAAAACTCCCTATCTCCAAAACTACTGAGCCGATTTTGATGAAACTTGCACTGATCCCTAAGTTGAACAATGCCTAGTACAACAAAAAAAGAATTACTGAAATCGGACTTGTAGTTCCGGAGATATGCGTGAACAAACATAAAAACATACATACATGCATACATACATACATACTTACATATATACATACATACACTTGAAATTTGGCACATTTGTTCAGAAGCTGTTATAGACCAACAATTAACATATACAAAAACTGGACAGTTCTGGAAATATTACATACATACACGTCGAATTGATAACCTCCTTTTTTGAAGTCGGTTAAAAAGCAATATAAAACTCCTTAGCACCTAATAAATAGTTTGCGCACGACAAAGCGGTTGTCAGAGTGACGCGCTTGGCAACAGTTTGATCAATGTCAACGCGATATTTCCTAACATTTCGTTTTGCGATTTATTCTAAACACTTTTAACGCTTAAAAATGGGACCGAAGAAGGACAAAAAAGAGAAGAAGAAAGGAAAAGAAGCCGATGAACCGAAAGCTGTTGGTACCGTTACAGAGGTAGAGAAAACATTTTTAGAATTAGAACTCGCCGAGTGTAATCGAAAAGTTGCTCGACTTCGAACAGCTGTTGATGAATATGAGCAGAGGAACGAAGAACTACAGAAAGCCTACGATAAGCTAGATGAAGATAGAGCTGATATAATCGCTTACTTGAAGAAAACACTTAATTTAAAATCGGAGGAAAATAATGAGTTAAAAGACAAAGTGAAGGGACTTGAAGAAACTAGAGCGATTGAAATGGCACAGTTTAAAGAAACAGTTGCAGAGTTAGAGAGGAATTTCTCAGTTATGAAAGACCAATTGACGTCAGAAAATAAGCTTTTAGCTGGCAAACTTAATACATTAGAAGAATTTAGAGCTATAAGAGATGACTTGATGAAAAAATATGAAAAACAAGAGCAAGATTTTAAGGATCAAGAAATGAAATATAAGAGAATTATATATGATGCTGAAAAGAAATTTGTAATAGGTAAGGATAAGCTAAAAAAGGAAATGGAATCTCGTCTGTTACAACTGGCACAAGACTTTCAGGATGCTACCGAACTAAGAATTGCTGCATCTACTCATAGAGTCATCAGAGAAAATATTGCGATTAACAACGAACTTGACAGTATATTATCTAACCAAACCAAGTTAGCTGAGCAAAATGAGAAATTAAAAGAAAGTGAACAAGCAGCCCGGATTGCCAAAGAGCTAGCGGAAGAAGAACGAGATAAAGCTATCAATAAAAATGTTATACAACTGAAAGTAATAGATCAATTGACTACGTCTTTCCAAAATATGAAAAGAGAAAAGGCACATTTCGAGAAAAAAAGTTTTGACCTGGAATTATTACAATCTAAAATTGATTATTTGACAAAGGAAAATGAAGAATTGTCTTTGAAAGTTCGTATATTAGAACAAAATTTACATTCTCGCTTAACAAACCAAAATAAATCGTCAACAGAAGCATCGCTGCTTGTAAAAGAGTACAAAAAACTGAAAAAAATATTAAAGGAAGCCGCAATTACCATAAAAGCGGCGCTCAAGTTAGATGAGTGGTCTAAAACTGATCCCACGCAGAAAACTGTAGATAGATACACATTATTGAATCAGTTACTGGAAATAATAACTAAACACCACGAACTCAAAACAACTAAATCTGTTGACACCTTAGCATCTCTTGGAAAAGTGTACGAGGAAGGTGATTTAGGCTTTATACCAAAAGTCACGAAAAAGTCGTCAGTTATGCATACACCATCTTCCTTAGAGACAAAAAGAGCACTCGAAAAGTCTTTGAAGTCTGAGAAACTCTCAAGTGAATCTTCATCGTCTTCACGTTCTTCACCACAAGGTAGCTTAAGAACTGTTCCTTCCATGAGACTCGTACCTCAATCTTCTGAGGTTAATGTTCAAAGCGAGAGTTTTCTCTCATTTGTAACTTCAACAAAATCAACTGTAAGCTCCGAGGAAAGCTCCAAATCTGGAGATGATACTGAGATCGCAAAGAAAATCCATGATTCTAAGCCATCGATCCAGAAATCTGTGACGGAACATAGTGCTGATCCGGGAGCAACGAGTGAAAGTGCGCTTAAAGAAGAATTGTTGCAAAAAGATATAGAAGATAAAGTATCTACTACAGAACTCACTGAGCCTGAGACCAAAGGCGATGTAAAGCTTGAAGAAGAAGATTTTAAAGATACGGAACATTCGCCGGATGTTTATTTAGAGGAGGACGTACATGTAACAGAATAATGGGCGTGAAAATAATTAAATATTTTTACTGTCTATGTAACATTATTTTAGCGCGTGTTTTACAATATTTTTGTTTTTGCATTATGTATTACTTATAATATTTTAAAAGTTTAATTTAAGTTGACGAAAAGTCAACTTTTGTAGTTTATAGTAATAAAATAATTAATGTTATGTAAATCTTTGCTATTTCTTTGGCTTTGCTGTAAGTTAAAATTTGCATAAATTAACTAGTTAGAAAATCAACAAAATACCATTCATTAAACAAAACATTTGTTTGTCTTTGTATAAAATTTACTTTTGATTAAATTTATTAATAAATGTAATTTTGCATCTGTTATATTTGTTTTATTTAGTAAACATTTTCAGTAAACAATTATTTGAAAATGAATAATTGACGACTTTTGACAATAATAATTATTGTCTAGCTCCCCAAATGGCCCTTTAGTACACTTAATGAAGACCAAAAACTGCCAAATAGGGGAAATAATTCGTGTAAAGCCAATTTTTGGCATAGTTGTTTGGAATGGTGTCTGAAGCAATATACTCAAAGTACTGATGGGTGGGGGTGAAGCTAACGGGTAGGGGGGGGTGTAAAGGTCCCTTTTTCAGGTTTTTTTTCAATAACTCGAAAACGGTAGCTCACAACAAAAAATGATCTATTATTCAAATAATCTACATAAAATTCTCTCCAAAAAAGGTTATAAGCATTTTTTCGCTAGGATCAATAATTAACGAGTTTATTAAAGGAGAAATGTTAATTATGATCAATTCTCACGTTTCATTTAACGTCTTGGCTCAAATCAAACTGGTAGCACGCATGCCGCGCTCCTGTGGCGTCGTCGGGCTGTCAACATCACCTGAGAGTATTGAACAGGCCGGCGAGAAACTGTTTCTGGCTATTTACCAAGCGCCTGCCGAGGAACAAAATCTCAATAAATACCGGTACTCAGCTTTTTTGAGAGCATCGATGAAGCCGAAATCAGATCTGGCCACTCTTCCTCCCACCAGAGGAGCTTCGAAGCAGCACTCGATGAGAGTCTACCTACAGGTAATATTAATTACATAAGTTGTTAAAGTTAAGTGTTAAGTAGTTTGTATGTATGGATGGATGTTTGTTACTCTCACGCTTCAACCGCTGAACTGATTTCAATGAAATTTAGCACACAGATAAATCATGTCCTGGATTAACATAATATCTATCACCGTGAAGACTACGCGTACAAATTCAGAGGCGGCCGCTAGTACTGTAATATAAATATATATTTGAGCTAAATACTTACGTTGGTCTTATTACTAACTTTTACAGATGCAACAATGGCTCGGCAACCCCCTACCACCCATTCAATGGGGCTGGGCCAGAGGAGACGATGGCATCCTAAAACCAGTGACAACTAACGATCCTGTGGCACCTGACTCCATTCTCAACACCATATTTTGCCGATGCACGACTGGGTGTGGGGTGCGATGCGGCTGCCGGAAAGCGGGAATTGCCTGCTCCAGTGTCTGCGGTGTATGCTCCGACTCGTGCACTAATGGAACTCCCATCGAAAACATCGTCGACGATGATGATATTTTAGATTTAGAAGATAATTAGATTTTTTTTAAAGAAATATACGTTCATTTTAGCATTGACCATTTTCTTTCCTTCATATCTCATCAAATATTGATCCCAGCAAAAAAATGCTTATAACCTTTTTTGGAGACAATTTTATGTAGATTATTTGAATACTAGATCATTTTTTGTCGTGAGCTACCGTTTTCGAGTTATTGAAAAAAAACCTGAAAAAGGGACCTTTACACCCCCCCCTACCCCTTAGCTTCACCCCCACCCATCAGTACTTTGATTATATTGCTTCAGACACCATTCCAAACAACTATGCCAAAAATTGGCTTTACACGAATTATTTCCCCTATTTTTCCTTCATTGAGTGGACTACTTCGCCAAAACAAAAGTCTAAACTCTAAATGAATCCAAATCCTTTTCAGGGTGAAGCAGTAGAGCTGGCGGCGTGCGAGTGCACCGCGCGGCCGTGGGCGGGCGACGCGTTGACGGTGGTCGCGGAGGTCGGCGCCGCGTGCCGCTGCGGCTGCGTGCTGCATCTCGCACCGGTAGCGCGGCTACTAGCGGGCTCGGCACGGGCATGCCCGGCGAGATCGTTTTGGCTGCTGCAGGTGAGATGTTTACGAATAGGGCTACATTTAATTTAGCGAATAAGAAAGGAATGAGTTACTGTAAAGAGAGTATAGCGTCTGCATTCTCGGGTCGCTGCTCTTGTCTCCGTATTATAACCACCTCGCTCACCACAGTGGCAGACAGAAAACAACGATAGAGCTGCACATAAAACAGCATTTACATTAGTACAAACTAGACTTAGCGAAACAACCCAATACGAACCAGTTTACAGAAACATCTTAATATTTGGTGCAATATTTATGAGTATTACACCAAATATTAAGAGGGATATCCTGTAAGTAACCAAAGAGTGCAATTTTAATATTGTTTGAGTCATGAATACGTCGATTATATCAAAATACTTGTTTTGAACCTTAACTCTATAATAAATAAATAAATAAATAAATCTTTATTGCAGACTAATTTTGTCCATAGATTTGTTAGTCACTGCTAGTAACAATTATAAGTATGTTAGTAGTATTAGTCTATACTGGATACTATTATCCAGTATTTTTGAATGGGACAGTCTAATTTAGAGGCAATGACCTTCATAATATAGTCCCTCAAATTGCAATCCAATAAGGCTCATAAAATTTGCATCGAAAACTAAATAGGAGTTGGAAGTAAAGTGTTTTGCATAGGATTACTAGCGAGCCTGACTATCCAGCGCGGTAACAAAGTTACTACAGTGTCTCTACTTGAGTTGCCAGCGTTTAATATTAGATATCGAGACAAGAGCTCTTGAGCTACGAAAGAGATTTGTAATCGAAATTCGATAACTGAAATATTCGAGTTATGTTTGGGCTTAAGTGAAACTGTGTTTATTTGAAGTTGAATTAGTGTTTGGATGAAATACTCAAAACTAAAATAATACGTTTTAAGGGCGACTTATTGTAGCGATACTATATCGCGTTTGCATCACTACAAAAATCACCGTGTGCTAGAGCCCTAAGAAAATTATCAGTCTATATTTTATACTTCCATTTAAGATTAAAGATATTATATTATTTTTTATTTACTTTATTAAGCTCCTAATGATTAACAGAAAAAGTGTTATAAATTAGATCAGAGAAAAGGACTTTTAAATATTGTTTCGTCGTTGCATTAAAGTTTTCAGTGACAGCTTGATTTTATTTCCTGAATAGAAATATTTAGTTTCTGATTCTTCTCACTGATTTGATATATACCAATAAGTAATCATAGGTCTTCTAAATTATGAAAAAATCGGGCTAGTGCACTTTCCACAGACCACGGCAGTAATTTCTTTACTAACACTATTTAGCTAACAGCTATTAATTCCATGCTAATAGCTTGGGAATAAGCGATGATATAGACCGCACTCAACAGTTAGCTAGGGGCTAACTCTGACAACCAACTAGTTTTACTTCCGTCATCGTTAACTTGTCTCCGGACACGCTGGAACTATTAAAACTCATCTTAAATTCCGTTAGTTCACGTTTATTGAGTGACCATAGTTAGGCCATCGTTAGGGTCATTAAATTGATAGCCCTATTTATCCTAACTGTTATATAGCTTGTTCATTGAGCTGCAACCACGAAGTTGTTTTTTTTTATTGAGAGAGACTTCGATCTAAAGCTTAGTACTTCTGAAAAAAACTTTTTCACAAATAAATATAATATTTTATGGCTATAAAAAAATATTTTTTAATTTGGGATATGAGTGAGGGAGAAGAAAGTCCCTTATGTTTGGTCAGGCCAAAGGCCACGGTGGGTTTCGACTTTGACATAGTTGTGATGCAGCATGATATGCAGATATATACAGCATGACTGGTGAGACAATACCGATAATTAAGGAGAGTATTCAGTACTCTATTCTCATTATAATTATGTAATAAAATTAGGTATTTAATTTTTGACCAAATTTCCCTTTAAACAAATGAATAATGGACACTTAGTAAATTACTATGCGGCCGTGCGCGGCCCACCCCGCCCCGCGAGCCGCGCGCTACTCTTGCGCGCGGTGTCCACGCGTTGGGTTAATAATTATTTAACTTTAAACTACAATTACTCAGTGATCAATTGATTTTTTTATGATATTATATCAATTGATATTATATTATTATTCGACGACCTCTGTGGCTCAGTGGATAGCACGTTGGTAGCAAAAGCTGGAGGTCGCGGGTTCGAATCCCGCCGACGGAACAAAAAGTTTTCAATGTTCCTGGGTCTTGGATGTGTATTAAATATATTTATCATATAAATAATATAATAAAAATCTTAAATATATGTATAGTATAAAAGTATTAAATATATTTCCGTTGTCTGGTACCTGTAACACAAGTCCATCAGGTACTTAGCATGGGGCCGGACTGACGTGGTGTGAAGCATCCATAGATATTATTATTATTATTATTATTATTATTATATTATTTTTTTTCAACTAATATAATAGCCAAATATCACGTCCTCGAAAATTGAACATGTCTCACCAGTCATGCTGTAGTATAGTAGATGTTTATAAAACAGGTATTATATGAAAACATTACAACTTTATCTGCAAAATACTTTTAACTTTAGCAAAATAAGGCCAATAAAATCTAGTTCCAGCAACTCTGTAAGAAGCCTTATAAGGTGCTAATTAGCGCACACCCTGTACACGCTATACAGGTAGCTGTTGACTATAGCGTGTTTACTTCACAGGGTGTGTGCTGTGTGGTCGTGTAAAGTAAACGCATGTGGTTCTGTAGAACAACATGATGTGTTTGTTCAAGGGGAATAATATTTGTAGTGTTTGTATTAGGGAGAATATAGTGATTTGAAATATAATAATATATTAAGTGTGATTGTATAATATTATACACATTTTGAGATGCAAACGAGCACTAAATTGCCCGATAAAAACTAACTAGCACTTATAGACAACCGCAAAATTAGCCACTGTTGGATAATGTTTACTTTTAGTTTTAAAACTCAATTGTATTTCAATAATAATAATAATAATTTTTATTTCAAATCATACATTCAAACGCTTATAAATAAGGCATATTTAAGTAAATTTCAATACAGATACAGTAAGCGTTTCAGTAAGCGTTGGGAGCTGTACTAGTTGAAACTGTGACACAGCTTCCAAATCCCAATTTCAATACACTAGAACTTTATAGGCTGTTTAGTGTGTACGAGCTAAGTAGGTACTTCATAAAGCATGTAATTTATACAGGATGTGTGCGATTGATATTTCGGCTCGTTAGCGACATAACCGCGAATGTGCGTAATATCCAATTTGAAGTAATGTCTCATTTGTATTCTGCGGGTCGATGCACCTGAGTGGAATTTGCATTCGATTTGTTTCGGGGTTGAGTTTGATAAATAACTAGATAAGATGATATTAGATAGGTGTCTAATATCATGCAGAGGGCATTCATGATGTTATTATGACCAGTGTAACAAAAGTAGCCTATTTCTTTTCCGGTGTCTACTGTCTATACCCTTTGTATAATATGTATCTGCCTATAGGATTTTAATTACATGATAGACATTCTGATCGCTGCGTTCACGTAATGATTGCGTGATAATCACTTAACGATAGGCGGCTGAGGTCCTTAGTCAAATTGTTTATAACAATCTCGATAGTAATATCTTAGGACTTAGTCAATAGAATCAGGTGTTACTTTGCGGAAATCTTTAGCTTAAAATTTTAGTATGTTATTATTTTTAAGAAAATTCCGCAAAATAAATGTTCACAGTCATTTACTTACAGGTTAAGGTTTATTTTGCGGAATATTGCAAAGAAACTAAATTTTAGCAATATCTTCACATATTCAAAATATCATATTAGCATGCATTACGACAATCACGTGCATTATACAGGTTGTAACAAAACTAAGTGATACAAAGCACAATAAAAATTTTGCTCTTTCAGCACTGCTACTTTCACAGTGAGTGTATATGTTGTTTTGTTACATCTTGTATCTGCCATTTTTTTCAAACGCAATTTAACAAAATACCCACCCACCACAGTCAAACGCATGTATATTAAAGCTGGTCTGTTTCTAGGCAGAAGAGGGGCTGTCTGTGCGCGTGCGTTTCGAGGCGGTGCGACTGCCGTGCGCGGGGCAGGGGCTGCGCGCGCGGGACGGGGACTCGCTCGCCGCGCCGCTGCTGGCCAGCTGGGACGGCCCCGACGACGTAGTGGTGAGTACTATAACATTACACTGAGATAGTGACGACGTCAGCTTTAGTGGTGGTGCTATTCCAGGCAAGGATATTATAACAGCAAAACGTATTATTAAGTAGTGCTTAATTTACTCTTATATTGTGTTTAAGCTTTAATATTTTGGACACCTAGCTCGTTAATATCAAATAATATATCCCTTCAATGGGGGCTTTGAAATTTCAGACGGTCGTTAATTCACACTGACCTTTAACCCAACGTCCACAACTTGTTATAGAAACAAAAACAACATTTTGTTACAAAATTTAACTACCCGTATTCATCAATGTATAATTATCATAATATTATTTGCTTTCAAAGTTGAATAGACGACTTGAAACAGAAACTACGCTTCTCAAAGGGGAGTGGTACTAAGTCTTGTATAAACAATTTTTGCTTTTTTGAAATCAACGCAACGCTGATCGTTGCGAATGGTTCGCTTCACGTAGTATTACTACGATGCTCGTAGCACACACTACGCTACTCGTAGCATACTCTACGCTGCTTGTAACACACACTACGCTACTCGTTGCACACACTACGCCGCTCGTAGCAAACACTACGCTGCTCGTAGCACATGCTACGATGCCTGTAGCACACACAACGATGCCTGTTATATCACACGCTACGATGCCTGTAGAGTGTAGCACACACTACGATGCTCGTTGCACACATTACGATGCCTATAGCACACACTACGATGTTCGTAGCACACACTACGATGCTCGTAGCACGCACTAAGATGCTCGTAGCATATGCTACGATGCTCGTAACACACACTACGATGCTCGTAGCACACGCTACGATGCTCGTAGCACACGCTACGATACTCGTAGCACGCACTAAGATGCTCGTAGCATAAGCTACGATGCTCGTAACACACACTACGATGCTCGTAGCACACGCTACGATGCTCGTAGCACACGCTCTAGCTTCGATTTAACTGTCGTGTGTCTGAATTGTCAATAATTCAACATACTTCATGGTGGCTTAATATCAAACATCTCTTTGATGTGTGATCTGTGATGATCAATTCATGGAACTGTATAGTTGGTATAATTTAATGTTATAGTATGTAGATGGGAAATATGATTCTGTGAATGACAGAACCACATGTTTAGCCTGCTTGTTTGTTGAGTTTGTAAAAATATATCCCGTTCCAGTGAAAATATTGACGGAACGGAAAATACAAGGTTTATGTTGCTTTGTCACTGATCTTTCCAAATTATTAGAGGTGTCCTAATAGAATAAAACACAATTTTTTGGATATTTTCGCTTTTTTGGAACTGTCTTGGAAAAATTGTTAATCCGAGCAATGTTTTAAATTTTACTTTTATTTTCTATGTCCATCAGTCGAGCGAGACGGAGCTACCGACAGATGGCGGCGTGATAGAGCTGGCTGGTGGTCGCCACATCCTGGTGGAGCTACGGTCGAGTGACACCAGCGAGCGCTGTGCTGGTGGCTTCCTCGCGCATGCTACACAAGTCGGTGAGTGAGATAAAGAGTGTGTGTGAATGAGAGAGAGGTTAACTAGCGAGGTTAACTAGCTATTAGAGTGAGTCAGGGAAAATGTGAAAGAAGGATAAGCAAATTATATTACATTTTTATTACAATTAAAAATTATATACTAATAACTACTATTAAATATAATAATAAACGATACGAATAATATAATATAATACAAATAATATATTTAAAGAATTTGAATAATATACGATCCTATCTATAAAAATTATTATAATAAACTGAAGTAGAAAGTTGTACTTGTACAGTGTTCTTTGGTTTGTTGTCTCTCTATTCCATAAAGTTGGTTCTCATATTCTCCTCTTAGAGCCGTACCGCAACGCCTCAGCCGCATGGTCCTTCACCGCTGCACCCTGGTGGTCCGGCGGGGGGGGCGCGCGGGCGGCGGCGGGAGCCCTCGCCGCCCTCGCAGCGGCCGCAGCACTAGCCCTAGCAGCACACTCCGCGAGACGCACCCGAGCGTACCACAGAGCTGCGGACAAGGAGTCGCTGACTGACAGTGATGGTATGTAGAGTTAGTTAGTGTTACCATGGCATCGCAATCGTTTGTTATCACCACCGTAACCACCGTTGTACCATACTATCCATACTTTCTACAGAGCGGCGGACAAGAAGTCGCTGACTGATAGTGATGGTATGTAGACATAGTTAGTGTTGCCATAGCAACGCAATCGTTTGTTATCAGCACCTTTGTACCATACCTTTCACAGAGCGGCAGATAAGAAGTCGCTGACCTCGGAACAATAACTAAAGCATGGAAGCCGGAGTAAAATAAAAGTCGAGCCACCTATATTTTATGTAATATTGTCAATTAGCATGTCATAGGTGTGAGTGAAACAAAACAATGGTGTTTGTTGTTATTAATTTTGAACGTGTCACTAAAATAAAAACGATAAACGTCAAATGGTTACCTTTGGTCATCTTATAATACTAACAATTTAAAAAGTACTATCCAAGGTGTCAAAATTCATGAGTCGTATCGTCAACATAATTTTGTAGTTTTATGATTTGTTGATACGGAGCGTGCATTGTCGATTATAAAGTGAGAAAAATTTATTAATTTCACTTTGAAAACGTGGTCTGGAACTATCAATGTGTGGTTAAAAGACAGTGTTAGTGTCTGGATAAAATGTCTTGTGTTGTTAGCGGGTGTAAAGCCCATAGTTCGAGGAAAGAAAATGAGAATGAATCTTTCACATTTCATCGGTAAGTTTAGACAAATATTTTTCATTTTAATAACATAATGGAAATATAAAAGTGATAATATGTAAGAAAAAGTATTACTGTATGTCTGAATATACAGAATAATTCACGTATTTACTGTTTTGTGTGTATTTTCTGTTAAATAAAATTGTTGCAAGTATAGGTTATTAGTGTTGTAAAAATAGATGTCGATAATTTTACCAAGTAATCACATTTATATTATTACAGATGTCCTAACGATGAGGCTATGAAGATTAAGTGGATTCAATGCATTAACAGGCCCAATTGGACACCAAAAAAGCACAGCTGAATTTGTTTACAATATTTTACCAATGATTCATTTGTGCCAAATGAAAATAAAAAATGTAGACGGCTAATATCAGATGCTATTCCTACATAAAATACCCAAGGAAACAGCCAATTTCATTGTGGTAAGTTTGTAGTAAAAGTACCTACTTATTTGATTTATGTTACACACCATACAAGACAATAGACATACCTAACTCACTTTCATTACCTATGGACTTTTCTTATATAATTTTTTATAACTGTCTATTATAATGACTATAATATCATAAAAATTACTTACGCAATAATGTTACAATTGTTTTCAGGAAACTTTACCACCAGCAGAAACAAATTATAGCCTGGCAGGACCGAGCACAGATTGCCATAATAAAATCAATATTAGTTCCTCACCTTTTTTAGTATAGGTTAGTGCGTTAAGAAAGTGAAGAAATCAAAAAGTTGGGACATCGTAGTGTCATCCCTTTTTTCTTAGATTGATTTGAAAGGGATGACACAGAGATGTTGCCATTTTTTAATTTCTTCACTTTTTTGACAGACTATATACAGTGTGTTAGTGTAAACACCGTTATCCTTGAAACCATCAAATGAGCCCGTCAAAATGAACAACTTTTTCTATGAGAACAATGCTGGGAACTCGAAAAAAATATGCCGTCTTAGTACCAAACGGATGCCCAGATCGGCAATTATATTTAATTTTTTTGAGTTCCCAGCATTGTTCTCATAGAAAAAGTTGTTCATTTTGATGGGCTCATTTGATGGTTTCAAGGATAACGGTTTTTACGCTAACATTTTGTATATGAAAATTGCAATGATTATTTTTTGTACTTAAATGTAATTTGTATGGTGAAGTAAAAGTCGCAAAATAAATATTGTCCATTTTATTCGCCTTGTATTTACTACGAAATTAATTATCATCGTCACACTCCGCTTCGTTCCATCTCGTTCCACCCTGATCCGCACCGCTCCGTTCCATCTCGTTCCACCCTGATCCGCACCGCTCCGCTCCATCTCGTTCCACCCTGATCCGCACCGCTCCGCTCTATCTCGTTCCACCCTGATCCGTACCGTACCGCTCCGCTCCATCTCGTTCCACCCTGATCCGCACCACTCCGCTCTATCTCGTTCCACCCTGATCCGTATCGCTCCGCTCCATCTCGTTCCACCCTAATCCTCACCGCCCAGCTCCACCACGCTCCCACTACGCTCGCCTCCACTTTCCCATATATTTTAAGTCAAGTGGTAAAAAGTAGCCTATGTGTTATTCTGATGTTTCAGCTATATTACTGTAAAGTTTCATTAAAATCCATTCAGTAGTTTTTACGTGAAAGAGTAACAAACATCCATAGTCTACTCACAAACTCGCGTTTATAATATTTATAAAAATAGGATAGATCTTTAGCTAAAATCATGTAGTTTTATACGTTAGCAGAGTTATAGCAAGTAAGATTTTATCATAAAGTTAATATACCTAGGTATCTTAATTTTATGGGTTTTATCTAATTAATTGATGACATAAAAATATATTATTTAACCTAATATCGATATATACCCATCACTAGCAAAATTCTTAACTTGTGACAACCTGCATAATAACGAAACAGAACATTACTTATTGTCTCTTTCTTACGCACTATCAATACCGTAAGCAAAAAAAGATCAAGATATATGCACTGTATTGCTATTTTAGCCCGGCTTCCATGCTTTAGTTATTGTTCCGAGTCGCTGACTGATAGTTATGGTATGTAGTTAGTGTTGTCATGGCAACGCTTAGCCTGGCGGCTATTAGCAGAGGCGGCGTAAGGCGTGGGCGGTGTGGGCCAAGGAGTCTCGTGCCTCGACGGCCCGTATACGCAAAATATTATAAAGATATGATTACTCATCTAGCAATCAATAATAAATAAACCAGCTTACAATTTCTATAAAGTTAAGATTTAGAAAAATTACAAAAAAAATGCAAGAAATTTAAACGGGAGAGGACTTATTCTTAGGCCCGTATAAATAGTCAGTACTTAAGATGCGACCCGGTCTTAAGACGTGGTTCGGCTCTGTGATTGGGCCAAATTTTGACAGCCAACCAATCACAGAGCCTAAACCGTGTCTTGAGACCGAGACGCATCTTGAGTACTGACTATTTATACCGGCCTTAGAGTGGGTTGCACCAACTTACTTTAACTGTAACTTTAATCATAACAAAAAGTCAAAATATAATTTTACATAGTGATTTGACAGTTCATATTTTGATATTTTGTTATGGTTAAAGTTATAATTAAAGTTTTATAGTTAAGTTTTATAAATTTAGTGCAACCCACCCTAACTTTACTCCTCTGGCGTTTACCAACAGGGAGCATCGCAAAACATAATATTTTGCCCACATAAATTTAAGGTCTTGCCTCGCCACTATCAACTCCGTACATGAACCGACAATATGACCCGCAGGTCAATCTTGCAAAAGTAAAAGAAGTAAATTTTTAGGCAGATGGCGGACCTAAGTAATATGGTCGCGTTAAATCAAACCCATCTGACCTCGGAACAATAACTAAAGCATGGAAGCCGGAGTAAAATAAAAGTCGAGCCACCTATATTTTATGTAATATTGTCAATTAGCATGTCATAGGTGTGAGTGAAACAAAACAATGGTGTTTGTTGTTATTAATTTTGAACGTGTCACTAAAATAAAAACGATAAACGTCAAATGGTTACCTTTGGTCATCTTATAATACTAACAATTTAAAAAGTACTATCCAAGGTGTCAAAATTCATGAGTCGTATCGTCAACATAATTTTGTAGTTTTATGATTTGTTGATACGGAGCGTGCATTGTCGATTATAAAGTGAGAAAAATTTATTAATTTCACTTTGAAAACGTGGTCTGGAACTATCAATGTGTGGTTAAAAGACAGTGTTAGTGTCTGGATAAAATGTCTTGTGTTGTTAGCGGGTGCAAAGCCCATAGTTCGAGGAAAGAAAATGAGAATGAATCTTTCACATTTCATCGGTAAGTTTAGACAAATATTTTTCATTTTAATAACATAATGGAAATATAAAAGTGATAATATGTAAGAAAAAGTATTACTGTATGTCTGAATATACAGAATAATTCACGTGTTTACTGTTTTGTGTGTATTTTCTGTTAAATAAAATTGTTGCAAGTATAGGTTATTAGTGTTGTAAAAATAGATGTCGATAATTTTACCAAGTAATCACATTAATTATATTATTACAGATGTCCTAACGATGAGGCTATGAAGATTAAGTGGATTCAATGCATTAACAGGCCCAATTGGACACCAAAAAAGCACAGCTGAATTTGTTTACAACATTTTACCAATGATTCATTTGTGCCAAATGAAAATAAAAAATGGAGACGGCTAATATCAGATGCTATTCCTACATAAAATACCCAAGGAAACAGCCAATTTCATTGTGGTAAGTTTGTAGTAAAAGTACCTACTTATTTGATTTATGTTACACACCATACAAGACAATAGACATACCTAACTCACTTTCATTACCTATGGACTTTTCTTATATAATTTTTTATAACTGTCTATTATAATGACTATAATATCATTAACAAAAAATTACTTACGCAATAATGTTACAATTGTTTTCAGGAAACTTTACCACCAGCAGAAACAAATTATAGCCTGGCAGGACCGAGCACAGATTGCCATAATAAAATCAATATTAGTTCCTCACCTTTTTTAGTATAGGTAGTGCGTTAAGAAAGTGAAGAAATCAAAAAGTTGGGACATCGTAGTGTCATCCCTTTTTTCTTAGATTGATTTGAAAGGGATGACACAGAGATGTTGCCATTTTTTAATTTCTTCACTTTTTTGACAGACTATATACAGTGTGTTAGTGTAAACACCGTTATCCTTGAAACCATCAAATGAGCCCGTCAAAATGAACAACTTTTTCTATGAGAACAATGCTGGGAACTCGAAAAAAATATGCCGTCTTAATACCAAACGGATGCCCAGATCGGCAATTATATTTAATTTTTTGAGTTCCCAGCATTGTTCTCATAGAAAAAGTTGTTCATTTTGATGGGCTCATTTGATGGTTTCAAGGATAACGGTTTTTACGCTAACATTTTGTATATGAAAATTGCAATGATTATTTTTTGTACTTAAATGTAATTTGTATGGTGAAGTAAAAGTCGCAAAATAAATATTGTCCATTTTATTCGCCTTGTATTTAATATTTACTAAGAAATTAATTATCATCGTCACACTCCGCTTCGTTCCATCTTGTTCCACCCTGATCCGCACCGCTCCGTTCCATCTCGTTCCACCCTGATCCGCACCGCTCCGCTCCATCTCGTTCCACCCTGATCCGTACCGTACCGCTCCGCTCCATCTCGTTCCACCCTGATCCGCACCACTCCGCTCTATCTCGTTCCACCCTGATCCGTATCGCTCCGCTCCATCTCGTTCCACCCTAATCCTCACCGCCCAGCTCCACCACGCTCCCACTACGCTCGCCTCCACTTTCCCATATATTTTAAGTCAAGTGGTAAAAAGTAGCCTATGTGTTATTCTGATGTTTCAGCTATATTACTGTAAAGTTTCATTAAAATCCATTCAGTAGTTTTTACGTGAAAGAGTAACAAACATCCATAGTCTACTCACAAACTCGCGTTTATAATATTTATAAAAATATGATAGATCTTTAGCTAAAATCATGTAGTTTTATACGTTAGCAGAGTTATAGCAAGTAAGGTTTTATCATAAAGTTAATATACCTAGGTATCTTAATTTGATGGGTTTTATCTAATTAATTGATGACATAAAAATATATTATTTATCCTAATATCGATATATACCCATCACTGGCAAAATTCTTAACTTGTGACAACCTGCATAATAACGAAACAGAACATTACTTATTGTCTCTTTCTTGCGCACTATCAATACCGTAAGCAAAAAAAGATCAAGATATATGCACTGTATTGCTATTTTAGCCCGGCTTCCATGCTTTAGTTATTGTTCCGAGCATCTGACCGATCACAGCTAACATTGAATTGACATAATCCGTCCAAACGACGTACGTCCGTCAACTGTCTAGGAATCAATTTCGTCCATGGTACATTTTTTTCATAAGGTTATTAGGTTTTAATTGCTATAGCAAGATACTTATTACTTTAAAAGAACCAGGCTTCTTTGCCAAATAAATGTACACTAAATAATCAATATGCGCAATTTATATTTTGTTCGTAATGTTTTTGTTTCATATATTTTGACGTGTAAATAAATTGTATCTTTTGATGTACAAATAAAGAGCTTATAAATAAACGAATTTGCTTTGCTTAGGAAATGCGTTTTCAAAAGCTGATGGAAGTATTATGTAGGTTTATCCCGGCTCATTCTATATTTGAATAACTTTTACAAAGTATGTTACACTGTCAACCTAGTTACAAAAATCTTAGTGATATGTGCTTTCCACCATTCGCCATCCGATTTTTAACTTTACTAGCATCAAAATAGGGTCAAATTCTCTACAAAACGTTCGTAAAATATTTACATGTATTGTAGAAAAGTATACTCTATAGTAGTGTGTTTTCGCGGGTTCTGGATCACGATTCTGGGTCCATCCCTCCCCCCGCTCGCGGCTCGCAAACTTTCTCGATCACTTTTTGTCGGTTCGAGCGGTGACATCGCCTAAAAAAAAAAAAAAAAAGTTTGGTGTCAAAATAGGGGTTTTCGACCATGCCCGATCGATATATGCGATCCGTTTCTGCGTATTTGCACTAGTTCTAAAGTTAGCTTTTGTGTTAAACCCTCATTATCTACTATCTCCACGCTCCTTTGTTCCCTAATAATTACAATCACTACTTATTGCATTGTTATGCTCGCCTCGGTGTCCTATTGTTCTTAATGACTATTGGCTTATCGCTTACGTCACCTCACTTTCTTACAAGATTTTAAATAAATATGAATGATAATAATTAACTAACGAACTAATTAATTATTGCAAATTTAAAGTAATAATTCATTAAGTATGTAGGTCACCCGATTATTCGATGGACTTCGTAAACACACGACGACGCGGCGCGCAAACTAACACGTTTTGCTCGTCAGCAAAATCCAACGAGTCAAAGACCGCCGCCACCGTCCGCTCGCCGCCTGTGGCCAAGTCGAAGCCGAGTCCAACTCAGCAGAAAATCTTCGCAAATGTTGCTGATCACCCCACCCCACCCCCGCGGGCGAAAAAACAAGGAGGGTAATGGATGGCCGCAAGGCAGAACCTCCTCGACTCAAGAAGGACGAGAGCAGGAGGTGCGATGAGGAGGGCTTCACACTAGTGGAGAGAAGAAAAGAGGAAACCCATGGTTCGCAACCACTGCGATACCACACCTTACGTACCCGAGCTGTGTCTGCACCGCTGTACAGACACAGCTCAGGTGCCCGCGATGCCGCTCTACGTGTCGCGCCTGCACTGGTCCACGGAAGTCGAGGACATCGTAAACTACATCTGTGAGAAGACTACCTTCACATTGAGGTCGCTCTACGTGTCGCGCCTGCACTGGTCCACGGAAGTCGAAGACATCGTAAACTACATCTGTGAGAAGACTACCTTCACATTGAGGTCGCTCTACGTGTCGCGCCTGCGCTGGTCCACTGAAGTCAAGGACGTCGTAAACTACATCTGTGAGAAGACTACCTTCACATTGAGGGTAGAGCGTCTGTACTCTCGGTACAAAGTTAACTTCGGTTCCTTTGTGGTGAGAGTACTTACAAAACTTCTGTCCACTCTCGAGGTGGAGGAGTTCTGGTCGGTCGGTGTAGTTTACCGAAGGTTTCGGGGAAGGCTCTCCAATGAAGCGCGCATCACGTCACCGCCAAGAAAGACTACGTGATTATAGTGTGAATGGGAGAGTGTTGTGAAAATAATGATATTATACTGCAGGATAAGACTGTTCGGTGTGCATCGGTTGTCTGATTGTCAAAACACAAGTTCAACTTAGCATGGGATTAGACGATGTGATGTCACTGTCTATTTTGTGTTGTTGTGTATGAGTGTAATAAAGAATTTGTATATTTTGTAATTTTTATAATTAAAATTGATGTTTAAATTTTTTTTTTAATTATTTTATTTCATTAAAACATGTATTGAACATACTGTACAATACTATATCATTACACAAAGTGTTGTACTAAATAACTTTTGAAACTCTACTAAGCTTTTCCAATTAAACTTATAATACAAATACATTACATACTGTCCACAAACAGATATGAAATCATTTTATAATCTCTACGTGTTAAAATCCCATCTCCTGCAGTTTCACCCCATAAAAGCCTTGTGATATCGCATAGGAGCGCGCCCAAACGAGTCAAAGCATTGCCATTTTCATTGATGTGTATGGCTATCCAGTGGGATCCAGGTTTACTATCAGGGTCCAAGTTGCTAATAAATGTATGTAGGGGTTTGATTATATTATATAGGCAGGCGATTCGTAGCGTATACATTATCTTCTAAAGTCTAAACCTTCACAAATTCTTCTCAAATAATTACAGATCTCTATTGTGTTCATACTGTATTATCACAGAACCAATCTGGTTTATGGATCTTGTTTAATAATAATATGTCACAATATATTATCCGTATAATGTATGCTTTATGTATTTACTAAGAGGGGTATTACATATGAAATAATGAATGAATAAATAAAAGAAACATAACTTTGGTGCAATATTTTATTTCATAATATCCACACACTATTAGGTAAACACACACACACACACACACACACACACACACACACACTATAACTCAAATATATCATACATGTGAGTTTTCTTAGCTTCTATAGTCTACGTTTTTATCTAGTTTTCTATAACATTATCAAACTCTGCAAATACAATACAGTTAATCGTTTGAGAGAGACTAGAATCAATTGATATCCCATTTCCTTCATTAAGGAAATGTATACCAGTGCCGGAAAATAATGTATGATAGGCTGAAGTGAACATAATATTATTAGATACCATTGAAGGATGGTCGTAGAGTTTTTTGAAGGCACTTGTCCCATATATGTATAAACAAAATGAATTGATACAATTATTTTCAAAATTGAAAGGATTCTTACTAATGATTAAATGCTGCGTTATTTACAAATCCTAATGATAAATCTTTTGAGTACTTGCCCCAGGAAGTGGAAAATCGTAATATAAACGTTATTCACAATTATTGAGTCATCCTAAATATCCATTTAATGGTAAAGCATACAATAGATACACTTCCACATTTTTTACTGATTATTCCAGCTGTGAGTCGTTAAAAGAACAAGATAACGTTAGTTAAGATTGCAAAACCTCATATCATTTTTAAATTAAAAAAAAATATAATAATGTTTATTAAGTTTTCCTATAGCAAAAAAAAAGTTAAATTCTATAACTAATTATATTCTTAATCGTATAGCATATTATAATATGTTCCTTTATTATAGAGTACAATAATATATTTTCTTAATCCTTATAGTTATCTATACATATTTACATTTATCATCTTTGAATTCTATCAACGTTGGCCTTCAACCACATACCGAAAACTACCACCTCAACACCGCTGCAATGACAACTTCTCTTAGATGTTTTAGAGAAGTTGGTATGACGATGGCAGTTCGACAGTTTTGAAGTATTCCAGTCCAACTCTGCCATCACCTTTTCAACTTTGGGGCACCCAAACATTTCAATGTTTACATGTCTGAAGCCCAACGTTGATAGCAATTTTTTTTCAACTGTGCCCCCCTTATACGCCCATAAGTATTGTTTATTTGGATCGAGGGAGTGTAAATGCTCCACTAACATTTCTTGGGTTATGTCTCCATTGGAATTTCTGAACGCCATTCCATGAACATGGCGTTCACAGAATGCAATTTCCTTACTTTTCCCCAGATGGAGAAACCATAACGGTAATTTAATATAGTGCAGGTACATCACCTCTTTCCAAATAATATCATAAATACCAACCTCTTTGAAGTATATGTCACTCTTAAGGGGGAAGCCATCGATGTCTATTACATACCTAATGTCAATCCCCATATTATCATTATTATTATTTCTCGATATAATGGTGCGCACACACACACACGATTACCACTTTAACAGTATTTTTAAAACTATAAAATTATACAATAATTATTGTCTTTTACACTTGTTTTTTGTCTATATGTCCGCACAGTATTGTTTTTGTCTATATCACACAATCATAACAGTATACCGTTAACACTAATGACACAAAATACATAGTTTAACAGTTCACTTGTCAACTTGTCCGTATGTGATATCAGATATTATGGTGTGAGTGAAATACTTTGCCGACACTTCAACCAACCGTAACCACTCTTCGTGATCGGTGTTTACACACACCCGCTGTATCCTCGAGATACTCTGCGATATCATCCCGAATCGGTGTGTAAATGCTATCATCATTCAGCCCACTCCCTTCGTACACACTAGTGAGCAGTATAATATGTACGTTTTCACGTAATTTATGTAGCGGTCACGTCCACTGCTTCAACAACCTGTTCGTAGATAAACATTTTTTTCATTTAATCAAGATCACATGAAAAAGTTAATTGCCCATGTATTACCCTCTTGACCCCTGTTAATTATATTTACACCCTGATTAAGTATTGCTAAAATATCTTCATCTATGTTGTTATATCTCGATGGCAATGCCACAACGTATCCGTTGTCGAGATGTACCACTGTTTGCAATGTATCAGCATGAATCTGTGATGGAAATTTGAAAGCTCTAATGATTTTGTAAGGGATGTTTATCTCAAGATCCTCCATTTTATTCCATGTCTTATTATAATTATTTATTTTTTTTAAAGCTTCCCCCATTGATATTTTTAAACTAAAACACTTTTTTTAGACTCACAATATTCAAAAACTTCTAGCTAGAATATTAATTACTGTATTGCTCGCGAGTGTGGTACTGGTCAAATGTGATTTCAAACAGAACGCTTAGGACTATTTATAGTCAAAAAAGCTCTATAAATTTTCTCTATTGTTCCCCACCACCACCTGATAATATATGTATACGACAGAAACCACTTCCTGTGATAATATTTTGTTAATAATTATGTTTTTAGCGGTATTTTGTGATCACATTCACCATCTGTGCCCTTTTTTATATACATTCAGACTTCCCGTTATGTTCTGAAAATATATGCATAGGTAATACTAAAAGTTCTAGTAGGTGCACAATATTTAACGGTGAAACCAGAATTTTATAGTTTATCGATTTTTCAGAAAATTTAGTGACTGTCCAGTTACATAAAATCAAAATGTTTCACAAAAACAATTTATTCACGATTTTGTATTTTAGATAGGTATTTCAAAAACTTTAATGTATGATTTCCACTACAATTATATGATAAATAAATTTTAAAATAATATAAAATTGTTGTATACTGATTACAGATACTGATAGCTTAATATATCAAATATACACACAAAATTTATATAATGATATTAAGCAGGATCTTCATAAATTATTTGATACATCTGATTATCATTCTGATAATAGGTATGGTTACCCTAAATAAATAAGAAAAAATTGTTTTTTTCAAATATGAAAACATCGAAAAAATAATGAAAATAATTGTAATCATTTAACTGCAAAGGCAAGAGTAGTCAATAAATGTGTCACAAAAACAAGGAATTGAGAAAATTATAAACCATTTTCTTTTTTAATAATATTCATCATGCTCAATGTTGAGATTCATATCAATCAAACAAAATCACTCAAAAATAAATAAAACATGTTTATCATACAATGATACTAAAATATTTATTTTGTCCAATGATCTTCACTTTAGCTCAGTCCTTATAATTTGAAAAAATTAGGTGGTATAAAACCTTTTAAAAATATTGTGTTCGTATGTGATTTGTCATTGTAACGCGATGTGAAACTTTGTTTTTAAGCTTAGTCAAAAGATTAATTTGTTTTCTTATTATATTAACAACTGTAAAACGTACTTTGTTATGACATATTTTTATACTAATGATTTTTTTTTGTAAACTAGATTGTAATACTTTGTTTCAAGTAGCCATACTTTAATATCATACTTTTGTATGTATAATATTGTACTGAATGTTTAATTTTTAAAGTGTCACTGTATTACAACATTGTAAAATATAATATTTAATCAAAATTTCTTAAAAACAAAGTTTTTATAAAAGTAAAAAATAAAAGTAAAAAATTTGAATAATTTATTTCAAATGTATTAGCTTGTTTCATTATTTTCAAAAGCTTTTAAGAAAATTAAAAAACGTGTTTATCAAAATTTAATATATTTAAAAAAATTTGAATAATATATTTCAAATGTATTAGCTTGTTTCATTATTTTCAAAAGCTTTTTAGAAAATTAAAAACGTGTTTATTAAAATTTAATATATTTCAAATTTATTAAAGCTTTTTTCATTATTTTCAAAAACCTTTTAGAAAATTATAAAACGTGTTTTTTATTTTTATAAAAATATTCAATTATTATGCTCAATGTTGAGATTCAAATCAATCAAACAGAATTTTCACTCAAAAAATAAATAAAACATGTTTATCATAATGTCTAAATATATCAAACTTTATAAAACACATAAAATCAATTTGTGGAAACCAAACTATACTAAAGGTCTTTTGAAATCTTGTGATAACAAAGAAATAAATTGCATTTGTGAGTGTATTCATAACATTCTACAATTTAAAGTACCACTCGAAGAAAAAAAAAAAAATTAAACAAAATATACGTAGAGATTCTTCGAAAATTAGTATGAATAGGGACGTGAATTAGGAAAAAAAATATATAATAATTCAAAAAGGGGGCGCATTTTTACCCCGAGATAAAGGGTTTTCCACTCTTCTAGGTTGTTTTAACTTTTCAGTAAGACTTGGTTCAATTATTAATTTTTGTTTAGCATATTAATTGTCCATCTTAAACAAGGTAATTTTTCGATCGACTCTAAATAGAAACAAAAATTATGGGTAAAAATGCGCCCCCTTTTTGAATTATATAATTTTTTTCCCAATTCTCGTCCCTATTCATACTAATTTTCGAAGAATATCTCTACGTATATTTTGTTTAAAATTTTTTTTTTCTTCGAGTGGTACTTTAAATTGTAGAATGTTATGAATACACTCACAAATGCAATTTATTTCTTTGTTATCACAAGATTTCAAAAGACCTTTAGTATAGTTTGGTTTCCACAAATTGATTTTATGTGTTTTATAAAGTTTGATATATTTAGACATTATGATAAACATGTTTTATTTATTTTTTGAGTGAAAATTCTGTTTGATTGATTTGAATCTCAACATTGAGCATAATAATTGAATATTTTTATAAAAATAAAAAACACGTTTTATAATTTTCTAAAAGGTTTTTGAAAATAATGAAAAAAGCTTTAATAAATTTGAAATATATTAAATTTTAATAAACACGTTTTTAATTTTCTAAAAAGCTTTTGAAAATAATGAAACAAGCTAATACATTTGAAATATATTATTCAAATTTTTTGAAATATATTAAATTTTGATAAACACGTTTTTAATTTTCTTAAAAGCTTTTGAAAATAATGAAAGAAGCTAAATAAAACCTTTGTTTTTAAGAAATCTTGATTAAATATTATATTTTACAATGTTGTAATACAGTGACACTTTAAAAATTAAACATTCAGTACAATATTATACATACAAAAGTATGATATTAAAGTATGGCTACTTGAAACAAAGTATTACAATCTAGTTTACAAAAAAAAATCATTAGTATAAAAATATGTCATAACAAAGTACGTTTTACAGTTGTTAATATAATAAGAAAACAAATTAATCTTTTGACTAAGCTTAAAAACAAAGTTTCACATCGCGTTACAATGACAAATCACATACGAACACAATATTTTTAAAAGGTTTTATACCACCTAATTTTTTCAAATTATAAGGACTGAGCTAAAGTGAAGATCATTGGACAAAATAAATATTTTAGTATCATTGTATGATAAACATGTTTTATTTATTTTTGAGTGATTTTGTTTGATTGATATGAATCTCAACATTGAGCATGATGAATATTATTAAAAAAGAAAATGGTTTATAATTTTCTCAATTCCTTGTTTTTGTGACACATTTATTGACTACTCTTGCCTTTGCAGTTAAATGATTACAATTATTTTCATTATTTTTTCGATGTTTTCATATTTGAAAAAAACAATTTTTTCTTATTTATTTAGGGTAACCATACCTATTATCAGAATGATAATCAGATGTATCAAATAATTTATGAAGATCCTGCTTAATATCATTATATAAATTTTGTGTGTATATTTGATATATTAAGCTATCAGTATCTGTAATCAGTATACAACAATTTTATATTATTTTAAAATTTATTTATCATATAATTGTAGTGGAAATCATACATTAAAGTTTTTGAAATACCTATCTAAAATACAAAATCGTGAATAAATTGTTTTTGTGAAACATTTTGATTTTATGTAACTGGACAGTCACTAAATTTTCTGAAAAATCGATAAACTATAAAATTCTGGTTTCACCGTTAAATATTGTGCACCTACTAGAACTTTTAGTATTACCTATGCATATATTTTCAGAACATAACGGGAAGTCTGAATGTATATAAAAAAGGGCACAGATGGTGAATGTGATCACAAAATACCGCTAAAAACATAATTATTAACAAAATATTATCACAGGAAGTGGTTTCTGTCGTATACATATATTATCAGGTGGTGGTGGGGAACAATAGAGAAAATTTATAGAGCTTTTTTGACTATAAATAGTCCTAAGCGTTCTGTTTGAAATCACATTTGACCAGTACCACACTCGCGAGCAATACAGTAATTAATATTCTAGCTAGAAGTTTTTGAATATTGTGAGTCTAAAAAAAGTGTTTTAGTTTAAAAATATCAATGGGGGAAGCTTTAAAAAAAATAAATAATTATAATAAGACATGGAATAAAATGGAGGATCTTGAGATAAACATCCCTTACAAAATCATTAGAGCTTTCAAATTTCCATCACAGATTCATGCTGATACATTGCAAACAGTGGTACATCTCGACAACGGATACGTTGTGGCATTGCCATCGAGATATAACAACATAGATGAAGATATTTTAGCAATACTTAATCAGGGTGTAAATATAATTAACAGGGGTCAAGAGGGTAATACATGGGCAATTAACTTTTTCATGTGATCTTGATTAAATGAAAAAAATGTTTATCTACGAACAGGTTGTTGAAGCAGTGGACGTGACCGCTACATAAATTACGTGAAAACGTACATATTATACTGCTCACTAGTGTGTACGAAGGGAGTGGGCTGAATGATGATAGCATTTACACACCGATTCGGGATGATATCGCAGAGTATCTCGAGGATACAGCGGGTGTGTGTAAACACCGATCACGAAGAGTGGTTACGGTTGGTTGAAGTGTCGGCAAAGTATTTCACTCACACCATAATATCTGATATCACATACGGACAAGTTGACAAGTGAACTGTTAAACTATGTATTTTGTGTCATTAGTGTTAACGGTATACTGTTATGATTGTGTGATATAGACAAAAACAATACTGTGCGGACATATAGACAAAAAACAAGTGTAAAAGACAATAATTATTGTATAATTTTATAGTTTTAAAAATACTGTTAAAGTGGTAATCGTGTGTGTGTGTGCGCACCATTATATCGAGAAATAATAATAATGATAATATGGGGATTGACATTAGGTATGTAATAGACATCGATGGCTTCCCCCTTAAGAGTGACATATACTTCAAAGAGGTTGGTATTTATGATATTATTTGGAAAGAGGTGATGTACCTGCACTATATTAAATTACCGTTATGGTTTCTCCATCTGGGGAAAAGTAAGGAAATTGCATTCTGTGAACGCCATGTTCATGGAATGGCGTTCAGAAATTCCAATGGAGACATAACCCAAGAAATGTTAGTGGAGCATTTACACTCCCTCGATCCAAATAAACAATACTTATGGGCGTATAAGGGGGGCACAGTTGAAAAAAAATTGCTATCAACGTTGGGCTTCAGACATGTAAACATTGAAATGTTTGGGTGCCCCAAAGTTGAAAAGGTGATGGCAGAGTTGGACTGGAATACTTCAAAACTGTCGAACTGCCATCGTCATACCAACTTCTCTAAAACATCTAAGAGAAGTTGTCATTGCAGCGGTGTTGAGGTGGTAGTTTTCGGTATGTGGTTGAAGGCCAACGTTGATAGAATTCAAAGATGATAAATGTAAATATGTATAGATAACTATAAGGATTAAGAAAATATATTATTGTACTCTATAATAAAGGAACATATTATAATATGCTATAAGATTAAGAATATAATTAGTTATAGAATTTAACTTTTTTTTTTGCTATAGGAAAACTTAATAAACATTATTATATTTTTTTTTAATTTAAAAATGATATGAGGTTTTGCAATCTTAACTAACGTTATCTTGTTCTTTTAACGACTCACAGCTGGAATAATCAGTAAAAAATGTGGAAGTGTATCTATTGTATGCTTTACCATTAAATGGATATTTAGGATGACTCAATAATTGTGAATAACGTTTATATTACGATTTTCCACTTCCTGGGGCAAGTACTCAAAAGATTTATCATTAGGATTTGTAAATAACGCAGCATTTAATCATTAGTAAGAATCCTTTCAATTTTGAAAATAATTGTATCAATTCATTTTGTTTATACATATATGGGACAAGTGCCTTCAAAAAACTCTACGACCATCCTTCAATGGTATCTAATAATATTATGTTCACTTCAGCCTATCATACATTATTTTCCGGCACTGGTATACATTTCCTTAATGAAGGAAATGGGATATCAATTGATTCTAGTCTCTCTCAAACGATTAACTGTATTGTATTTGCAGAGTTTGATAATGTTATAGAAAACTAGATAAAAACGTAGACTATAGAAGCTAAGAAAACTCACATGTATGATATATTTGAGTTATAGTGTGTGTGTGTGTGTGTGTGTGTGTGTGTGTGTGTGTTTACCTAATAGTGTGTGGATATTATGAAATAAAATATTGCACCAAAGTTATGTTTCTTTTATTTATTCATTCATTATTTCATATGTAATACCCCTCTTAGTAAATACATAAAGCATACATTATACGGATAATATATTGTGACATATTATTATTAAACAAGATCCATAAACCAGATTGGTTCTGTGATAATACAGTATGAACACAATAGAGATCTGTAATTATTTGAGAAGAATTTGTGAAGGTTTAGACTTTAGAAGATAATGTATACGCTACGAATCGCCTGCCTATATAATATAATCAAACCCCTACATACATTTATTAGCAACTTGGACCCTGATAGTAAACCTGGATCCCACTGGATAGCCATACACATCAATGAAAATGGCAATGCTTTGACTCGTTTGGGCGCGCTCCTATGCGATATCACAAGGCTTTTATGGGGTGAAACTGCAGGAGATGGGATTTTAACACGTAGAGATTATAAAATGATTTCATATCTGTTTGTGGACAGTATGTAATGTATTTGTATTATAAGTTTAATTGGAAAAGCTTAGTAGAGTTTCAAAAGTTATTTAGTACAACACTTTGTGTAATGATATAGTATTGTACAGTATGTTCAATACATGTTTTAATGAAATAAAATAATTAAAAAAAAAATTTAAACATCAATTTTAATTATAAAAATTACAAAATATACAAATTCTTTATTACACTCATACACAACAACACAAAATAGACAGTGACATCACAATATCGTCTAATCCCATGCTAAGTTGAACTTGTGTTTTGACAATCAGACAACCGATGCACACCGAACAGTCTTATCCTGCAGTATAATATCATTATTTTCACAACACTCTCCCATTCACACTATAATCACGTAGTCTTTCTTGGCGGTGACGTGATGCGCGCTTCATTGGAGAGCCTTCCCCGAAACCTTCGGTAAACTACACCGACCGACCAGAACTCCTCCACCTCGAGAGTGGACAGAAGTTTTGTAAGTACTCTCACCACAAAGGAACCGAAGTTAACTTTGTACCGAGAGTACAGACGCTCTACCCTCAATGTGAAGGTAGTCTTCTCACAGATGTAGTTTACGACGTCCTTGACTTCAGTGGACCAGCGCAGGCGCGACACGTAGAGCGACCTCAATGTGAAGGTAGTCTTCTCACAGATGTAGTTTACGATGTCTTCGACTTCCGTGGACCAGTGCAGGCGCGACACGTAGAGCGACCTCAATGTGAAGGTAGTCTTCTCACAGATGTAGTTTACGATGTCCTCGACTTCCGTGGACCAGTGCAGGCGCGACACGTAGAGCGGCATCGCGGGCACCTGAGCTGTGTCTGTACAGCGGTGCAGACACAGCTCGGGTACGTAAGGTGTGGTATCGCAGTGGTTGCGAACCATGGGTTTCCTCTTTTCTTCTCTCCACTAGTGTGAAGCCCTCCTCATCGCACCTCCTGCTCTCGTCCTTCTTGAGTCGAGGAGGTTCTGCCTTGCGGCCATCCATTACCCTCCTTGTTTTTTCGCCCGCGGGGGTGGGGTGGGGTGATCAGCAACATTTGCGAAGATTTTCTGCTGAGTTGGACTCGGCTTCGACTTGGCCACAGGCGGCGAGCGGACGGTGGCGGCGGTCTTTGACTCGTTGGATTTTGCTGACGAGCAAAACGTGTTAGTTTGCGCGCCGCGTCGTCGTGTGTTTACGAAGTCCATCGAATAATCGGGTGACCTACATACTTAATGAATTATTACTTTAAATTTGCAATAATTAATTAGTTCGTTAGTTAATTATTATCATTCATATTTATTTAAAATCTTGTAAGAAAGTGAGGTGACGTAAGCGATAAGCCAATAGTCATTAAGAACAATAGGACACCGAGGCGAGCATAACAATGCAATAAGTAGTGATTGTAATTATTAGGGAACAAAGGAGCGTGGAGATAGTAGATAATGAGGGTTTAACACAAAAGCTAACTTTAGAACTAGTGCAAATACGCAGAAACGGATCGCATATATCGATCGGGCATGGTCGAAAACCCCTATTTTGACACCAAACTTTTTTTTTTTTTTTTTAGGCGATGTCACCGCTCGAACCGACAAAAAGTGATCGAGAAAGTTTGCGAGCCGCGAGCGGGGGGAGGGATGGACCCAGAATCGTGATCCAGAACCCGCGAAAACACACTACTCTCTATTTTCTGTGCGATAAAGTGGATAATTGATATGCAAATGAGCGATGAAGACAATTTAGTCCGCGCGGTACACTATCATAGTGTACATTGCGTATATAGTGGTGTACATTATGCAATGTACAATGTATAGTGTAATGTACATTGTACACTCTAGTGGCAAATGGCGCGCTAATGCACACTCAGTCGCTCTCATCGTGTTCCGGATTCGTCGGCTGTCTGTCTGTGTGTAGCTACTCTGTCGAATCCATGTGAAAGTGATTTTAGAAGTATAAAAGTATAAGTGAATGAAAGTGATCGTATTAACAGCAAAGTTCGCTTTGAAAATTATTATATACAGCAGTAATTTATTATATCATGTTGGATACATTTTACATTATTAACATACAAAGGAGTATGTAGTCACGCTTGCCATTATCATTTTGGAACTGCCAAAATTATGATGTTGTTTATCGTTAAAATAACTACAGCATTGGAACTAAAATAAAAAATAACCATAATATCTTTGTATTTTTTATGGTATAAATCTAAAGTATACCAGACCACTTTGCAACATAAACTTTAATTAGGCTTGCACATTACATAAGTTTTAAAAATTTCATCGTATTAATACATAGATTAGCACTCGTGTCACGGAGTCATCTAGAATATATTGAAGCCTCCGGCTGTTACAGACCATGCATAGTTATTTTACCTCTTATAGAGCCCTTATGCTTACAACTTAAGGATCACTTTCCTACAAACTTGGAGGTAAAATATTTATGAACGGGCCGAGGTGAGAGCCGCTTGGGGCTGGTAAACGTGACTTTAGCGATTAGTCGACATTCTGATACGTCAGAGCTCTAGCGTCACCTTTTTATGGGAGCTGTTAGTTCATTTAAGATCTAGTTCTCTATGCTATGAAGTTCTAGTCTATAAAATGAAATATTAAAATGACATAATTTGTATAATATAATATTTATAATGTCTATATCATGCAGTGAAGTGCGTTAAGTACCAAATGAGAATGTAAGCGAATTACGCATAATAATATGATACTCAATGCAAATCACTGGCATTACTTTGCTACCTACTTTATTTATTTTATTTTTCCAGAAAACAAAACGGTATTTAATTAACAATATGGCTCAATACATAGCAAGAAAAAATACTTTGATGATTGATGACTTTGGCTATTTTAGCATACAATATACATAATCAACTATTATTTTATTAGCTGTCCATCACATTATCTCTGAACTTCACCCATGGCACCAACCTTCAAAAAAAGGTGGATCTTTACAACCAGTCTTTACTTCCAGCATGTTCCGCCTCCCTGGAGCTGGGCACTGGTTCCCGCAGCACCCTGCTGTCGGAGGTGGTGGGAGGAGGGGTATCGTTCAGCAGACTGCTGCCCGGCCGGGGGAGACACCAGCGACTCCGAGATGACAGGAGTCAGGAGCACAGGTGAGGAAACATGGCGGGAAGAAGTTAAAAAGTTATAGGGGACGGGGTAGAACAGGAATAGTAGTCTCGGACTCTGAATACATAACTCTTATGTAAAAGATGATTCTGTGAAAAAAGTCCCTTAAATAAATTAGATTAAAAAAAAAGATGATGAGAGTTATTAGGATTACAGCTTTAGGAAGTTAAATACTTTTTTCTTTCAAAATGTAAGTGGTATACGTGATTTTCTACCTCTGTAACGCCGCTTTATTTATTTTTACAAAAGTAGAACACTACGCGTAGATTTGTATATATTTTGATGATTATTTTTGAGATTCGCCTTTAAACATCTAAAAGTATAATAATATTATCTTTAAAGAAACGCGATATTCTTAATACTTATCGTGGATAATATAAAATTTGTCGCACGTGAAATTTTTGTATAAAAAAGAGATAACAAACATTTCGTGATTTTCATGCAGTATACTTTTTTTTAATGTAACAACGTCGTACAGAGTTGTGCAAGGTTCGGTTTTCATTAAAACACTTGTATGGAAACGCAACGTGCTGTGAAAATCACAGCTGCTTTTTTTCGTTAACTCGTAGAATGGAAAAAAATAACGTACGGGAACACTTTAAATGTTTGTTTCATTTTATGGATTTAAGATCTGTTGTGGATACTTCAACTTTATAAAATGGCACGACAAAATGTATAAATTAATGTAAAGTATAATTATACTAATTTTAAACTACGCAAATAACTAAATAATATTTTAATTTGACGCAACATTAATATTTTTCATGAATCTTTTATAGTTAATAATTCTAACTAAGTTTAACACAAATCTCTAACGAATTTTACACTGTGATTAATATTTTACAATCTCATAAAATCATAACCCGATCCCCATAATTTACATATCCAATATCTAACTCCATTTGAGCCCCAATCATGTAACCCTCACACGATTGGTAGCAATTAACAGTTTTCTTCGGGGGTTCCCCTTACACTCGAGACCCGAGTTATAATTAGAGACGACATGTAGTGTCATTGTTTACACACGTACTGATACTTGTGTTGATGTGATAATTGTTGCTATGAATGCTTGAGGGTGTAATCAAAGATCTAAGATAACATGCCATAATAGGGAAATAGTTGGCAGTTATAGTTTAACGAAATAACTTATGTTTCTGTCATTCAGTTCAAATGACTTACTCATTTTAACGAAGGTACATTATTGGCCACCATTTGTAGAAATAATTAAAATGTTTACACTCATAAAAACTATTATAACTTAATGCTGACTTTTTCTTGTTTTGATTTTAGCCCTAATAGGCCAGTCTGTATCGACATCAAACATTGCAAAAACGATTGTAATTACGATTTTGTTATATGTTGTTAGGTCCCTTAAGAGTAGTTAACACCCAAGTTTGCAACCCTGAAAACCCTGTGCTGTCAATGTTATTGTCAAATAAAATCCGTTCAGTAGTTTTGCGTCTGTATCTCATGAACCGTGATAGCTAGAGAGTTGAAATTTTCACAGGTGATGTATTTCTGTTGCCGCTATAACAAAAAATACTAAAAACCAGAGTACAATAAATATTAAGGGGGGCTCCCATACAACAAACGTGATTATTTTGCTGCTTTTTGTAGATAATGTTTCGGGGGCTGTTTATCATGAACCGTGATAGCTAGAGAGTCGAAATTTTCACAGGTGATGTATTTCTGTTGCCGCTATAACAAAAAATACAAAAAATCAGAATACATAAATATTAAGGGGGGCTCCCATACAAAAAACGTGATTTTTTGCTGGTTTTTGTAGATAATGTTTCGGTGGCTGTTTTTTATGAACGGTGATAGTTAAATAGTTTAAATTTTCACAGATGATGTAATATGTCTATTGCCGCTATAATAACAAACACTAAAAACTGGCCAAGTGCGAGTCGGACAACAGATATGATTTTTTGCCATTTTTATAAATGATGGTAAGGAACCCTTCGTGCGCGAGTCGGTCTCGCACTTGGCCGGTTTTTAATATTATAATATGATTAGTTTTTGCTAAATAAAAATACATTGTGCTCAATAATATATGTTTGCATGCAGGATGTATTATAAAGAACAAAGAGTACAATTCTGTAATTTCACAGTTTTCCTAGCACTGCCCGTCTTTGACTTGCTGTATCTTCGCAACCAAAAGACATAGCGTGTTCAGGTTTTGCTAAAATTGTAGCAAATTTAGTTATCTTTATTAAAGTTCTTACGAGCGTACTTGAAAAACTCTTCGTTAAGGTAGATTTTTATAACAAACTGAAATATGTGCCAAAATTTCGCAGTATTTCGAGCACCGTGGGAGCAGCACAGGGTTTTCAGGGTTGCAAACTTGGGTGTTAACTACTCTCAAGGGACCTAACAACATATTATAATATCAAAATCGTAATTACAATCGCGTTTGCAATGTTTCTCGTTTTTTATGTTGATACAGACTGGCCTATAAGTTATTTATTTAGTTCCAATACAAAAATTATGAGATGTAAGCTTTTGAAGATATTATATTTTTATACATAAATTATTATTTCCTATATAATTCTTACATCACCTTTGTCTTTTTAAATATACAGAGAAGAAGACCAAGCATCAGACGGTGAATCTGAAGCGGACAACGCCAGCGTGGTCAGTGGTGGCAGCGGTGGGAGCCACGCCAGTGGTGGCAGCGGTGGGAGCCATGTCAGTGGTGGCAGCGGTGGGACCCATGTCAGTGGTGGGACTCATGTCAGTGGTGACAGCGGTGGGACTCACGCTAGCGCTGGCAGTGCCGCCAGTAACACCACTGTGACGCCTGAGAACGCGTCGTCCAGCAGTGCCCCAGCTTGTACTACGGCCAGTGTCAACCGGTCACCCCTGAGACGATCGAAGACAGTTTCGTCGCATGTGCCGCAGGTAAAAAAATAAATAAAACAAAATCGTCAATCAGGAATCTAGAATAAAATATAAATAAATTTTGATTTGACAATTTAATTTTAAAAATTTATCCACGTTTTTTTTGCTAAAATTTTTGTTACGTCTCTTCACTAAAAATAAGTCAAAGCAATGCTTAAGCTGCCTAGTGCCTACCTGGATTTAAATAATTATATCATAATTTTTAAGGAGCAGGATCAAATTGAGACTGCTGTTGTAAAATACCCCATGTATTGAAAGTTGCGTAAAGCAAAAAATAAAAGTAAAGCATACAAAATAGACCATATTAATAATAATTATAGTCTGTTTGCACAGAAGGTGAATTAATTATTTATGACTATATTGTACGCCTTCTGTGCAAACCGTGCACAGAAGGCTTACAATATAGTCATAAATAATTAATTGGATTAAAGATAACGGTTGATATTAAATAATGTATGATGATAAAAGCGTGTGGGAATATCTGAATAATGAATGCACTCCTTGGGGAGCGTTAATATTACAGTGACGTTAATTAACTGCAATGTTCATTCTGATTCTTATGATTTCTGTAAAATATTGCTTATTCATTTTCTTCTCATTCGTTTTTGTGTCCATGAATAATTTTGATTTGTATTTAAGTTCACAAACCATAACTGTGTTTCAAGCGTTTATAGGTAATAACCAAATGCAGTCACTGAAGAGAAATCCGCTTTTGTCTATTTACTTATTTTCACACAATTTGTGGGTAGTAAATATGTTTAATGTTAGCGTATGGTTCCTTAGTAGTAGGTTGTGTCTAAGACAATGAAAATGGCAGTGGTAATGCTAATAATGATGATGATGATTATGATAGTAGGATAATATATTTATTATTATATACTATGATAACAATGGCTAATCCCTATAATTTCAGACCAACTCTGCTCCACAAACGACGAGCGAGATCACGGACGTCAGCACCAGCATCACCAGCGTGAGCGAGCGAGACAGCTGCAGCGAGAAGGACAAGGACAGCATGTGGGAGAAGGACAGAAGCGATAGTCGGGCGTCCTCGTCAATTTCTGCTGCTACTTTGACTAATGTAAGAACACTTTCTTTACCGTCCATAGATTTACCTCCGACAAAATTTTAATTCCAACAACATTTATCAATATCCAATACCCTTTAAGGGTCAATAAATTTGTACTGAATTAATAGATTTCGTTAGCGTGAGACGTCTTGCAAATCTGTCAATTCAGTATAAATTTAGAAATACATACGCGTCGCGCTGCGGTCTGAATTGACCCTACGCCATACACTTATGTTAATAGGGCTGGTATTCCCCTGCACTGAGTGGTGTGTCAGCGGCCCGAATACGAGACAACCCGAAGCATACCAAAGAGACTTGCAACAGAAAGCTACTGCGGTCCGACCTCAGCCTGACCTCACATCCCGAGATGGAGATAGACTACTATGACTATGAAGTTAATAACGCAGGTGAGATGGTAAATAGCAAATGTGATGAAAGTGAAAGGATGTAGTAAATATTTGGTGGGAGACAAAGCTAAAAGGGATATACTGCAAATGAGTTCTTGTAAAGTCTTAAGTAAATGTATCACTTTTGATGCAGCATGCAAAGTTAATTTAAGCAGAAAATTATACACAGTTTGATACACACATTAACCGATTAAGCCAATAATTTGTAAACAACAAGTATTTCACTTTGTTTTTGGAATTTTCTCCAATATGGTAGCACTTCCAGTAAAGCAGATTATTTTCTAATCACTTCTATTTACACCAATGAGAAAATCATCTTTAAGGGGCCGGGGTACCCTCGAAATTCTCATGCATACTTAATACCAAAATCATTTTCTCATACGAAAATATTTTTCATGTTTGAGTTATTTTTCAGCTTAAAATAGTAATTACCTAGGTTCCTGCACAATTTTTTTTTACAAAATATTTAAGTAATAAAAAAATAATTTTAGTGTTTAAATATTTTGTAGTAAATTTACTACTAAATATTTAAACACCAAAAATAGAGAAAAACACTAAAAAATATATAAATAAATAGTAAATTTACTACAAAATATTTAAATACTAAAAATATTATTTTGGGTTTAAATATTTTGTAGTAAATTTACTATTTATTTCTATATATTTTTAGTGTTTAACTCTATTTTTTAGTGTTTAAATATTTAGTAGTAAATTTATACAAAATATTTAAACAAAAAAAAATATGTTTAAATATTTTGTAGAAAGATTTTGTGCAGGAACCTAGGTAATGACTATTTTAAGCTGAAAAATAACTCAAACATGTTAAATATTTTCGTATGAGAAAATGATTTTTGTATTACATATGTATGAGAATTCCGAGGGTAACCCGGCCTCTTAAATAAACGTTTTCCTTCCATTCTTTATTAAATTCCGTTTTCTGGACCGCCAACGTAACACACACAATATATTAATATAGGTACACAATTTTATCCACACCTTTTCTTATGCACGTAATAAGATAGCAGACAATGTTTTAGGTTCTGTTCCCGGTTCTTATTTAGGCATGGACCCCGCCTTCCTCGTGTGGATCCCGCCGCTGGAGGAGGGGGACATCATCAAGGAGATGGATGAAAATGCGCCCGTACATGAAGTAAGTTTCAAAATTACTGGATCGAAAAAAATAATAAAAATTATAAGCAAGCTCTTATAAATTATAAGATTAAGGCTAAGCGTGACTTTTTTATACTTTATCGGTATGAACCATCAAACAAGTCATATCGGCCAAATTAATAAGGATATCGCAGAGAAAGAAATCAATTTCATCAAATCTAAAAATGATTCTACTTATTTACATTTTTTACCTTACCCTTTTCATAATCAAAGCTGTAACTTGCTTGCTTATTGATAATGATAGAAATAAAGGTAACGGACGGCTTCTGTCATAATCCAAACCAACCATTCCTATAAGGTTTTTACAGAAAAAATATTATGGTAAGTTTTCTTACGTCTAATACCAAACTTTAATTCATAGGATCTTCCAAAAGAACTCCGACCGGATCCAGGCAGCAACACAGAGTCGCCTGAGGAACACCCAGCATCAACTCTAAAGAGAAACCCACAAGGCAACAGAAACAGATCCAATGAATCTATAAAGTCCATCCGGAAAGTCATCGACAGAGGTAACATCATCCACCCTCTAAATTTCAGCATCAGCGACCTCCAAAACTCCCCTAAATTGTCCAAAAGAAAAAAGAAGAAAGAAGATAATATTCCTATGAACGATCTCACTTTAACGATGTCACCGGTTAAAGTGCACAGGAGAGAAAAGGACGAAACATCGACGCTCAAACGAATAAACGATGCGAGGGAAAAGGACGACACCTTAAAACGCACTACCGACTTAAGTGACATAAAATTTGCAGATGAGAACTCAGACTCGTCGGGTGAAATAAAGTTTGCTGATGACTCGCCCGACAGCAATAGAGTTATAGACAGGTACGAGGTAAGGGCCTAAAATCATAGTAGATGAATTATTACTATAAAAATATGTTTTAAATAAATACTGGCTGAAACATCTGGTAGATTATATTTATCATAATATCTTTATTAATAAAGACCTAAGCATAATACTTTTTAAAGCAGATAAAGAAAATAATAACAAACACATTAAGAAAACAATGTTAAATGAAAGGGATTTCAGTTTTACTGGACATATTAGAACCGGACATTTATCTGCTAGTAATAAACTTATTGGAAAAACCTTGTAAAAAGTAGTTTTGGTGTATCCTTACAGATAACTAAGAGACTAAACTCCTTCGTCCTTTCTGGAATTGTAATAGCTGTATGACTGTATGTGTAATTATTATCGGATCCTTGAATGTAACGAACCTTGCCATTGATGTACTAGCCATAGAAGTTTAAAGGTTGTACATAATATTATACTTATCTACTTAGTCTTTAACCCTAGCGACAGTATCAATACGATAAATGTCAGCATTTCAGCAAATTTTAACGTTTAACAATGTTAAACTAGCTAAGTTTTTTGCTAGTTTGTCCACAGTAATCTTCATATTAAAGAAAGGATGTGTTGTATTGCTATGAAAAGATAATTTCTTGTCCATTACTTTCGGCAATTTCAATTCTAAAAACAGAAAGCTCATAGTAAAAAGCTTTTACTCATAATATATTTTAGAGTTAAAAGTAGTCAAATGTACATAATATTTTATTCTAAATTAAATATTGTTAAACACTGCTTCTAAATCCAAATATAGAACCACTCGCAATAGATTTTTGTATTGGATGTATTGTAGATGTATGGACCAAGAGTTTGAGCGTAAATTGTATGTAACTCATATCACCAAAATGTTTAACAAATTCATACATAATCAGATACATTATAATAATTATATTATAACAACAATAATAATAGTTTTATCAGATTTTTCGTTGTTATAAGCCCCTGTATACACGACCGTAAAAAAAGCAGAGACTTAAATAATATTAATATTTCTATTATGATACTCTTTTTTTTTTTTTTTTTTTATTAGCCTATAGTGTCCCACTGCTGGGCAAAGGCCTCCCCCCGGATCTTCCACTGTTCTCTCTCCTGCGCCGCCGATAGCCAGTCTGGCTGGTATGCCTCCAGCTCGTCGCGCCACCTTTTTCTAGGCCGGCCGCGGCAGCGGCGTCCATCTTCGGGTGCCCACACTGTTGAGACCCTTGCCCAGCGGTCGGGATGCATGATACTCTTAACTTATAATTTTTGCTGATGTGACTTTTATTTTATTTTGTATCTAATAATAAAGTTATTGTTCTAACAAAAATAAAATTATGGTTTTTAGCCATGTTTAATATTTTTGTGATGTAAAGTATTGTTTAGGAATCGGCAGTAGTAAAAATTTTTAAGACTGAGCGATCGGGCAGTGCAATATGTCTTATTTGGAAAAAAGTTTTGTGCCATTTAAATTATCATTATACCCGTTCGAAATATCTGTAGACTCAAATCAACAAAATTATCTTTTTGTAGCATGTTAAAATTATGGTACTCGTCTACATACATTTTGGGCGTCTTATATTTAAGTTAACTTAATAACTAATAACATTTTGCTGCCGTCTCACCCTAAGTTAAGTTTTCTAGTTACCATCAACCAAAAGCTTGAACACGCTGGACGCATTTAACCCACGTTTGTAAGTTATCAATGTGTATCATGCTCATAATCATAAATCATAATATTAATTGTCTTATTAATTTAATGATATTAATACAATTATTGTTTTATATTAAATAATTTTGTATCAAGCACCAAAAATACTTTTACACAGCTACTAGAAAATACTTTTTAATATAATAATAATTTGTGTCAGTTATAATATATAGTTATAATAATTTTATAATTTAATAATTTTATATTATAAAATTATTTTATATTTTATATTATAAAATTATTTATTATAAAATTATAAATTTAATAATTTTATATTATAAAATTATTAATATAACTGACACCAAATAAATAAATGTTTGTTTTAAAGCTCAATCAATTTTGCAATATACTGTACTGCATCACAAATAGTTCGCTGCCAATTTTTATTGAAACAATATTCTAATAATTTTATGTCAATTATTATAACAATGTCCAATATAATACAATTGTTTTTGAACTATACAACAATTTTGTAAATAATATAATAATATGTCTAATATTATGTCTAGTCATTTGAAAAATTATTTATTTATGTTACAAAATTATATTTTTAATTTATTTAAATTATTTAATAGAGTAGAAACGGAGTTGTTGATATGTGTAGATGGATTTTAAAAGCACAAGTTTGAAGTTGGTGCGTTAATATCGCGTAAGAAATTAACTTGTGTGAACCAGGTCTTATTTTATGATTTTTAAACTGTTTTTTTTTTAATAACCAGATGTTGTAACTATTAAAGACCTTCAAACGCTGTTAAAGTGATATAAGTTACCATTGAGTTTGTAAACTATGTTCTGGTGTAGTGTAAAAAAGGTTTATTTAGAGGTAGGCATTGTTTAAGTGTTCTTTTAACATATATATAATAAAACATTTTTATTTATATTTCCCATTGTTGTTTAATTTTAGTATATTATTTTGTTTAATATAATCTGCACGGCCTGTCAGAAAAGTAAAAACTAATATTCTGCTTCCAACCAAAGATAAACAGAAGTAGCTTTTTTTATAAATGAACCTATAAAAGTTTTGTAGCTTTGTTATTAATAAAAGAAAATTACACATAAATAAATAAAAACTGAATTTTACAAGACTTTAGCTTTAAAGTCTTATAAAATTCAGTTTTTTATTTATTTGAGATTGAAAGTTGAATTTTTGAGTTGTGCCCTTCGAATACTAAGGATTCGCTTTATTTACACAGGATATTTTGCCATGGAAAACGTATACCTTTGATCAACCTTTTACTGAACAACGCTTGTAAATTGTGACCGCACTATTGTTTAACTCCCGGCAACAGCTGTCGACCAGAGTTTAGTTTGTATGCGCTATAAACTATTTATACACCGTTCACTTGGTTCACCGCTATCGACTTGGCTTAAAAGGGTAAAGGATGAGGGTAAGGGAAAAATTAAGGGTAAAAGAATGAATTATATAACTTATAAAAGCTAAGGTTTATCGGTCAGATGTGTAAGTACGTCCGTCATCCACTTAACATTTTTTTTAAATGAAATAAGGGGGCAAACGAGCAAACGGGTCACCTGATGGAAAGCAACTTCCGTCGCCCATGGACACTCGCAGGATCAGAAGAGCTGCAAGTGCGTTGCCGGTCTTTTAAGAGGGAATAGGGTAATAGGGGTGGGTAGGGATGGGAAGGGAAGGGAATAGGGGAGGGTAGGGAAGGGAACAGGATTGGGCCTCCGGTTAATTATTATCCGGGTAATATTGTACTTGTATGAATTTTTTGCAAAATTATATAACGTTAGTATTCTCATTAATATTTTCAAAGTATCAGTATCTTAGAATGCTCTTTTACTGTTTTATACGAAACTATAAAATATATAGAAGTTAACAATTATTATTGTAAGTAATACAATAATATGGATGGCTTCCAAAGTGTATAACTTACGTGCGTTTATTTTCATACCCTGCTTACGAAATAAGACATATCAAATTATACAATTACAAGGAAGGACGGATCTGTTAATTAAGTCTATGAATAAAATTAACTCCTGTAGTCGTCAGGAGTTGCAGCAGCCTGCAGGGAGCGGACTGCGGAGCCGGAAAACTGTTGACTGTGTGACCCACGGGACATGGTGTAGAGTAGATACACATAGAGAAAATTCATCCATATTATTATATAAATTAATACTATATTTTAATATTTTAGCGAAAGTATGTGTGTCTGTCTTTACATCTTCACGCCTAAGCCGCTGAACACATTTTACTGAAATTGGGTACGGAGATACTTTGTGTCCCGGAAAATGACATAATTAGGATACTAATTATTTAAAAAAAACTATTAGTAAAATTAACTACTTGCCAAATATAATGCAGTGCTATTAAGGTGATAGTTACGAAAATGAGGCTATTGGCCTAAAATTTTTAATCAAAGCTATAAAAAAACAAGCATTTGGAAAACGCTTACAATCGTGAGAACCATTAGTTCATTGCTTGAAAATATTACATTATATTTATTACAATGTATATAATTTTACATGATAAAGGGCCTTTTCTAACACTTCCTGATAAATTGCCGGATATGCTATCCACAACTTATTTGACAGATTCTCTATATTCTATCTGTCAAGTTAAGTAATAGAGAGCCTATCCGGCACTTGTCAGGAAATGGTGAAACAGGCCCTAAGTGATTCGATAGTCCTACAATCCTGTACTTTTATCTTTCTACCAGTTTTGGAACCAACCCGTTGTGAAATGTCCATAGGCTCTTGATGAGAGATTTTTATCGAATACGGATTAATAAAAAAATTGAAATTAAAATATAGGGAAATTAATATTCATAGCATAAGAAGATTGCGAGTTTCTTACGTCGGTTCTTCTCGGCGGGTTAGTTCCCGAACCGGTGGTAGGCTTCATGTAGACGTTCTAAAAGTGTTAACTTTATTAACATATTCAGAAATAAATAATTTCATTTCATTGTGTTTTTTTACAGTTAAATATAAATTCCTCCCAAGAACCTAAATCACAATTATAAGTAGCATGATATCAGTGGTTATCTCTGATAACAGTTACTCTGCAACTTGATCGATGCACGAAGGCATGCAGCCACCAGCCAGGTAATTGGTGTGGCACAACATTCCGCCGACGATCATACCCTCACTACATACTATGTCATATTACACACTACATAGTTATATTACATAATACTCGGTGATGATGTATGTAGTATGCAAGGGCTGGGAATGTCGGAATTTGTTTATTATAAAGAGCCAATCTGATGCGATATTGGTATTGCACAATAATATGACTATTTGTTTGATTGTTTATTATAATAGCTAGTGTTATAGATATCTATGGATTCTTATGGATTGTTGGATGGAAAACGATTAATTTCTTTCCCTGTTATTATTTTTGATAAATTAATATGGATTAAGTGTCGCCTTCACCGTCCCACACTACAATATAACCACTAAAAACTGGATATTTTAAGGTATAATTGCAATGAAACTGATATGATAAAATGATATTTTGTACCTAATTACTATATTCTTGTGCTCTTGATACCTAAAATAAATTAATGTAGCTTCTTTCTTAAATAAAAGTGCTTACGAAGCAGATAACTTATCAAATGATTATCCCGAAAAATATGTACGATTCCCGCGTTAATCAAATTTTGGCGCAATGGAGTTGCGGGCGTCATCTACATAGTAATAGCAATAAAATAACACGTCTTGTTCAGGTTTACTATTTTATAAATATTTTTAAGGTCGGAGATTATATATTATTTAAATTTTAATATTCTTATGCGCAAAACCAATTAGCAATTTAGTCTCCAAAACACTTCGTAACACTGTGTAGACGGTTGATATTTTCAGATGGTGATATTTCCCCGATGGGAATTTCCAATTTTCAGACTAACGAGAGAAAAATCCATCGCGCGCTCACTCTTCATTATAAAATGCCTCACATTTTCACCGTATTGTTCATATTTTACACCTACATCCAAATAATTTATATAATGTGTGAGAGAAAAATTGTAAAAGCATCGCTGCTGTGTAACATTTTACCTTTGTTTCATATGAAACTATAACTATAACGCCTCCGTGGTCTAGTTGTATAGAGCGCGGCTCTTGACTCGGAGGTCGTGGGTTCGATTCCCGCGTTGGAAACAAGAATATTTCCAAGTTTGGTTAGGACAATGCAGGCTGATCACCTGATTGTCTGACAAGTAAGATGATCCATGCGTCGGATGGGCATGTAAAAAGTCGGTCCTGCGCCTGATCTCTCGCCGGTCGTGTCGGTCTGCCGTCCCACTGGGTTATGAGAGTAAAGGAATAGAGAGGGATCTTGTGTACTGCGCACACACTTGGCCACTATAAAATTACTCCTGCGTAGCTGGCCTGGTTTCAATGAAACCGGCCACCGTCACCGAAACCGGTGTGGGAGCTATTATTATATGAAACTATTTTTCGACTTTGTTCGATATTTTTGTACTCGAATTATTGACAACAAGTTTTTTTTAATTAGAAAAATGCGTTACGAAATTGAGGTATTTACCAAATTACCTAAAAGTTAGTGGTTAAAGTGAAAAGTGGTAATATTCTTCACTAGTATAAATTGTTAAATAATAAATTGCACTGCAGGCTGCAGTGATAACAAAATATAAAAAAAACATGAAACGATTTCGACAGTATCGTCTTTTTATAATTTCAAAAAACGAATCCACCGCCCAACAAAGAAACTAAAAGTGGTCGTTCATTTGTTATTTCCCAGTATACTGTGGGGTATAACATCCATGATCGTATGTTTGTTCGTAGTGTTTAGTGTTTATTGCGAGTCTAGACTGAGCCAGACTCAGATAATGGATTGCCCCGGGCTGGAGATGAACTTCGATTGGATATCGGAAGCAAAATAAATGCAGATTGGAAATAAACAGAATAGAAATAACAGTATCTTGACTAATATATTATTATTGTAAGTAAGTTTTTCCATTCATTTTCCTACATAAAAAGACTTAATTAATATTATATAAACATTTAACTTTAATTTTCTTAATGGACAAATAGGTCTACGCGGGTTTCTTTCACCTTGAGAGCCAGTCCACAGGGCGCGTTGCGTCAGCGTTGCGTCGACGCAGTGCTACCGTTTGACGCATAGCCGGCCACACGAGCGCTGTGTCATCGCAGCGTTATTACGAAGCAGTCTTAACGTCAACACCCGCTCCCGCTTCGTCTCGGGGGCTGCTTTCCGTCATGTGTGCGTTGCGACGACGCAGCGTGCAGTGTGAACACTTTGGTTATTTGTATGTAAAACAACGCAACGCAGCGCTGCGTCGACGCAACGCGCCGTGTGGACTGGCTCTTAGGCATAACAAAATAATTATTATTTTATCTTGTGATTTATTTATTTGTAAGCTATGCCCAGTTTCTCAGATTTTTGCCAAAAGTTTTTGCATTGAAGACACTTCAATGGCGTCGATGACTGGTCCTTATATTTTCGAAGTTACCCAACATTTATGTTATGATGAACATTTGCCAGAACATTCATCATCACGTAGAACTTCACTTCACAAATAACCTCAGCTGTACCCCCGTAACCCAATATAATTGCGTCCTGCGATGACCCCCTGTGAACCTCTGTTACCCCTCAGGGCGACCGACACAATTAGCCTGGAATTGCTCCGGATAAAATGTTACCAACGGTTATGCTATAGCTCGTATTTTTATGAAAAGCTTATGTATTTTTCAGATATTGGTTAACTATAACACTTTCAGAGACATGCTGTTTTTTGGTATGTTGGGTTATTGAAAGTGCGAATTAACATCTCAATATTGGTGGTGGTGTCTCAATAATGGTGCGAGTATGGTAGTTGTGAGAGAGTGGTGGAGTAAAACTAGTGTAGTAATTAATTAACAAATTGTGTCAGGTAGTCAGTTTTATAATGCTTTTGAAGTTTTGAAAGAGAAGTTACAAAATCTAGTACCTAGGTACTTGATTTGTTGGTCATGCTCCTTTTCCAGTCATTATAGGTCAATATTAGAATTTTTTTCTTTCCCACTTTACGACACTTCATTAGATTCTTATTTATAAATTACACAATTTAATATCTTCTCAGCTATAATCCACGTTAAAGTCGCTTAAACCGTTGTACTAATTTTCCATGAAATTTCGTGTAAACATACTTTCAATCTCGAGATAAACAGGATTTTTAATCCAGATATTGTATATAATGTTTCCACACTATAAGCTAATTTCGAATCAACGAAGTTGTGGGAAATATTTCGTAGGTTCTTATCATACCAAATTATTATTAGATTCTCCCACTTCGTCTCACGAGGAACAAAATGGGTTTCATTATCAGCTAGTTTTTGTAATGTAGGTCGTCTGTGTAAAAGGGTTGGGTCGGGTCGGCTGAGATAAGAACGCCTCGTGGATACTGGCTGACTAATTAATGTTGAACTGACTGGAATAAAGGTCATTACTAGGTATCCTCCTAAAACCACAAATTTTAGGAAGTTTATTTTTCTGAATTTTCGGGAAAGTATAAAAATATATGGTTTACGATTAAAATTCTTCGTGGATTTTGTATACGTTTGGTTTCTACAAATTAATTTAGATAAAAGAAAAACTATATCAATAATATCACTTAAGGATTTTTTTTTCCAAGGTTACATGCAACTACACTAATTTCACGATTATCTGTTCTGTTGGACTAACTCATGAATAAAAAGGTCCGAGTTTGTTGTTCCTAAAAAGATAAAAAGTATATTAATTCGGTGTGAGACATTTGTAATACTTAAAAAACAACTAAAAACTGATACAATATTTAAATGTATCCGGAACCCTTCGTGTTTCACTCGCACTTGGCTCTTTCAGCTTACATGTAGAGTGTAGTGCAAGACAGATAATCCCTGTGCTAAGGGCTCGTTAGGAAGTAATTATCCCTTAAGTGGCAGGGAGCATCCGAGAGACGTACGGCTCTTAGCTGTCTGTCCTACAGTTCTGATATTATATAGTTGCAGATTACGAACCTGAGTACTGAGTCAAATTGCATTCGCTAGTATCGACAGAGAAGTTAGATGTCAAAAATTCAACACAGAAAGCGTTTTTCACTGTATCAAAACTTTTAGAATGCAGTCTTTCAAGTTTAAAATATTAAAAATCATAACTCGCGGTGCGTCTTACAGGATGCATCACACTTTTAAGCAAGTTATAATATTATGCAATATAGTCGCTTGCAAGGCATTATGTCAAATCCCATTTGCTTTCCAGAAAATTTATTGGAAAATGGAAAGTATTTGCTACAAAGTTTTAAGTTAACCAAAAATATGTGTATTATTTTTCAAAGTTAATAATTAAAACATCGAATACAGAACAATTTAATCGAATAACAATGTTATTGATTACATAAACCCCTTTCAGAAAACAACAGAAACCTGGCTTAGACAATGTGTAGTACACAATAAAACTAGTAGTATAACTACAACTTACAAGTACGGTCAGCATGTAACTAAACTCAGAGTATAGTATTCAAATATTATGTGTAGACTGTAGGTACAGTCGTGGTGAGAATCAATGCAGTGGAATTGGCCGGCTACGATAACGCGGTACACTCGCCAACAAATTGAGCGCAAACAATAACGGTGTTATTCTGGAAGTTGAAACACAATTAGGCCCACTTGCGCCAATCTGGGTTAAAGTTAACTCTGAGTTAAACATCATGTCATATCTGTCACTCACCAAGTCAGTGATAGAGATGACATGATGTTTAACTCAGAGTTAACTTTAACCCAGATTGGCACAAGTGGGCCTTAGTGTGTTAGGTATAAAATTTTAATGTTTACTTACTAAAATTTTAGGTAAGGTACAATGCACTACAACGTCGAGACTTTTTTTTTTTTTATGAAATAAGGGGGCAAACGAGCAAACGGGTCACCTGATGGTAAGCAACTACCGTCGCCCATGGACACTCGCAACATCCGAAGAGCTGCAGGTGCGTTGCCGGCCTTTTAAGAGGGAATACGCTCTTTTCTTGAAGGTTTGCAGGTCATATAGGTCCGGAAATACTGCTGGTGACAGTTCGTTCCAGAGTTTTACAGTGCGCGGCAGAAAGTTACGCGAAAATCGCACTGTGGAAGACTGCCACTCATCAAGGTGATGAGGATGGTATGTTTTTCGCGTGGGACGATGGCGAAAAGTTGCAGGTGGTATGATTCCGAACAATTCCTCAGAGCACTCCCCGTAATACAACCGATAGAGGATGCAGAGTGAAGCTACATCTCGGCGTAATTCCAAGGGGTCCAAGCCGTTCGAAACACTATGGCAGTCAACAATTCGAGCGGCCCTTCGTTGGATACGATCCAGAGGGAGCAGTTGGTATTTTGGCGCCCCTGCCCAGAGATGAGAACAATATTCCATGTGAGGCCGAACCTGCGCCTTGTAGAGTTGTAGTATTTTTCTAATTTCATATATTTTAATGATTGAAATTTTGTAGATCTTCTTTTAATGTACTACTCCTAGAAACTTTAAAACATATTTTTGACACTGTTAACTGTAAAATCGTACTCCAACAAACAGACAGGCATAACAATAATATTATTAAAAATTATAATTATTTAAATAATATGGTACACTGAAATGGGCTTCGGGCTATTTACGGGTAGAGTCAGCCCGGACCTAATAACAGATATCATAGCATTTAACAATTTTCGTTGCGATATCGTCTCCATATCGCCCTCATGATAGAACCATTTACGTAATAAGCGTTATAATTTCCCATATAATTACGAACAACATTATTACGCCAACGAATTTCGATGTTCCAGTGCTTTATTTAAAACATCATTTTGTAACTTTTGTGTTCATCAATTTGATTAAATGACTCTCAAAGTCAAATTAATTACTTTGTTGTGTTTATATTAATACACATCTGAAATACGTAATATTATAATGTTATTATAATAATGTGTCTCTATCTCTGAGTCTTCCCAGTTATGTATCTCTTTATGCATGTAAGTTAGTCTCTGAAACGATTTCGATGAAATTTGCAGAGCTACTAGCAAATCTTTCGGAAAAACACAGGAAGTTTTCAGGCAAAAAATACTATTCCTACCGACCGAGTTGCGGGCGAAATCTTTTCCATTTTAAGGCCATCCCCCGAGCAAACGACCTTGACCACACATAATATTTTGACGCGTTGCCGAGATCGCACAAAAATCCCATTTTTTTACTTAACCCTGGAGTGGTCGCGCCCCTAAAACTAAAGTAAGTGGTCGCGTAGACTACGTATGTAGTCCACTATATAAAATGGCACATCAACACACAACGTTTTCCACTCGACAGAAAGTATAAAACAAAAGTGAAACAAAAAACATGTTAGAAAAAAATACTCACGTATTAGGTCGCGTGGACTACATACGTAGTCCACGAGCCTTAGCGGACAGCTTACAACACAACCAGAAGCAATCGGCGTTTGCACTGCCTGGAGCACATGCGCATTCTATCCTGCTACAAGTACACGGAGCGTCAAATTGTTCGCTAATATAGGTTTTAGGTAATTACAAGTTTTGCGACAGTGGACTACAATGATAGTCCGCGCGACCACTCTAGGGTTAAGTATCTTCAATACTGATCTAAAAAAATTAGGAGGTGAAATATGTAGTTAATGACATAGTCTATCTATTGTCGTGTGTTTCAAATTAACGTAATTTATAAATACTAAAGAGATGCTGAAAGTACGCTTCAATTTTAATAAACTGGTATTACTTTGGAAGTTAATATCATAAGTATAATAAACAAAATAGGAAATTAAAAACGGGGAAAGGAATGTTGATATGCTGAAGATTATTGCTTAATTTTTATAAAAACGCAGCTTTCAAATTATGAGTTTATAAGGCTGTAAATACGGTAAATTGCGGCATCTCCGTAGGGGGAGCACCAAGGACAATTATAGTATTTTTGCACTACTTATGGCCCTACGCAAACATACTTCACAGAGTTACATTCAATTCTCAGGTGCTCTTACAACATACGACCCGGCATCTTAACACCCGACCCCACTTCTTAACACCAGAAATACCCCAATAAATAGTAAAGTAACTTTGATGTGGTACTACATTGTTTGGATTGCTAAGGATGATCTAGTTAAATTCATTTGGCACGACTTCTACCTCCTGTAGGATGATTGTCATCTATATATTGTATCTTTATATTATCTACACTACTATTATAAAGAGGAAAGATTTGTTTGTTTGTTTGTTTGTTTGTTTGTTTGTTTGAGTCGAATAGGCTCCGAAACTACTGGACCGATTTGAAAAATTCTTTTGCTATTGGAATCTTACATTATTTCTGCTGAACATAGGCTACATTTTATTTTGAAAAAAAGTAGGGTTCCGTAAGATATTTGAGTTTTTCGGACGCAAGGTGTAAAAAATCAGCTAGAAAAGTTACTTATTTTGCGTACGCTGCCTAAACTATAAAAGATAGAACCATAAAATGTTCTAAGTAATTGTAGATCTTATAAATGTCTACAAAAAAGTCCGCGACACACTATACCTATCTATGTCGAGTGAGGCACAATAACCATTTATTTATTTAAAAATCCTGAATTTTTTTTGGACTACATTTAAACGGATATATTTTACTCACGCTATTAATCCTTATCAAAATAAATTATTGTATCACTAAGTACAGTTTATGTAGATAATATTTCGTCTTTGAATGATTAAAATTGGACGTTTGGTTTTGAAATTATGGCGAAATTAAAATATTACGATAGTGGGCGTCACCAAAGCGCGTGCGAGAGGAAGACAATATTCTGTTGTAGAAATGAAAATTCTGTACATCTATATATCTATATATCTATATATCTATTATCTATATTATCTATATATATAATAAAATCGTAGGAAAGTCAATTCTGTACATTGAACATTTTTGAAAAATAATACTTGGGACGTGATCTACAATCGATACGGAAGCCAAAAATATAGTTTTTAGAATTTTTGTCTGTTTGTCTGTATGTCTGTTTGTCTGTATGTATGTCCGGGATAAACTCAGAAAGTACTGAATGGATTTACTTCAAATTTTGCACGAATATTATATAGAGGTCGGGTCAACACATAGGCTATATATTATGATGATATCGCCTAGGGGGGGGGAGGGGCTCAAGTTTCAATATTTTTAGTTTTTTGCTCATATCGCTAAAACGGTGCATTGTAGAGAAAAAATGTCCTGTACGTAATGAAAGCCCATAAAATTTCCTACAAATTTGTCCTTCACACTTTGTATCTATCTTCACTCCTTGCCATGCTATGAGCTTTTGTCTATCTTTTCTATACAAATTTTGAGTGTCGTTTGATTAACATGCTGGGAGCTTTGGCATCGGTCTTTTCTTGGGGGGGGGGCTTGGCCCCCCCCAACCCCCCCCCCCCCCCAAACCCCCCCTCCTCAAATTTTGCTTCAAACAAAGCGGTGTTGCGGCGTTATACATCTTTTTTAAGAACAAAGATAAAAACTAAACTAGACATACGGTTTTTCAGTGTCGTTTGTTTTGGGGGGGCTGCGCCTCATGACACTTACTATATACATACTAACGCGGACGAAGTCGCGGGCAACAGCTAGTTATACATAATATAAAAAATATATTATGTGAGGACTGAGGATGTATGCCACTATAGACTGACCAATTTAATTAAGCGCAACCATACATATTACAGGTATCTATATCTATATAAATAAAATGAAACCATATTTCCCTTAGTTACGACATCACGCGTAAACGGCTGGACCGATTTTGCTGAAATTTGATATCGAGATATTTTGAGTCCCGGAGAAGAACATATTAGGAAACATTTTATCCCGGAAAAATGTACGGTTACTGCACAATATTATGATTTGCATACTATAGTGTGTTAAAGTATGTGTCTTACGACACACACCATACCCGATCCCACTCCTCACTGACCAATAGCTACTGTTAGGCCCACTTGCGCCAATCTGGGTTAAAGTTAACTCTGAGTTAAACATCATGTCATATCTGTCACTCACCAAGTCAGTGATAGAGATGACATGATGTTTAACTCAGAGTTAACTTTAACCCAGATTGGTGCAAGTGGTCCTAAGTGTTACAAGTTACAGCACGTGTCCAAACCCGATGTCTCGACAATACAAATACTGTGTCCATTACACTCAAGATGTGTGATTTGGCTTAACTACGTTTTTCCGCAGTATTTGTTGAGGACTGACTTGTTTAATGTTTATGTTGTCACTATTGTGTCCGTAGAATGCCGCCCCGGTTTCGCTGACGGTGACCAGAGGCCGTAGACAAAGTCCCTTTCGTTAAAAACGATGACGAAAATGTATGGGATTTGACATTAGTATTCGCAAGCGAAATGTCATTTAGCGATGACTTATGTCAAATCGCATACATTTTGATAACGAATTTCGTCATCGTTTTTAACTAAAGATACTTTGTCTAAGGGAGCAGTTTCTTTCAGCTAAGCTTTTAGCTAAGTAAGCCAGTGGGACAGATGACCAAACGCCTGGCGAGAGATCATAACCACTAAAAACTGGATATTTTAAGGTATAATTGCAATGAAACTGATATGACAAAATGATATTTTGTACCTAATTACTATGTTCTTGTGCTCTTGATACCTAAAATAAATTAATGTAGCTTCTTTCTTAAATAAAAGTGCTTACGAAGCAGATAACTTTTCAAATGATTATCCCGAAAAATATGTACGATTCCCGCGTTAATCAAATTTTGGCGCAACAAAGTTGCGGGCGTCATCTACATAGTAATAGCAATAAAATAACACGTCTTGTTCAGGTTTACTATTTTATAAATATTTTTAAGGTCGGAGATTATATTATATTATTTAAATTTTTATATTCTTATGCGCAAAATCAATTAGCAATTTAGTCTCCAAAACACTTCGTAACACTGTGTAGACGGCTGATATTTTCAGATGGTGATATTTCCCCGATGGGAATTTCCAATTTTCAGACTAACGAGAGAAAAATCCATCGCGCGCTCACTCTTCATTATAAAATGCCTCACATTTTCACCGTATTGTTCATATTTTACACCTACATCCAAATAATTTATATAATGTGTGAGAGAAAAATTGTAAAAGCATCGCTGCTGTGTAATATTTTACCTTTGTTTCATATGAAACTATAACTATAACGCCTCCGTGGTCTAGTTGTATAGAGCGCGGCTCTTGACTCGGAGGTCGTGGGTTCGATTCCCGCGTTAGAAACAAGAATATTTCCAAGTTTGGTTAGGACAATGCAGGCTGATCACCTGATTGTCTGACAAGTAAGATGATCCATGCGTCGGATGGGCATGTAAAAAGTCGGTCCTGCGCCTGATCTCTCGCCGGTTGTGTCGGTCTGCCGTCCCACTGGGTTATGAGAGTAAAGGAATAGAGAGGGCTCTTGTGTACTGCGCACACACTTGGCCACTAATTACTCCTGCGTAGCTGGCCTGGTTTCAATGAAACCGGCCACCGTCACCGAAACCGGTGTGGGAGCTATTATTATATGAAACTATTTTTCGACTTTGTTCGATATTCTTGTTTGTTTTTACAAGTAGGGCCGTAATCTTGTGTGTAATAATCTTAATGTGTGCGCACATTATATTACATTTGTTAAGGTTTTTGTACTCGAATTATTGACAACAAGTTTTTTTTAATTAGAAAAACGCGTTACAAAATTGAGGTATTTACCAAATTACCTAAAAGTTAGTGGTTAAAGTGAAAAGTGGTAATATTCTTCACGAGTATAAATTGTTAAATAATAAATTGCACTGCAGGCTGCAGTGATAACAAAATATAAAAAAAAAAACATGAAACGATTTCGACAGTATCGTGTTTTTATAATTTCAAAAAACGAATCCACCGCCCAACAAAGAAACTAAAAGTGGTCATTCATTTGATATTTCCCAGTATACTGTGGGGTATAACATCCATGATCGTATGTTTGTTCGTAGTGTTTAGTGTTTATTGCGAGTCTAGACTGAGCCAGACTCAGATAATGGATTGCCCCGGGCTGGAGATGAACTTCGATTGGATATCGGAACCAAAATAAATACAGATTGGAAATAAACAGAATAGAAATAACAGTATCTTGACTAATATATTGTTATTGTAAGTAAGTTTTTCCATTCATTTTCCTACATAAAGAGACTTAGGTAATTAATATTACCTATATAAACATTTAACTTTAATTTTCTTAATGGACAAATAGGTCTACGCGGGTTTCTTTCACCTTGAGAGGCAGTCCACAGGGCGCGTTGCGTCAGCGTTGCGTCGACGCAGTGCTACCGTTTGACGCATAGCCGGCCACACGAGCGCTGTGTCATCGCAGCGTTATTACGATGCAGTCTTAACGTCAACACCCGCTCCCGCTTCGTCTCGGGGGCTGCTTTCCGTCATGTGTGCGTTGCGACGACGCAGCGTGCAGTGTGAACACCTTGGTTATTTGTATATAAAACAACGCAACGCAGCGCTGCGTCGACGCAACGCGCCGTGTGGACTGGCTCTTAGGCATAACAAAATAATTATTATTTTATCTTGTGATTTATTTATTTGTAAGCTATGCCCAGTTTCTCAGATTTTTGCCAAAAGTTTTTGCATTGAAGACACTTCAATGGCGTCGATGACTGGTCCTTATATTTTCGAAGTTACCCAACATTTATGTTATAATGAACATTTGCCAGAACATTCATCATCACGTAGAACTTCACTTCACAAATAACCTCAGCTGTACCCCCGTAACCCAATATAATTGCGTCCTGCGATGACCCCCTCTGAACCTCTGTTACCCCTCAGGGCGACCAACACAATTAGCCTGGAATTGCTCCGGATAAAATGTTACCAACGGTTATGCTATAGCTCGTATTTTTATGTAAAGCTTATGTATTTTTCAGATATTGGTTAACTATAACACTTTCGGAGACATGCTGTTTTTTGGTATGTTGGGTTATTGAAAGTGCGAATTAACGTCTCAATATTGGTGGTGGTGTAATAATGGTGCGAGTATGGCCGTAGGAGTTGTGAGAGAGTGGTGGAGTAAAACTAGTGTAGTAATTAATTAACAAATTGTGTCAGGTAGTCAGTTTTATAATGCTTTTGTACCTAGGTACTTGATTTGTTGGTCATGCTCCTTTTCCAGTCACTATAGGTCAATATTAGAATTTTTTCTTTCCCACTTTACGACACTTTATTAGATTCTTATTTATAAATTGCACAATTTAATATCTTCTCAGCTATAATCCACGTTAAAGTCGCTTAAGGGCCCGGGTTACCCTCGAAATTTTCATACATTCTTAATACCAAAATCATTTTCTCATGCGAAAATATTTAACATGTTTGAGTTATTTTTCAGCTTAAGATAGTAATTACCTAGGGTCCTGAACAATTTTTTTTTACAAAATATAATATAAATACTAAAAAAATTTTTTTTGTTTGAAAGTTCCTTAGTAAATTTACTACTAAATATTTAAACACCAAAAAATAGACAAAAACACTAAAAAATATAAAAATAAATAGTAAATTTACTACAAAATATTTAAACTAAAAAATATTTTTTATTATTTAAATATTTTGTAGTAAATTTACTATTTATTTATATATTTTTTAGTGTTTTTGTCTATTTTTTGGTGTTTAAATATTTAGTAGTAAATTTACTAAAAAATAATGTTTAAACACAAAAAATTTTTTTTAGTAAGTACAAATACAAATACAAATAAATACAAATACAAATCTTTATTTCCATAAAATTGACAATGTTTTTAAACAAGTGGCAGTCCCCCAAACTAGGCGCAGCCTGTGCTATGGGGGAATTATTATCGAATTACAATAAAAAGAGTGCAAATATCAATAAAAACAGACGAAATTAACAAATAATAATAATAATACTTAATATAATACCACAACAAAAATTAAAAATCTTAGGTTAAATTATTAAATTATTGTTATATTTTGTGTGGGTGTGTGTGTGTGTGTGTGTGTGTGTGTGTGTGTGTGTATGTCTTTTGAGTTATTTGTACACTTTAATTAAATTTTCTGTTTCCATATATGACCAGGTTAGTATGGATTTAGATAGTATTTTTTTAGCCTTTTGTACTGAATACTGCTTTAATTCAAATAAATTTATTAGTTTATTGTAAATGAAGGGATATAAGAATGTTCCGAATCTATAGGCAAAGGTTGTCTTAACGGGGGTACTGGGAATTCTGAAAAGTCGTCTGCTTAACATTTGTTCATAAGTATTTTTGGATTTTGTAACGGATTTGTGTACTGATTCAATGACCCTAACATAATATAGTTTTCTAACACTTAAAACCCTAGTCTCCTCATAAAGTTTGTTTGTGCTGTATCTCTTAGTATTATTTAAGTATTTAAATATATCTGAGCTAAAAAATAACTCAAACATGTTAAATATTTTCTTATGAGAAAATGATTTTGGTATTAAGAATGTATGAAAATTTCGAGGGTAACCCGGGCCCTTAAACCGTTGTACCAATTTTCCATGAAATTTCGTGTAAACATACTTTCAATCTCGAGATATACAGGATTTTTAATATTGTATTTAAAGTTTCCACACTATAAGCTAATTTCGAATCAACGAAGTTGTGGGAAATATTTCGTACGTTCTTATCATACCAAATTATTATTAGATTCTCCTACTTCGTCACACGAGGAACAAAATGGGTTTCATTATCAGCTAGTTTTTGTAATGTAGGTCGTCTGTGTAAAAGGGTTGGGTCGGGTCGGCTGAGATAAGAACGCCTCGTGGATACTGGCTGACTAATTAATGTTGAACTGACTGGAATAAAGGTCATTACTAGGTATCCTCCTAAAACCACAAATTTTAGGAAGTTTATTTTTCTGAATTTTCTGGTAAGTATAAATATATGGTTTACGATTAGAATTCTTCGTGGATTTTGTATACATTTGGTTTCTTAAAATTAATTTAGATAAAAGAAAAAGTATATCAATAATATCACTTAAGGATTTTTTTTACAAGCTTACATGCAACTACACTAATTTCACGATTATCTGTTCTGTTGGACTAACACATGAATAAAAAGGTCCGAGTTTGTTGTTCCTAAAAAGGTAAAAAGTATATTAATTCGGTGTGAGACATTTGTAATACTTAAAAAACAACTAAAAACTGATACAATATTTAAACGTATCCGGAACCCTACGTGTTTCACTCGCACTTGGCCCTTTCAGCTTACATGTAGAGTGTAGTGCAAGACAGATAATCCCTGTGCTAAGGGCTCGTTAGGAAGTAATTATCCCTTAAGTGGCAGGGAGCATCCGAGAGACGTACGGCTCTTAGCTGTTTGTCCTACAGTTCTGATATTATATTATAGTTGCAGATTACGAACCTGAGTACTGAGTCAAATTGCATTCGCTAGTATCGACAGAGAAGTTAGATGTCAAAAATTCAACATAGAAAGAGTTTTTCACTGTATCAAAAACTTTTAGAATGCAGTCTTTCAAGTTTAAAATATTAAAAATCATAACTCGCGATGCGTCTTACAGGGTGCATCACACTTTTAAGCGAGTTATATTATGCAATATAGTCGCTTGCAAGGCATTATGTCAAATCCCATTTGCTTTCCAGAAAATTTATTGGAAACTGTAAAGTATTTACTACAAAGTTTTAAGTTAACCAGAAATATCTGTGTATTATTTTTCAAAGTTAATAATTAAAACATCGAATACAGAACAATTTAGTCGAATAACAATGTTATTGATTACATAAACCCCTTTCAGAAAACAACAGAAACCTGGCATTAGACAATGTGTAGTACAGAATAAAACCAGTAGTATAACTACAACTTACAAGTACGGTCAGCATGTAACTAAACTCAGAGTATAGTATTCAACTGTGTGTAGACTGTAGGTACAGTCGTGGTGAGAATCAATGCAGTGGAATTGGCCGGCTACGATAACGCGGTACACTCGCCAACAAATTGAGCGCAAACAATAACGGTGTTATTCTGGAAGTTGAAACACAATTAGGCCCACTTGCGCCAATCTGGGTTAAAGTTAACTCTGAGTTAAACATCATGTCATATCTGTCACTCACCAAGTCAGTGATAGAGATGACATGATGTTTAACTCAGAGTTAACTTTAACCCAGATTGGCACAAGTGGGCCTTAGTGTGTTAGGTATAAAATTTTAATGTTTACTTACTAAAATTTTAGGTAAGGTACAATGCACTACAACGTCGAGACTTTTTTTTTTTTTATGAAATAAGGGGGCAAACGAGCAAACGGGTCACCTGATGGTAAGCAACTACCGTCGCCCATGGACACTCGCAACATCCGAAGAGCTGCAGGTGCGTTGCCGGCCTTTTAAGAGGGAATACGCTCTTTTCTTGAAGGTTTGCAGGTCATATAGGTCCGGAAATACTGCTGGTGACAGTTCGTTCCAGAGTTTTACAGTGCGCGGCAGAAAGTTACGCGAAAATCGCACTGTGGAAGACTGCCACTCATCAAGGTGATGAGGATGGTATGTTTTTCGCGTGGGACGATGGCGAAAAGTTGCAGGTGGTATGATTCCGAACAATTCCTCAGAGCACTCCCCGTAATACAACCGATAGAGGATGCAGAGTGAAGCTACATCTCGGCGTAATTCCAAGGGGTCCAAGCCGTTCGAAACACTATGGCAGTCAACAATTCGAGCGGCCCTTCGTTGGATACGATCCAGAGGGAGCAGTTGGTATTTTGGCGCCCCTGCCCAGAGATGAGAACAATATTCCATGTGAGGCCGAACCTGCGCCTTGTAGAGTTGTAGTATTTTTCTAATTTCATATATTTTAATGATTGAAATTTTGTAGATCTTCTTTTAATGTACTACTCCTAGAAACTTTAAAACATATTTTTGACACTGTTAACTGTAAAATCGTACTCCAACAAACAGACAGGCATAACAATAATATTATTAAAAATTATAATTATTTAAATGATATGGTACACTGAAATGGGCTTCGGGCTATTTACGGGTAGAGTCAGCCCGGACCTAATAACAGATATCATAGCATTTAACAATTTTCGTTGCGATATCGTCTCCATATCGCCCTCATGATAGAACCATTTACGTAATAAGCGTTATAATTTCCCATATAATTACGAACAACATTATTACGCCAACGAATTTCGATGTTCCAGTGCTTTATTTAAAACATCATTTTGTAACTTTTGTGTTCATCAATTTGATTAAATGACTCTCAAAGTCAAATTAATTACTTTGTTGTGTTTATATTAATACACATCTGAAATACGTAATATTATAATGTTATTATAATAATGTGTCTCTATCTCTGAGTCTTCCCAGTTATGTATCTCTTTATGCATGTAAGTTAGTCTCTGAAACGATTTCGATGAAATTTGCAGAGCTACTAGCAAATCTTTCGGAAAAACACAGGAAGTTTTCAGGCAAAAAATACTATTCCTACCGACCGAGTTGCGGGCGAAATCTTTTCCATTTTAAGGCCATCCCCCGAGCAAACGACCTTGACCACACATAATATTTTGACGCGTTGCCGAGATCGCACAAAAATCCCATTTTTTTACTTAACCCTGGAGTGGTCGCGCCCCTAAAACTAAAGTAAGTGGTCGCGTAGACTACGTATGTAGTCCACTATATAAAATGGCACATCAACACACAACGTTTTCCACTCGACAGAAAGTATAAAACAAAAGTGAAACAAAAAACATGTTAGAAAAAAATACTCACGTATTAGGTCGCGTGGACTACATACGTAGTCCACGAGCCTTAGCGGACAGCTTACAACACAACCAGAAGCAATCGGCGTTTGCACTGCCTGGAGCACATGCGCATTCTATCCTGCTACAAGTACACGGAGCGTCAAATTGTTCGCTAATATAGGTTTTAGGTAATTACAAGTTTTGCGACAGTGGACTACAATGATAGTCCGCGCGACCACTCTAGGGTTAAGTATCTTCAATACTGATCTAAAAAAATTAGGAGGTGAAATATGTAGTTAATGACATAGTCTATCTATTGTCGTGTGTTTCAAATTAACGTAATTTATAAATACTAAAGAGATGCTGAAAGTACGCTTCAATTTTAATAAACTGGTATTACTTTGGAAGTTAATATCATAAGTATAATAAACAAAATAGGAAATTAAAAACGGGGAAAGGAATGTTGATATGCTGAAGATTATTGCTTAATTTTTATAAAAACGCAGCTTTCAAATTATGAGTTTATAAGGCTGTAAATACGGTAAATTGCGGCATCTCCGTAGGGGGAGCACCAAGGACAATTATAGTATTTTTGCACTACTTATGGCCCTACGCAAACATACTTCACAGAGTTACATTCAATTCTCAGGTGCTCTTACAACATACGACCCGGCATCTTAACACCCGACCCCACTTCTTAACACCAGAAATACCCCAATAAATAGTAAAGTAACTTTGATGTGGTACTACATTGTTTGGATTGCTAAGGATGATCTAGTTAAATTCATTTGGCACGACTTCTACCTCCTGTAGGATGATTGTCATCTATATATTGTATCTTTATATTATCTACACTACTATTATAAAGAGGAAAGATTTGTTTGTTTGTTTGTTTGTTTGTTTGTTTGTTTGAGTCGAATAGGCTCCGAAACTACTGGACCGATTTGAAAAATTCTTTTGCTATTGGAATCTTACATTATTTCTGCTGAACATAGGCTACATTTTATTTTGAAAAAAAGTAGGGTTCCGTAAGATATTTGAGTTTTTCGGACGCAAGGTGTAAAAAATCAGCTAGAAAAGTTACTTATTTTGCGTACGCTGCCTAAACTATAAAAGATAGAACCATAAAATGTTCTAAGTAATTGTAGATCTTATAAATGTCTACAAAAAAGTCCGCGACACACTATACCTATCTATGTCGAGTGAGGCACAATAACCATTTATTTATTTAAAAATCCTGAATTTTTTTTGGACTACATTTAAACGGATATATTTTACTCACGCTATTAATCCTTATCAAAATAAATTATTGTATCACTAAGTACAGTTTATGTAGATAATATTTCGTCTTTGAATGATTAAAATTGGACGTTTGGTTTTGAAATTATGGCGAAATTAAAATATTACGATAGTGGGCGTCACCAAAGCGCGTGCGAGAGGAAGACAATATTCTGTTGTAGAAATGAAAATTCTGTACATCTATATATCTATATATCTATATATCTATTATCTATATTATCTATATATATAATAAAATCGTAGGAAAGTCAATTCTGTACATTGAACATTTTTGAAAAATAATACTTGGGACGTGATCTACAATCGATACGGAAGCCAAAAATATAGTTTTTAGAATTTTTGTCTGTTTGTCTGTATGTCTGTTTGTCTGTATGTATGTCCGGGATAAACTCAGAAAGTACTGAATGGATTTACTTCAAATTTTGCACGAATATTATATAGAGGTCGGGTCAACACATAGGCTATATATTATGATGATATCGCCTAGGGGGGGGGAGGGGCTCAAGTTTCAATATTTTTAGTTTTTTGCTCATATCGCTAAAACGGTGCATTGTAGAGAAAAAATGTCCTGTACGTAATGAAAGCCCATAAAATTTCCTACAAATTTGTCCTTCACACTTTGTATCTATCTTCACTCCTTGCCATGCTATGAGCTTTTGTCTATCTTTTCTATACAAATTTTGAGTGTCGTTTGATTAACATGCTGGGAGCTTTGGCATCGGTCTTTTCTTGGGGGGGGGGCTTGGCCCCCCCCAACCCCCCCCCCCCAAACCCCCCCTCCTCAAATTTTGCTTCAAACAAAGCGGTGTTGCGGCGTTATACATCTTTTTTAAGAACAAAGATAAAAACTAAACTAGACATACGGTTTTTCAGTGTCGTTTGTTTTGGGGGGGCTGCGCCTCATGACACTTACTATATACATACTAACGCGGACGAAGTCGCGGGCAACAGCTAGTTATACATAATATAAAAAATATATTATGTGAGGACTGAGGATGTATGCCACTATAGACTGACCAATTTAATTAAGCGCAACCATACATATTACAGGTATCTATATCTATATAAATAAAATGAAACCATATTTCCCTTAGTTACGACATCACGCGTAAACGGCTGGACCGATTTTGCTGAAATTTGATATCGAGATATTTTGAGTCCCGGAGAAGAACATATTAGGAAACATTTTATCCCGGAAAAATGTACGGTTACTGCACAATATTATGATTTGCATACTATAGTGTGTTAAAGTATGTGTCTTACGACACACACCATACCCGATCCCACTCCTCACTGACCAATAGCTACTGTTAGGCCCACTTGCGCCAATCTGGGTTAAAGTTAACTCTGAGTTAAACATCATGTCATATCTGTCACTCACCAAGTCAGTGATAGAGATGACATGATGTTTAACTCAGAGTTAACTTTAACCCAGATTGGTGCAAGTGGTCCTAAGTGTTACAAGTTACAGCACGTGTCCAAACCCGATGTCTCGACAATACAAATACTGTGTCCATTACACTCAAGATGTGTGATTTGGCTTAACTACGTTTTTCCGCAGTATTTGTTGAGGACTGACTTGTTTAATGTTTATGTTGTCACTATTGTGTCCGTAGAATGCCGCCCCGGTTTCGCTGACGGTGACCAGAGGCCGTAGACAAAGTCCCTTTCGTTAAAAACGATGACGAAAATGTATGGGATTTGACATTAGTATTCGCAAGCGAAATGTCATTTAGCGATGACTTATGTCAAATCGCATACATTTTGATAACGAATTTCGTCATCGTTTTTAACTAAAGATACTTTGTCTAAGGGAGCAGTTTCTTTCAGCTAAGCTTTTAGCTAAGTAAGCCAGTGGGACAGATGACCAAACGCCTGGCGAGAGATCAGCGCAGCACCGACTTTTTACATGCCCATCTTCCACAGTCAGACAAGGTGATCAGTCTTCACTATCCTTACAAAACATATAAAAAACTTGTCATGAACGCGGGCATCGAACTAACAACCTCCCGTTCGAGAGTCACGAACAAAAAAATATAAAAATAATAATCATTTATTTCAGACTCTATTCATCCATAAGTATTACTTAGTTATTTAGTAAGTCTCAATAATTTTCCATAGACTAAGTTAGTGATGTTAGTGATATCCTTTAACCTTTTGTGTCTTTGTAAGACATAATATTTTATAGTGTGCACAATAAAGAATATTTCATTCATTTATTCAGTCATTCATTCATAGTGTTAGTAATAATTATGTTAGTTACAAGACGAGAATAAAAACACAGAATTATCGTTGTTATAAGCGGTAAGTTTTAAGCTGAGTTGTGACAAGGCAGTCTTAATGCACAATAATCTGGCCGTGCAGCGCCGAGTTTGCGGGCACTTTGAAAACTTCCAGCATTAGTGCGCGACGCCAACGATGTATCGTACTCGAGGATGTTTTAAAGAAATAAGGAAGTATTACGTAGCAAAATTTTGGAGAATCCCTTATTATTGATGTCTAATCGACCACAAAAACATTTATTTTCTGGTTTTCATGAAATTGATAAATTATATAACCATTTAAGATTAAGCCAGGTCGATCAGAAAAATTCGGACGCCCCGCCGAAACGCACTCTTTTCATACATTTTGTTGTGGACCCCGCATACTATCAGAATTCTGACGTGTCAAATGCGGGACGGGGCGTCCGAATTTTTCTGATCCGAATTCGGATATAGTGCGGCCGGGCTTATCAAACAAGTGGCTAGCAAGTATCTAGTCGTGTCGATTCTTGATACACAATAATATTATTAGAATTAAATAACTCTGAATAGAGTTGGCGTATAGCGAACAGCAGCTGTCAAAAATCAAGGAAAGCGCATCAAAATTACTAGTATGAAGTATCAGATACGTGCTCCCTCACCGGAAGCATTCACGTGTAATGTAATATTAAAGATACGTTTTTGAGCATTACACTACAAAAATACCTCCCTGACCAACGAGCATTCGCGTGTAATGTATCATTCGACTTTGAGCATTCGATAGTAATTAGTTGATTCCATAATGTCAGATTAATGATACAAGTTGTATCAAGATATTACACACTATATCATTACACTCTCCTCCCTCACTGGTGTAATGCTCGACTCTGTAACGTTACATTACAAGCGAATGCTCCCGGTATGGAGCACCTTAATGCTCTAATGCGTCATAGACTACAGTTACTTGTCTCACTCTGTGTATGTGTGATATTCGTGTACATTATTGTAAACTACAACTGGTCAAAAACAGTAAATATTATATTATAAATACCAGGATTCGTTTTTGATCAGAAATTTTAGCTCTAGTTACCATTTAGCTCTGCTTACCAGTATGCTCGCCCGGTGCGTCCTGAACCTACTGTAACCAAAGCTGATACTTCCAAATCCAACCGTGATAGTATTTAGTGAGCCGTCTAATATAATTTAAATGCGACATCCAGAATGTGGCACGTCGATGTCTATCGGCTATTAATTAGTTGCACCTGAGCGCAGTTGGGAACATTCGGGGATCGGGAATGCTGCTGCAATCTCTTGTCGTTTGAATATTACCGATCCTGGATTGTACCATTGTGATCTATTAAATGTTAGTATCGCCTTTGTCATGTTCTTTATAACTATACATCATAAAATCTGTATATATAAAAGTCAAAGGTGACTGACTGACATGGACTATCAATGCACAGCCCAAACCACTGGACGGATCGGGCTGAAATTTGGCATGCAGGTAGATGTTATAACGTAGGCATCCGCTAAGATAGGATTTTGATAAATTTTCACCCCAAGGGGTTCAAATAGGGGATGAAAGTTTGTACATAATAATACTTAGCTATAGCTCGTATATTATATTTTTTAACAGTTTACATTGAAATAAGACGTGGTAAGGCGTAAACTGACGATGCATAATGCCGAAACAAAATTGAAATATCAAGCATCATCGCAGTCTAATTGACGTTATAATCAATTTTATGCATCGTCGTGCCACGCTTCGTCTCATCTCGTTTTGATGTGAACTGACCCTTAGGCGACTTTTTGCTGTACATTGTTAAATTAATACAGTTTTCTGACAGGGCCGAATTTTTTTTTTATGAGTGTAGGCCACCTTAATTCTGTCGCCCCTATGTACGAACTCTGTCGTCACTCGTCATCCTAGGACGCTGCCGCCCCCCCTAGGATGCCATAGGACGCTGTCGCCCATTAGGCCATGTCCTAACTCCTATACTGCCTATACATAAATCCAGAGCTGTACTGGGCTACTATTGGATATTGCAAAATTTTCTATTTTATTTATGGTACTTAAGTTTTTAAGCACGCCACAAGCATAAAGTTAGTTTAAGCTTTCCATTATGAAAACGTTCAGGTAATTAAATTCCAAACAGGTGGACGCGGCACCTGATAGGAGGCGCGCCAGCTCATTATTTAATACCACTTAAATAACCCACGTGCATGCAGAACAGAGCTATGGAGTGCATTATCTTATTTATTTTGTTCGCGATAAACGCGAGAGGCTGGTAATACTTGCTTTACATTTTACTCATAATTTATTAGGTTGGAAATAAATTTTATTAAACTACCTGATGCCTGCAACTCCGTTGCGCCAAAATTGTTTACGTACGGGAACCATACATTTTCCGGGATAAAAGTATCCTTTGTCTTTTCTTGGGACTCAAAGTATCTCCATACTAAATTTCATCAAAATTTGTTCAGCGGTTTAGGCGTAAAGAGCTAACAGACAGACATACTTTCGAATTCATAAATTAGTATTCAGAATAATATTTAAGTATGGATGGACGATTGTAAAAAAATATGCATCCATTAGTCGGTAGGTTTTGCTGTCAGTTTTTCCACAGTCATGACTGTGACTGATGGGTAACCTACCGTGTAAGAGCGTGACTGACGGTTGCATGAAGCTGATTGACGAAAATCTGGATACATTCGTCAGTCCATCAGTCACCACCATAATTCATGATTGATGGAATTGACTGACGCTTGCATGAGCGTTTAATCCTATGTATTTTTTGTTATGATATTTTCGTCTCTACTCCTCTCTCTGTGCTGCGCGCGGTCACGCCATGTATCGCTGGCGGACGCTAAAAATTTTACAAGCCTTTACAGAATAGCCATTTTTAACTCATAAATAACACCTTAATTCCTTTGTCATAAGGATCAAGTCTCGTATCCTAGAGGTATTATAATACTTAAACGCCCTTAAATTATTTATGGCTGAACCGAATTGGAACTGAACTTGCGACGACTTTTTAATCACTTCACGATGTCAGTATCGATAAAAAGAGCACTAAATATACACTGCTCTGGAGTCTAGATAATGATGATGAAATTCCTGTCACGTTTAGTATAGGTTGTAAAGTATTATGAGCTTTTTTCCCAACTACGACGCAAACTCACCCAAACTCCAAAAGGATAGGTAATTTTGACTCTCTATCTATGCAATTACCAATTAAGGGATATTATCAGTCTTACCACTAAGTTAAGATACTTGCAAGCTTTAATTTCAGGCAAGAATAAATTACAGTTGACGCATAATACTTAAACTAATTTCAAACGAAGTCACGGACAGCGACTAGTACATGAAATAAAATATATGAAATGTCAGTATTAATGGTATTTCAGTCCTAAGTCATGAATCACAGTAATACACACTTTTCCTACTCTTTTTCCACATTTAAGTCATGAATTTAATTGTATTTGTGACAAACTTGTAGATCAGAGCTGGCGAAGGGTCGAGAGGACCAACTTTGTACTTTTGTGATCAAAGCCAACTCCTGAAAGCCTTCAAATCTGAATATTAAGTTATTAGTACTAATGTTTCGACAGAAATTGTAACAAGTCACTGTCAATAAGATAATTTGCCTTTTGTAATATATTATTGTAATTTAAAGGGTTTTTAAACGTTTAATGTTTTGTAAGAGTACTTACCTAAGAATATTTTGTATGCAACAATATCTAGTAATTTGTTATGTCTTTAGAGAAAAGTAATAATAATAGAAATATTATTATCATTTGCCTTTTCGCCAGCAGCTTGCTTTCCAAACTATAATATTGACAGAACTCACAAGTCGTAGAAATTTCCGGTCCAAGACGTGAATGTTTCATTAAAAAACTGTTTATTATTTAAGTTTTATTGGAAAAGGGTTTAAATGTATTTACGTAACATGTAGTAGAAAAACAAGTTTGTTCGGAAATGGTTCGGAGAGTCAAAATCGTAAGGCCTGGCCTGGCTGACCCAACCGTTGGGAAAATAGACTGTATAATAATATTATTATGTTGGTCGAAACCGGCGTACGATTTTCTGAATAGCTTAAATTAGGGACAGTAGCTACGAGATGAGCTAAAAGCGAGAAACATTTTTAATTTTGGTCTTTTTAGTTCAAGCATAGACTAAGGAAAAAAGCAAGGGTAACAATACAACTGCATTATTACTATATTCAATGCCCTAATCCGTAGTACACTAGAATATGCTTCTGTAGTCTGGAATCCACACTACAAAACTCACATTCAAAGAATCGAGAGGGTGCAACGTTCATTTACGCGCTATCTTTCATTCAAAGATAAGACGTGCCCTTACAGAGCAAGCTACGAAAATCGTCTTACGCATTTCAATATCTACTCCCTTGAGTGTCGCCGGTTGGTGTCTGACCTATGCACCTTGCACAAAATAGTTAATAATAACTTTGACTCAACAAGTCTATTAAAAATGATCAACCTATACGTCCCTAGATGCCTTCCCAGATATCCCGTAAAAACTTTTTCAACCAGTCCAGCTAAAACCAACCTAGGAAAATATTCCCCCCTAAACCGACTAACAGACTCCTACAATAAATTTTATTCATACGATATAGATATTTTCCATGACAATTTAGATAAGTTCAAGAAAAAGTTATATTTGTTAATCAAGGATAATAATATTATGAGTAATTGACATATTGATATGATAGGTATATTTAATATTAATTTAATTTATTGTGTATTGGTTAAGTTTAATTTAGTTTAGTTAGTTCATTGTATTTTAACTCTCTAATTTTGACATTCCCCTTATATTGATATATTAGTTATATGTGTGTGTTAATCTTATTATTATAATTAAATCTAAGGACATTTTAATGTATATTTAATAATTTTTGACATTTTCTAAATTTTGTTATATTGACATACAGTAAAATATATATACTTTTTAAACGATAATTTAAATAATTTGTAAATGATAATAATGTAAATTAGTATTTAATGTTAATGTGTGTCAAATAATTGTGTCTTGCTATTATATTTAATAGGTAACAATATCTGATAACTACACGGAGAACTATATTAATTGTGAATGCTGTGTACACCTATAATTAACTTTTGTTTTAGAGTAAGTATATCTGTAAAGTAATTTATGTAATTGTTGTAGCAATAAGTTGTTGGTGTATCAATTTGAATAAATAAATAAATAAAATAAAAACTGCCTGTAACGCAATTAGAGATAATATCTATCGAGTCATGTCGATATTATTAAATCGACAAACACTCATTCAGCAAGCGTTTAGTGCCATCTATGAGAAGCACCTTGAATAAGCTTTTTGTGCAACTCTTGTCCAAATGTTTCGACAATCAGTATATAGATGTCACTTTCCAAAAATAATTTAGCGCCATCTATACTAGGGTGGCGGAAACTCGTCGAAACTGCAGCCAGCCGCCGCGCGCCGCCGGCGGCAGTCGAGCACATATTTTAGAACCCTTGTTTCTACTTGACTAAAGGATATTAATATGTTACTGTAGTTCTTTAGTAGATGTCACTTTCGCTAGTTTTTATTTTAAGGCATTCGAGTACCTAAAATTTCAGAATGAGAAACTTATGGTGGGTGTGACAAAACAAAGTAATAATACTTTACGGTGTGTATGAGTCACTTGTATAAAGATCTCCGTGAAAGTAGCAGCGCCTAAGAGAGCAACGTTTTTTAGGGTTCCGTACCCAAAGGGTAAAAACGGGACCCTATTACTGAGACTACAATGTCTGTCCGTCTGTCTGTCTCTCTCCAGGGTATAACTCAGGAACCGCTATAGCTATACTTCTGAAATTTTCACAGATTATGTTACATATCTGTTGCCGCTATAACAACAAATACTAAAAACAACATAAAATTAATATTCAAATGGGGCTCCCATATAACAAACGTTATTTTTTTGGTCTTTTTGGCTCGTAGTCCGTAATGGCAACATATTATAGACACTTGAAATTTTCACAAAATCCTCAATTATTATATGTGTAATTAATTAATGTTTAAATTATAAAATTGAAATAAAATAAATAATTAAGGGGGGCCCATTCAAAAAAATCACAAATTTTCCTTATTTTCGCTCTACAACGGTACGGAACCCTTCGTGCGCGAGTCCAACTCGCAGTTGGCCGATTTTTATTTTTATTTTACTTGCCAGGGGCAGGGCGATTGCTCTTTCAGCGCTTTTACTTCTGCAGTGAACTCTGTAAAAGGGACTCATACACACCCTAAAATATTTTCACTTTGTTACACCCTGTAGGATATACTTCAATTAATTATAATAATATTATTATTATATTGTTATACATTTGGAAGTTTACCTTTGTTCATCCGACTATTATAATTTATTAAAAATTAAAATACCTAGTATGTTGTCTTATAATATAAAAATAAACACACACGCGGATATTAAAACATTGACTCTAATATCCTGTGCAGGGTTAGGTGGGGGTAAGTTGGACCCCGGGCTACTCATTAGAGGCACGTGCGCTAGACTAATGTTTATATCAGAAGATCCGCCGCCGCCGGCGTAGGGTTACTGTAATTGGCTTTGACATGATGGGGCCCATAAGTCCCATATCATCGAAATAATAATCCCATAATATACCTGTGACAGTGGGCTAATGATATTAATTTTGGCTCATATTATTATTTTTGAAAAAAGTAATATCTGTGGCCCTAGTGAAAAGGGGTACAAGTCCGATTTTGTCGAAAATGAGTTTATTATACCAAAATGATGAGAAATAAATGCTCTATCGATTGGTGTAAACGGATCTAAGCTATCTTTAAAAACAAAAAAGTTTCTTGGTGTATATGGGTCTAACTAACACAAAAAAAACTACATTAGTTGGATCCAAGTACATCTGTATTGTTTTAAACTGAAAAAATTAAAAAAAAAATGTGTTTTTTGATCTAAATTAACATAAACTACCTTCCTTTTTATAAAATTTGGTGTTTACCAATACAACAAGAGTTGGTCCTTAAAAATGACTTAGTGAGTAATGATGTTACTGGACATCAATCTGTTTTCACCAAAATAAATGACAAAAGACCAGTATAACTCAGTTTAGATCAGTATTCACAATACGCTATCCTACGAATGGTATTCATTTTACGTGTAAAACGATATAAATCGTCGATGCGGGGGACTGGTCCGCACCGGGTGAGTGGAGGGTGCATTGCGCGGTGCGCCCGCGCCAGCGTGACAACTTTTAGTAGATTTCTACTTTTTTGATTGGAGGCAAATTGAACTGATTTAGTCTAGTGTAAAATCATTTAGTAGATTTCGGTAGAAAATCGGTATTATGGAACAGTCTTACATGATAATCCAAAATGCAAGTATCAAGGCCATAAAAAACCTCTTGGGTCCTACAGAACTCAAAACTGGCAACACAGAAAGGTGCGAAGTCTTTCAGGGGATTTCCTGTAACAAATACAGTGCTATACAGGTAGGTCTCTTTTCCACATACAATGATAGAACAGGAAGAAATTGATATGTCATTCAATTCTATATTGGTCATTTCTTAGTCAGAATTTTATTGAAAATGTGGAAAGTCACCGCTTATGATGGGCCGTTTGCAATTTCTAATGAGAAAAGCGAGACTTAGTCTTCTCCCATTAATAAACCCATGAGTGTCAGATCTTTTTATATTTAGTAAATCTAATAAGACATAAGTGATGATAACGATGATCAGCATCCTCTTCTTAATGATGACTGTTCAGATGAGATTTCCTAATATTTTTATTTAGTTAACTTGCTATAAATAATTTTCCATATAAACCTAATCAATCGCCACGTTGCCGAGATCCCACCAAAACCCTATTTTTTTATTCATCTTAGTTCAAAATTGTCCTAAAAAAACGGGGAATGTGTAGTTTATGATATTGTCGATCTATTGGCGTGTGTTTCAATTAAAAGTAATTTGTAAATCCTAAGGGGATGCTGAATGTATGCTTAAATTTTAATAAATTGGTTTTACTTTGGAAGCTCATATTATCATGAGTACCTATAATAATAAAATAAAAGTACCTATAATAAACAAAAATATAAAAATAAAACGGGGAAAGGAATGTTGATATACTGAAGATTATTGATGTATTTTTATTATAACTTTGTAGCTTTCAAATAATGAGTTTGTAAGGCTTTAAATACGGTAAATTACGGAATTATTTAGCTTTTTCCATAATTTCAGACACTATCCTTTACACGGATCGTTTCTACACTAAGCGGTTATAGATAAGTACAAACATTTTCAGGAGCATTTTTTCTTTTGTTTTCAACTCAATTTGTGATTTTGTGAGTGTAAGGGCCTGTTTTACCACTTCCTTATCAGGAAGTGGTAAAACAGGCCCTTACACTCACAAAATCACCACTTAACTTGACACATAGAGTATGGAGAATCTGTCAAATAAGCCTATCCGGCACTTTATCAGGAAGTGGTGAAACAGGTCATTAATTTAAATAACATTGATTTTATTTTTAGTTGAGAGAAATGCGAGTTACTCTCAAATTATTTTTGTATTGTACTACAAAAGAGACTTACTTAACTAGTTAATTATTTTGTAAAATATCAAAATATAAGTAAGTATATTAATTTTGTATTCTTTTCTTTTCTTTTTGTTAAAATCATGGATATAAGTTGCACAAAGTAGTTCATATAAGTCTAGATATACCACACGCCACGAATAAAATCACTGTGAAAAAGACGCTAAGATATTTTTTTCATAATTTTGACTTTTTTTGAGTCGAATTAAAGTACACAGTCAAACACTGTATACTTTTTATTAAGTGAGCCATTAAATATTTTTTTAATTACTTACTTATCATAAAAGTTATTCCAAATGCGTATTCCTTTTCACATAACAGAATTCACAATTTACTTATGTGATAAAGGGTATAAGTTATTTTATACCCTTGAGGAATTTATTTTTTCGTGGGTATAAGTCATTATCTTGAAAAATATTAAATTTACATAAAAAACAACTTAATAATAATAAAGAGCATACTTTGTTTACCAATAAAAATATCACATGTACTATTTAGCTAGCAGTTTAAAGAAGCTACACGAGGACAAACACGAAATTTCTGCGCGCTGAATGTTTTTTGCCTCTCCTGTAAAGTTGTAATTTTAGACTTAAACCCCTTTTCACTAGGGCCACAGATATTTATTAGTGATTGTTCCTGTATTAAAATAATGTTAATCTACTGACATTATAGGCACAAAACAGCGTCTGTCAGTCGGTCCATTAGTCGCGTGGTAACCGTAGGTACTTTAATTGGGAATAAAATAATCGCATTTGTTTTGTCAGGACTCATAATATTATTATTTTGTTATATTATAATCAGCAGTCTTCTTTTTTTCCCGGAGGGGGAAATGCATTACGCATACCACCCAGGCGCAGGGGGCGACCCGAGCGGTGATGTGGGACTCCCGTAGCTGATGAGACCATGGTATACCCACTAAAACCCCCCCCATCTTCCGCCACGCCACCTTTTGACGGGGCCACGGGAACGATACACACATCCGCGACCCCGCCAGCGGTCCGAAGACTCCACGATGGGCGCACAACACGTGCGCCCTCCTCCTCGGCCCCCACCAGGGCTGTAGCAGACGCCCCCCGAGTCTGCTACTTGGAGGCCATGTGGCAGATCAGGTCTGTGGCTCTGCCACCGACCACACCTCGGCCGCAGAGGATAGGGCAAGCGGCGCACCGCAATACCTACTTGCCTCTTCCTCTGCGGCCCCACCAATGCCGTTCAAACGGAACGGCCAGCTCGCAGGTGGGGTAGGGAAAGCGGCAACCTACCACAATGCCTCTCCCCAACGCGATCCGTCCTCGGCCGCAGAGGATAGGGCAAGCGGCGCACCGTAATACCTACTTGCCTCTTCCTCTGCGGCCCCACCTCGGTGCGCATCCGCAGCGGACTCCTCCAGTCCGCTGGGAGCGCCCTCCTCGGGCCAGGCGGCGACACCGGCCGGCCCTGGTTGCCTCTTCGCTTCACCGCGGTTGTCCAAGCCGCGGTTACTAGAGCCCCACCGCCACGACAAGGCGAGCAAGCATCGGGGGGATAATCAGCAGTCTAAGCTAGAAGAGGATATAGGCAGACAGAGACATTTTATTGGTAATTGGTGTAACCCATCAATCCCCAGGCGGTAGCCGGCTGTCGCATAACAATTGAAAATGTATTGTGTCTTCCCACGATCGAGGTATCAATGTGGAAAAATAGGTTACCAAATCACAATAAAATATTACCGGCATATTTTAAGCTGTAACATAAATTATTATTACTCCCATTTCTCATTTCTGAGTTCAGTATTCTACACGCATCGCGAGAATTTCTCAACTAGATTCATCCCTGTCTATGATATATCTCAGCAACTACTGTAAAAAATCGCTGTAGTTTTATACGTGGGCCTTTCGGGCCCGACGTGTCCCGAGAGAGACCTGCCGGGCCCGCGTGAGCTATGGCAGGGTTAAGTCGGCCATATTGAGTCACTGTGATAACTTATTGTTTTTATGTTCCTGAAAATTGCGAATGTTTTCAAATAAAAGAATGCTTGTTGAGAAAAGTTATATAAAATGACTGAACTTAGTAATAATATTATTATTAACAATAAAAAATGTAATAGTATTAATGCAACATTGAAAAAAAGCCATTTTTTGCGGTCGCCTCCGTGGTCTAGTGGTATAGAGCGCGGCTCTTGACTCGGAGGTCGTGGGTTCGATTCCCGCGTTGGAAATATATTATTTCCAAGTTTGGTTAGGACAATGCAGGCTGATCATCTGATTGTCTGACAAGTAAGATGATCCATGCGTCGGATGGGCATGTAAAAAGTCGGTTCTGCGCCTGATCTCTCGCCGGTCGTGTCGGTCTGCCGTCCCACTGGGTTATGAGAGTAAAGGAGTAGAGAAGGCTCTTGTGTACTGCTCATATTATACTTGGGCACTATAAAATTACTCCTGCATAGCTGGCCTGGCCTTCAATGAATCCGGCGACCGTCACCGAAACCGGTGTGGGATTATTATTATTTTTATGCGGAAAAATGTACGGTTCCCAGAAAAATCTTTTTTTACGTGGGTGTAGTCGAATGCTCATTGCATCAACGCTGGCAATAATGATATGGACCTTAGGAGTTAGTGCGAGTTATATTCGATCATACGCATCGAGCGCGTAAACGCGAATTTATATGGGATCAAAGCAGTATATCCACGTTAGCCAGTAGATGGCGCTGCTTTGATCCCATGTAAATTCGCGTTTACGCGCTCGATGCGTATGATCGAATGAAACTCGCATTAACCCCTCTGGTTACTTTACTGTAAGTCTGACGAACACTCACTGTCAATCTGAATATTATTTTATTACCAGTTTTTTTTCGACGACTAAATTAAAAAGAACCACAAGGTGTGACTTGTGACGGTCAACCCGTCACCAGTCACCACTCATGGGGTACCGCTGATACCACCTCTATAAAACATTACCGGCTAATGTAAACACTTCATTTCATGCTACATTAGACCCCACCTGCCTGTATTACCCCATATAACTTATTTTCGATCAAAAACGATCGAATTCCCATTATTTTACGTGTTGTTCAATTAAGTTTTTGATTACAGTAATAGTAGATTATAGCCCTATACAATGTCAAAAATGTTGGCATGTCCAAGTAAAAGTTTAAAAAGGCTTATAATACAGTGTGAAATTTTAATGGTTGTTTTCCCGCAGTAAAATGATTCTATCTTAGTAGTACAATAGATTTGTAAAGTTTTTTTTGTTCAAATCAAAAAATAAAATTCGGTCGGGTCCATAGTAACTCGCGCCTATCGGCATAAAGTTTCCATAGTACGTCATACAAAATATTTTGTATTTTCAAAAAATAACATGCATGGTTCGATAGTACTACTATAGGTAAATCGTTCTGCGGCGGGAAAACAACCACTAAAATTTCACGTTGTATAATAAAAATATATATCTAATAACTGACTTTAACTTAAAAAAACTAAGATTAGAAATTGGAAAGTATGTTTGTCAGTTCTTATGTGTCTGTTACAATTTCAAAATATTTGGAATTTGGATGGACTTGAATATATTTTTTTCCGCAGGGCTGGGTTTCCATCAGAGATGTGTTGCGAGGAATGTGTGTTTAAGATCCAATAGAATCGCTGCGCTGAGCGAAGTCATATCAATGAAGCGATTCTATTGGTTCTCAAAAACACATTCCTCGCAACACATCTCTGGTGGAAACGCAGCCTAAGGCACACAGTATAATAAAATTATCTCATGAGAATCAGTTCGGTGGTTTACGACAATGATGTAACAGACAGACAGAGACATATTTTGATAAACAGATTATAATTGCACTGAATACTTTTTAAGACAGGCTTAATGATGATGAATGTATTTCGTTTTATCGCACACTTCGATCGTAAACCCGTATTGGTTGAGCTTTAGAAAATATAGGATGCCGACAAAACGATTAAGCCAACATTATGACAACATTGCTTATTTTATAGACCATCAAAATAATGTTCACAATAGAAGAAGATTCATATTGAATATTATACTCACATACTAGGTAACGCCAGCGACTCCGTTGCGCCAAAATTCGTATTTCGCGTGGAAACCATACATTTTCCGGGACAAAAATTATCCTATGTCCTTTTCCGAGACTCAAAGAATTTCCATACCAAATTTCAGCAAAATCAGTTCAGCGGTTTGGACGTGAAGAGGTAACAGACAGACAGACATACTTTTGACAACCCTAGAAGTCTAACCTACGTCTGCGACTTCTGCGAGGTGTACACGAAATCGAATATCGTTTGTATTTTTCTAATGGATGAAGCTAGCACGTCGTGCTTTTATGCCAACTCAGTGGAAGAGAGGCGCTAGTATACGATGTCCGTATCGATAAGGTAAGTCAATATTAGTATGGTTTTTAGACGTATATTGTTAATTTCTATTTTATTTGAGTACAATGACAACAAGGTATGAAATGAAAAGGTATTCTTAATGGAATAAATCTAAGCTGAAAACAACGATACAGTTGATGCCCACAAACAATAAAATACTCGATTATATTGGATTATACAGACGCTCTTGTTCCACGGCCATTATTAATGTTTATACTGTGCTGCCAGCGACGTGCCATACATGGACGATGCATTTTTTTTTCAATATAATATATTTTTTTTTCTAATAGTAGCAAAACGAGCAAAAATTAATTGCACCACTGCACACGTGTAAAAAGTATTTAAGTGTAAAGTAAACCATTAAAATATTGTCAACGTAAAAAAAGTATTACTTACCTAAAATTGTAATAGTAGAAGTGATATTTTTGTAATTCATACCTATAAAATTTAAGATCAATAATAAATCAAACTCAAAGTACGTAAATTGATTGTAATATTTTGTAAGACAAAAGAAAGTACAACTTTCTTTTGTACAATTACTTACAAACTGCTTTCAATTTTTTGAGATTAAGTATAGACTTATATCTGTTATGATTATAAAGGTATATAATAAGAATTTATAAAGTTTCAATATTTTCATTTTCAATATTCATATTATTTATGTCTCTTTATATAATTACCATTTAATTTGTGACTTCTAGCGGTATAGTATGTCGCTCCACACCAGCGATGTTTGTGGAAGTTCGAGCGAAACCAATCGCGATCTAAACTTTGTTTCGCAAACACTTTGAAACAAATTTAAATTTCCATTTATCAAGGATCAAACCCGGTCCATTCGTCGCGCTAGCAAATGATATTGCATTGTATTGTGGAGCCCATCTGCCCACCATCACTGGTAAAACGATATAACAGCTACTCAAATTGTTAATGGAAAATATACTCTAATATCTAATGCTCAAGATCGAAAGATCCCTAACAGTAAAGTTAAAAGCGAAGATATAAATGTCAAGAAAGACCCAACCGCCAATTTTCTTGCTAAAGCAATCAAAGCCGTAAAATAACAACATAAGTCGCAGTTTAACAGTCAACAGTAAACGGATAACCTAGGATTTGATAGCCGTGACCTATTAGCAGTGACAAAACATACGGTTGTCATCGTGATATGCGATGTATTAGGGGGTGCCGCAGGGGTGCTCGCTAGCCCACTCCCTTTCCTCATATATGAATAGAGTCGAAATCGGAATCTGCCTTATGATTTTTATTTGTTTGCTCGCGTCGGGTGTATCAAATAATTGCGAGTAGCGTGACAAGAGCCCCGTAATATAATTCGTAATTGTAACGCTTTGTTCTATTACCATCATTGTCAACGTATTTTTATATGTAAATGAGGTCCCGGGAAGAGGTAATTAAAATATAAAACACATACAACACGTCGGCGTAGATTTATTACATTATTAATGAATTTAGTTCGCCACTGGAGTTGTTAATTTGTTTCGGTATGAAATATGGAGAGTGTCAACTGTCAACTGCTCAAGTGCTCGCAACTCGTGAAGTTTGCGAAGAATTTCTGAGTGTATAGAGTTTAGACACTTGGACTTGGTGGGTTTATTATAAATTGATCGACTTCGCATGCGATTAGAAGGGGTCCGTACTCCGTAATCAATAAGGGGATGGTTATGCTTAATGTACTATGAAATATGAATATAGAGCACCTGCGAATTGGATTAAAATTTGATAACTATAATGGTGCTGGTAATAATTTGAACAATAAAACTAAAACATAATAATTGATAGAGTTAAATTACGTGTTGATAATTTTATTTGCGATATTATAATACTGTATGGTTACCCTAATATATTGAAATTGCGTTGGTTATTATAGGAAACAATTCAATTAATAAATAAAATATTTAACTGCTAGTAACTAAAATTAATAGATTTCCCGAAAAGTAAAAGTTAGTCAGGTGATACAGACAGTATCTCACAGCTATTCAATTGAATATTCAAATTCGGGTAAGGCTTCGATTCAATTTCGGTTTGATGAAAATTACATGAGCACTCGTAAGCTTTCTATAAGAGAGGACATATTGATTATTGGTTCTTGAACATCCAATTGAATGTTTATTGGTATAATATTTTAATTGTTATAAAAAGATTTTTCTGACAGTTTTCACAATAAAATATATCTATTATATTATGTTTTCTCTATTGAAAAAGATCATCTCTTAGTAGGGTGCTTTTGAAGTGTACTATGTAGGTAATTTCAGTAATTTTTAATAACATTTCATTTTAACTCTTCTAATAAGAAACCCATTTTTTATTAGCAAGTTAGTATGCAAAAGTCAAAAGGTAATAGACGATATAACTAATTCCAAACAATAGAGCTATCACAAAATTTCATATTGAGGTATTTGGTTGGAGCATTATTTTCATTTATTTATACCATATTATTTAATTTTCGAATTGGAACGTAAGTTTTCGAACGCACTAAAATACCTAATAAATAGATGTGCAATAAAATAAATGACGCAAATGATAAACAAATAGCGACCCCTGATATTGACCGAAAACCGATCGCAAATAAATCAAGACACTCGGCGACGGACGGAGCTGGCTGATGAAAAACAAATTCAGAATTCACAATTCAAATAGATACCAATGAGATGCCGCGTGCCGCGTATGGCTTCACCAATATGTCTCTACAGGTAACCAACTACAAGCACAACCTTATGGCTATAGACATAGAGGATACAACTTGAAATGTGAGGGGTCACTATAAATTTGTTAGTAATTGGGGATGCAACGCAGTTGAAAACTCGAACAAAGCGTTAGTTGGACGCACAATAAGAAAAATAAACGAATATAACCCATATGGGCATAAAAATAGGGGTATGATTTTTATATTGGCGGCATCTAAGTTGGTGGTATCGCACGCGGCGGCGTGTTGCCATAGATAATAAATACTTTTAGCAAATAATTACGCTGTTTGATTTTAGATGGATGATGGTCGTGGGATCGACTTATGGGGCTTTCGCTAATGGTACTCGATTAACAATTCAATGTTATTTATTACAAGCTACAAATAAATTGAGGTGAGTTTACTAAAAGTTCATATAGAATACACTTTCATAAAAATTCGTAAACTGCTCGCCTGGGTTTATTTATCCTATAAATAACATTATACTGTCTAAATACAAAGAACCCAAGTTTAACTTTAACTTTAATTTTATGGTCAAATGGGTCCTATGGTCGCATGAATTTACATTGTTACTTAAGTAACATCACGAAGACTTTCATTGATTAAATTAAAGTTAACAATAAACCTCTCTGAGTGCGTTAATTAACAATATTCTTTGTAATCCGAGATTTTAAAATGTTAGGTGCTACGCCGTAGCCGCCAGCTACGCGGAATCGTAGGCCGTAGCCTCTGTAACTGAAAATATTATCATGATATTGTTAGACTATGAAAATTAAATTGTTTATAATTTTAATATTGCAATGATATTATTTTACGAGTATTATTGATTGGAATGTCAATTCTTATAAGATAAAAATCCAATTAGAATTTCAAAATCAAAAGAATTAACGTTCAGTCCTAAATAAACTTTTAAAACTAAATTTTATTTCAAGAAGAAATAGTACTTTATAATAATATATCGTGCTCAGAGTAGAATAGATTACATAATCGAACAAAGAAAAACTGTACTTTATCGAGACAAACTATCAATGTCATAATATTGTGATGCCGATGTGATAAGTAACTAAAGACTATTACCATTCCTTAGATTATAATTAGTTTGTTAGTTTTTAGGGTTCCGTACCCAAAGGGTAAAAACGGGACCCTATTAAGTACTAAGACTTCGATGTCTGTCCGTCTGTCTATCTCCAGGCTGTATCTCAAGAACAGTGCTAGCTAGAGAGTTGAATATTCAAAGATTGTGTATATCTGATTGCCGCTGTAACAATAAATGCTAAAAACTAAAGAAATCAAATATTTAAGGGGGGCCCCATACAACAAACTTGATTTTTTGGCAGGTTTTGCTCTATGTCAATAGTGGCTACACGTAGGCACTTGAAATTATCAAAAAATACTTAATGGTATTAGAACTTTGATAATTGATAATAAAACCTAGATAAATAACCCCAGAGCCGGGAGCTACCTGGCACAGCGGATAGCAATTGCCATCCAACGTGGCAATGCTGTCAGCTTGCTCGGCACTCTGCCAAGTGTGGACGACCTAGGAAAGTTTTCCTTTTTATAGTTTTTTAAGTTTGTATAATATATAATATGTATATTTTTATATGTTATTTCTAATAAAATAAAATAAATATTTAAGGAGGGCTCCCTATTCTCATACAAAAAACACATTTTTTTCTACTTTCACTCTATACCGGTCCGGCTCGCACTTGGCCGATTATTACTTTTTACTTACAACATAACAGACATACAAAATCTCTGTCACCCTTATAATATAAGCGTCACGATTTATTAGTATGTGTAGATTCATCAATCATCAAATCTTTTGCATATTTTATAATAAGTTATTTCAAATATACGAGAAATGCAAGTCACTTTTCAATTACGACTGGGGAGTTCGTCAGGGTGCAAAAATTTCACCAGCATTTGTCGAGTATTTTAATAACGACAATGTTGTCGTTAGGTATGTTAATATGCGGAACCCCGGACCTTCCCCAGAGAGAGAGATAATGGCATAGCGACCCCTAATAACAAATGAAAATGCTGGAAATAGTTGGAATATATTAAATCTTAAAAAGCTATTACAGGGTGAGTGATAAGTAGGAATTGAAATAAAATTAATTAAAAAATATTATGTGATGAAAATCAGCCCGAGGATTCTATATAACTTTTAAAAAGACTAGGCCTAAAAGATCTCTGCATTTCTTTTTTTTTTCTTTTCTTTTATTTCTGAGAAAATTTGAATCAAATATTTTCAGAAACTCGCACGGAATCAAAAGCTTAAGACATAATTGGCAACAGAAAAACGGAAATATATTTAATACTTTCTTATACTATACATATATATTTAAGATTTTTATTATATCATACACATATTATTTAATACACATCCAGACCCGGGAACATTGAAAACTTTTTGTTCCGTCGGCGGGATTCGAACCCGCGCCGCCGGCTTGAGCTGGCGACGCGCTCACCACTGAGCCACAGAGGTCATCGAATTAGTAAGTATTAATACTTATAATAGTATATAACTATTTTATAAATTGTAAGTTATAATAGGAGTTATAAAATATTAAATTGGTAAATGGAAAGAAAAAAGATTAGTTGGTATAAAATTCATTTATTTGCTAACAAGCGGTAAATTTTTATCAAAAATATTCATCAAAACTGACTTTTTATAAATTATTATTTACACCTAAAATATGTACATTAAAGCTTATATCTTAAGGTTTACATTCGTATATTTTATCAAAAATAGTTTTTACAATCGGTAAAGCAAGCGCAAGCAACTTTCACAGTTTGTTTTTATCACGATTCTAATAAATTGTTACAAAAATACAACATTTTCTAAGTATATAATATTTTCCTAAACTTACTGTCCAATGTCCATATTTTACAAAAGTCTAGGGCTGTTCTTACGAACCTTATGCCTTTCAGATTTTCAATAACACGTTTTATGAACTGAAGTAAGAATATCAAAAATAATTAAATACTAACGGCGCAGGGCCACAATAATTTTTAGTTTAAAATTTTCATTTAGACGAAGGGAACATAATTTGAAATGTAATAAACTGAAACTCAATTAGGAATTTTGACAAAATCATTGTACTAATATTTAAATTATTTAAATAAGTGTCGGGAAACTTCGCAAATGTAATTAAATACCTTAAACTAAATTGTAAATTTTAAAATTAATTTGCAACAGTTCTCGACTCTACCATTCACTCAATCACTTGAATTCTTCCAAAACACACTTTTCTTCAGCAGTTTCTAAGCTTCATTCTCTATCTTCAATAAACCAAACTTCATCATAATCCGTGATCAAGAATATCTGGTCAGATTCTGTGCCTCAAATTGGGTTTCGTGATCACTCACCACATCTATGTGCTCCTGGTCGTTGTCACAGGATTCGGATGAGTTTTTGGATGAGCAGGATGACTTGCAGCAGCACTTCTTGGTTCTGCCGTCGGCCACCGGACTCTCCTCCTTCTTCAACTTAACGCGGCGGTTCTGGAACCAGATTTTCACCTGCTTCTCCGACAGCTTGAGACGCGAGGCGATCTCTATTCTTCTCAATCTGGACAGGTACATGTTCATAGCGAATTCTCGCTCTAACTCCAGAAGTTGGGTGCCAGTGAATGCGGTTCGGATGCGCTTGCTAGAGTCTTCTTTGAGCGGTAGGCGTTTTAACTCCTTGGAGTAGCCTGGAAGCAGTTCTTCGGGGTGGGCGAGCGGCGGGCTCGGCGTAGCGTTTCTTCCATCGCTGGATAAGGACGGAGATCGTTGTCCTTGGCTCTTGGCCGGCGACACTGCTTTATACGGGTGGTACGGCGAAACGGACTTCTTTCTTCTGTTCACAAAATTGATCGGCTCCTCCTCTGTCTTAACGAAGGGCTCCTGTCTCATCTCGCTCGGCTGCTCGTAGAACTCCGGCCGCGGGATTTGATGAAGCAGGGGATATCTGAAGTTGAGATGCTCCAGAAACGGTCGGAATAGTTCAGGAGCCCGCTGCTGGTGTAGCCCAAGAGACAGCAGGTTGAAGCCGCTCGTGTAGGGGTATGGCGCGAACTTGGGCCTCTCGAAACTCATGGTGTAGGGCTGCTCCTTCTTCTCCTTAGGCTCGCTAATGAGGGTGTCTACTAAGAATGATCTGGACATGGCTGGCTGCTGCGGCGTGTGCGCTGCGACTGACGGGCCGGGGTGGCGGACGCTGCTACCATACCTACCCCCACCGCACCACCCCATTGTGATCGCACAATGGGGTCGCATTTTGGCAATCACTAGGCCCGGCCCACCCCTTTGTCGGCCCGGCACAAAAAACTTTTATTATCATGAATGAAGTATTTTACTGGCTATGAATAATTTCGTATGTCTGTCTGTCTCATTAAATACAATTTGGGGTACTTATTGGTGTTCTGTTTTCATTATTTTCGAACTGTTGCTTTATGCGAGCGCGGAGGGTGAATTAGGTTCGCGATGTCTTTTATTGATGTGAATTGAAAATATCACTATGAGTACTCTTCATGGTTTTAAATCGGGTTTGGAGTGCGCGTCAATGACAGATTATAATGGGAACATTACGTTTATGAAAAGTTGGGTTACTTTTTAACCGACTACCAAGAAAGGTTCTTTGTTTGGCTGCATACATGTATAATTTTTTCTTAACGACAAATTTGAAGTGAAGCGAAGTCTACGTTATAATAGAGGAACAATATTTCATAACATTACTTTTGCATAATTGCAAAATATGTAATATAGCTAAAACTTTTGTTTTAGCTATATTTTATGCTTATAAAAATGCAAGTATCAAATTACTCATCCATCGAAATAATTAAGTATGAATACCCTCACCGTGTACGCACGTGATCTTGATACTTGAAGGGTGGCCCAGGCCCCGCCCATAGTTCTAACGTATTAAAGGGCAGGGTTATTTGTTAGTATGTCGCTCTAAGTGCTGTATGATTGGTTTTGTAATATAATTATTAGCTGTAACCGGTTTGAACTAGATTGGACTGGATTTCTCAGGGCTTACATCTTTATTATAACCCTCTTTGTTACTTGAATTGAACTATTATGTAAATTACACGTTTCTTAACGCTAGCATATCAAAGTGCTATAATGTAATATAGGGTATAGCAATTATAGTATATTTTTAATATACTAAACGAGGAATTAACAGTTTTTTTTTACTTTGCTAGACTTTATAATTATTAATAATTTTTAGGCTTACGCGAATATTCATATGTAATATTTTAGTCGCCTACGGATTTTGTCGCAAAGAACTTATCTTACTCCCACTTTTATGAAACTGCTGGGAAAATGGAAAGCATCTTTCTAAAACATTTCTCAACTTTGTCTGAAATAGGGGGTTTTAATTTTTATTTTCGCGAAAATGGTAATGGCTAATGGTAATATGTGAGTCGAGTTAAGGGCCAAAATATTATGTCCTGGAACTTTTTCGTGTTTGGATAAATTTGTGCGTTAATTGAATACCTAATAAGGCGCAAACTACGATGAAAGGCTTGTTTTAGTGTGCGCTGACCGTCGGTGGCGAAATGTTAACCGTGGAATAGCCATGCTTCGGCACGAATGGGCCGGCTCGGCCGGAGAAATACCACGGGCTTACAGAAAACCGGCGTGAAACAGCGCTTGCGCCGAGTGAGTGAGCTTACCGGAGGCCCAATCCCCTAACCCTTTTCACTTCTCTACCCTCCCCTATTACCTTCCTTACCCTCCCCTACCCTATTATCCCGTAAAAGGCCGGCAACGCACCTGCAGCTCTTCTGATGCTGCGAGTGTCCATGGGCGACGGAAGTTGCTTTCCATCAGGTGACCTGTTTGCTCGTTTGCCCCTTTTTTCATAAAAAAATTTATGAAATATCAACTTAGTCTCTACTCGTTATTCAAAAACACTTCCGAAACTTTCAATACATCTAGGACCATCAGCGCCAAAGGTGCGCGTGCAGTCTGCCTAAGATTAATCAATCTTTATAGTTGTACAATGTACCTACTATCGAAGAAATTGATTCCTAGTCAGTTGACGTACCTACTTCATTTGGTCGGGATATACAGGGTGTAACAAAAATAAGTACTTTAAGGTGTTTTCGATAAAAAAAATTTTCACTTTTGTATAGGCAAACTCGTGACGCTCGGGCCCTTGCCCATACAAAAGTGAAAATAAAATCGTCTTTCAGCGCTGCTACTTTCACAGTGAACTCTCTACAAGGAACACGTACACACCCTAAAGTGTTATCACTTATTTTGTTACACACTGTATAATATTAATTCAATATTAGTCGTGATCTGACGGCTAGGTTTGACGAGACACGACCAACTTATGGAGGTCCGCCTCTGCTTAGGAATCAACTTCTCTGAATATACCTATAAGGCATTAGCCTTATATTTAGTGTCACGCAAACGCGCACCGTCGCGCGTCAGCACTGATGGCCTAAAATGTATGAAATTGTAGGCAGTATTTTTTTATAACGCGTAGCGGTCTGCGCTGATATTTCATACATTTTGGTGTCAGCGCCGACGGTCAACGAGCGGTTAGTGTGACTCTAAAACCCGCCTAAATCTTGACATTTAATTTGAACATATTTTGTGCTTTTTAGTTTATGCTTTATTCATACAGTTGACTGGTTTTGGGCAAGTAAAAGCTTAAAACTTAGAAGAATCTAAGTTTTGTCACTTTCACTTAGTCAATCATTCGACAGCTATTTTATTAGCTAGTTTATTGTAATCAACGTAGTAGGTAAATTACGGAATAATTTTGGCTTGTATGCAAATAACTAGTTTTCCATACTGCTAATAATAAATGGAAAAATAGCTCTATGGCGCACTTGCCGGGTAGGCGCACTTTGCCACACTCACTATCCTAATGTCACTTTTTGAATATTTTACAGTTCTACATGGGCTGTACTTATATAATATGTATAATAGATGACGCCGATAATTCCGTGCGTTGGGACAAAATTCATTTATCGCACGGGAACTGTACATTTTTCCGGGATAAAAAGTATTCTATGTCCTTTCCCCGTTCCCAGGGCTAAAAATATCTTCATACCAAATTTGAGCTAAATCGGTTTAGCGCTTTGGACTGTTACCTAGACAGACCGACAGACACACTCACATATTTTATAGAGTATTGAGTAAGGATAACGTATATTTTTACGGACGGATATTTTTATCCCGGAAAAATTAACGGTACCCGAGCGATAAACGAATTTTAGCGCAACGGAGCTACGGACATCAACTAGTACTTATACTATAAGCTTGTTACACGCTAACATAAAGATATTATTATTTCCATGCAAACACAGAGTTATAATCGCATGCGGCATGAATAATGTATGACCGTATTAAAATTATTTGGTATTCCGCATGGGACCGTTATGATGCAGGCTAGATCAAACTACACTTTGTAAACACGTCATCTTCGTACTAAGTCTAGCTTTCTAGCAATATAAGTAAATATTCTAATCGGCACTTTTCCAAAAATTTCCCATCTTGTCTTGAAATTATCGTTCAGGGAAGGTTTATATTAGGAGGGAAGTGAAACCAAGTTCAACTTGGTCATAAATTAATTATAATAATGTAGAGTTCGGTGTAAGTGTCTAAATATGGGGAGAACCAAAAACATTTATGTGGGAGAGCCATGCTTCGGCACGAATGGGCCGGCTCGACCGGAGAAATACCACGTTTTCACAGAAAACCGGCGTGAAACAGCGCTTGCGCTGTGTTTCGCCGAGTGAGTGAGTTTACCGGAGGCCCAATCCCATACCCTAATTCCTTTCCTACCCTCCCCTAATCCTTCCCTTCCCATCCCTACCCTCCCCTATTACCCCTTAAAAGGCCGGCAACGCACCTGCAGCTCTTCTGATAAGTACTGCGAGTGTCCATGGGCGACGGAAGTTGCTTTCCATCAGGTGACCCGTTTGCTCGTTTGCCCTCTTATTTCATAAAAAAACACTAGGCTGCAGTTACGCCGGCTTAAATTCCACATGATTACGCCCGCAATGTATTTTAAATTGCCGACGACACACTATTCCATCTCGTTCCGTCCGCATTTTGTATGCGTTTGACATTGCGGACGTAATTTACGTCGCGTATCTTCGGCCTAGTGTGTTTAGACACTGTGTAGAGCCGAAAGAGTTACGATGGATGACACGGCTTACGAGAGAAGCCGTAAGGAAATTAGTTCTTTTTCTTCGGCGGCGGTCCGATTTTTTAGTTCTTCTTCCACAGCGAACTCTATTAATTTATTTTTATAATTCATTATAATAACATAGAGTTCGCTGTAAGTGTGTACTGACTTTTCACGTGCCCATCTGATGAACCAACTGGACCAAGAACTAAGGAGATATTAGAAATAGAAAATAATACCTACTCTCTAAAGAAAAATTGGAATAAAGTATCTCTTTTTCTTCTATAGTATAATAAATACAATATGTAAATACTGGTTTGCTGCAAATATTTGACATCCGGATATTTTACAGAACCAATAAATCGAAAATGTCTGCTAACATACCTCCAGGCGGCATTTTTGAGCAGCTGAGCAAGTTCAAATGTCAACTTCAAAGATACAAACCCTTTCATCGCGATAACATTTTCGCCCATTTCGACCCGGGGTAAAAAACACCCACTATTGACACAAAAACTGCAAAACTTTTTACACAAAATCTAATAAAGAATCCTGCTCATTGTTGAGAAAGAACTCGTATTGTTACTGACAATTTCGTATATCGCTAACAATGGATGAGATTCGCGAATTTTCAGCGCTACTTTCAACCCTATGGGGTACACAATAAGGGCTGTATAGATGTGATAGTGTATCAGATGTACAGACAGGAAGGGTTGGGGTACACTCCCCAGGTACTATAATAATTATGGCTTATTAAATAATTATGATCATAATGGTATCGATATCCACGTTTGGTGTAAACATTATAGCGATATAATGGGAACATCAAAATATTGAGCGCACATTCTCGAAGACATGTTAGATTTTAATTGATATAAAGATAACGGTAAGAAGCTGTATAATGTATATTATATTTTTAGTGTTAATATCTTTTTTAGGGTTCCGTACCCAAAGGGTGAAAACGGGACCCTATTCATGAGACTTCGATGTCTGTCCGTCTGCCTGTCTCCAGGCTGTAACTCAAGAACGGTAATAGCTAGAGAGTTGAAATTTTCACAGATTGTGTATATCCGTTACCGCTATAACAACAAATACTAAAAGCAAAATAAAATTAATATTTAAGGGGGGCTCCCATACAACAAACGTGATTTTTTGGCCTTTTTTGCTCTATATCAATAATAGCAACAGGTAGGCCCTTGAATTTTCCACAAAATCCTTAGTTTTACTTGTACTTTAATATCTAATAATAATGTTAAAATAAAATAAAAAATTAAGGGGGCTTCCATACAAAAAACACAATTTTTGGTCTAATTTTGCTCTATAATGGTACGGAACCCTTCGTGCGCGAGTCCGACTCGCACTTGGCCGATTATTTAAGTTTCCGTACTGCTGCAGCGGTAACCAACTTAAACCACATCATACTATAGTGATTCTAAGAAACCTGATAGAAAATTTAAAGTTAAATTTTTGAAACGAAATTAACTGAAAGAAAGGTAGAATGAATTATGAAGAATTTCCTAATGAATTCTGTAGTTCCAAACAGCTGATATTTCTATTGGCAAGTGCTACTTCCGCCGTTACAGTATGTTACAGTAAAACCACAATAATTTTTAAAGAAATAAACGTCATTTTACGGCTTATAAATATTACAATAATAAGTATTTTACTACATTTAATTCAACTAAAATAGCTTTTGCTTCTTTTCAAAGACGTATCCTTCTTTCCTATAAACTATAATTTATCAATGAATCAAGATTTACGCTTATGGTATTCGAATTTCATTTGCAATTCAAAGTAATGACCATAGGAATGGCCAGAACGGAAATGACATTCACCTGCTTGTTCCCCGAACACTATGGTCCACAATGGTTCTTGGCCATTGTCTGATCATTGCCACAATGGCCGAGGACCAGTAGAATGGCCGCCATGCTGTCTGCGGGAAGTGGCCGCAGCGCGGGTGTCTTCATTCATGACTCCGAACGTAACAAGTCTTTAATGTGTAGTAGAAAGCGTTTGTATTGGATTTTAGCGTTTGTATGATTAGATTATGTTGTTTGGGTAAATTGGATTATAATACTAGGAGATTGAAGAGGAGATTGGATTATAACACTAGGAGAGAGGCGAAGGATGTTAGGCCTAACTTACTTTACTTAGTAGATGTTACCCTCAATGTTGTGCCGAAAAATTTTTGCGTGGTAACCTTATATTGTAAAGGATAAATTATACTATTCTATATCTTTTTCCCGGACTTAATATTATACTACGTAGAATTCAAACTCTGAATCAAATTAAAAACTGTCTTACGGACGCACTCGACATTATGTTGATTAAACTTGAATTAAAATTACCTACGTCAAAATCTTTAATAAATTACAGTTAATTATAATTAATAAATATTCGTCTCTGAGTGTTAATAATATTACCTACCCTTTTATTGGCTTCATCATCCTTATCTGAGTCAAGAAAAACCAGAATACACATTAAATTCCAATTATCTTAGCTTAGTCGTTATATTGGTTTTAATCTTTTAACTTTAAGTAACAATACATTCACCATAAATCATAATATTATAAAGAGCTATAATAATATTATTAATGAAACTCTAAAGAATGAACTTACCAGGGTCTGAGAAAACACAAGGAGGTATTCTTAAACACTCGAAAATGACATGTAGTAGGTATGTACTTACGTACGGTTCCCATACTCGCGGTCACCCATCAAAGGAACCGTCAGAATAAGTGGCCTTTACCTTTGACAATTTTCGAGTGGCCTGTGGAACAAGAATTTGAGCTTAGCGACTATTTAATCGCTTACTAGCTGTTACTTGCGACTTATATCGTATAACTGAGCAAATGTAATAGCCTATTATTATCTGCGTTTAAATGTCATCAAAATTAATTCAGCTATTAGATAGCAGGAAATAGAAATCTTGAAAATAAGTTGTCTTAGCTATCACACGTAAGTAGAGAGATACATTTTCATTTCTGCGAAAGCTAATCTTTGACAACTTTTTTCTTTAAAAGTATAACAGATTCCATTTCTTTTATTGTCATCTCACGCATTCGCGCTTAAGCACATAGTAAAAGTATTGTACGAATTATTTGAGACTTTTTTTTAAGCCCACAAACATTCAACCCTAAGCCGCTCGCGTCCCTTCGCTTGTCCCGTCACCGCACGTTTTTTACGAGAATACCATTGTGACATGTTCTAAACTACTTACGATTGTTCAAAGCAATTGTTGCTATTGTGAGCAATAATTGTTCAGTACAATTGTTATTCAACGTATGCGAATGTTTGAAAACGATCCCTAATTCAATTAATTAATTTAACTTATACGTTGAGGGCACATTAAAAGTAATTATGCTTATTGTGCTACAATGATTTAAAGAGTTATTTGTCAAAATGGTGGTGAAAAAACGAGGCAATTATGCATTATTTTTCTATATTCGGATACAGTAAAATTTCAATCAGGCTCATCTAAAATAAAAATGCAAAAAATTTAAACAGAGGCAAAAAGTTACGCTTTCAAACTCTAGCTGATGACTTAAAAAAAAGTATTACAAAGTACGTGTCATTTACACTGCATCAATTATGAACTAGTAGCGTGAAAATAAACTTTAAAATGTTTGTCACGCTGCGAGTTTCAGCCAACATCAGTGACACGTGCAGCAAGGGGTTAAATTTTCATTAACTCCTACATTACACCAATTTGTTTCATGTACACATGCGAATTAACTGGTATTGCAGATGGTATAAAACTGTCAATAGGTATGCATGTCACATTAGGAGAATTTTCACACGAGTCATTTATCATTATTTATCAATGTTACCTTGAAAATGCTGTAACTGGACTATGATAGAGCTTTAACAGGGGGGTGATTTTATATTTTAGGATTTTTTTGCGGAGGACTTTTCTTATTTTTCTGATTATATTTAGCGGTAATTTTAGCTTCTTTGGTATGATCAAATTTTAATGTATGCTTAGCAGGGGTGGATGTAAAATTATCTAGTAGGTATTATTATATTATATTTTGTAAGTTTGATGAATGAATGAATGAAAATAAAACGCAATTTATATTACGGTAAAAACTACTACCTAATATGAATTTTACACACTCTACAAACACACTTTGGTGTCACTCAGCTTACATAACATTTCTACAAAATTCCGTGACATAACTTATTTTACACTTTCTACAAAACTCCGTGTCACTCACGGTTACTAATCAACACTATGAATAGTACTACCAGAAGTAATTTGTCCGTGACACCGAGCCCGTCAACGGACACGTGCGAGGGTTACAGTTTCATTAGCCCCGCCAGACGTTATTGTTCCAGTTACGAAATTGAGTTCAAAATTGCCAGTAATTGATGGTGAATTTGAAGGGATAATGCTGTGTGTTGAATTTAAGTAAATAAACATTAAACAAGTAAAGACTCTATAACCCACAATAACTGAGTTCGATACTTGACGCCTGCAACATAAATTATTTTGTGGGACGGGAACCGTACATTTTTCCGCAAAAAAAACTATCCGATATCCGGTTCATGAAAGCATCTCTAAACGGAATTTCATCTTAATTGGTTCAGCCTCTGAGTGAAAAGGTAACAGACTTAAGTTATTATTAATTTATCATGTTATAGTCACTGAAGGATGCCTATGTAATAAATAAGTAATAAAACTCTACAAGAATAGCTCCACTAAACTAAACACTAAAACCACTAAAAACAGAAAATCTTCAGTGGTAATTTTCAAATATTTTCTATTCTCAACTTTATTTCCTATTCTTAACTTTACTAACGATCATCATTCATAACAAAATATTAATGTAAATACTTACAATTATAACTTTTGATAAACCGCCCAGGCATTGCCATCCAGATCAGCCATTCAACTGGATGGCTTGTGATGTATTTCAATACAACATTCCTTAGCAACAATCTCGTTTCTGTCGATTTCAGCGTGGGCGGCTTTGAAGTATCCAGGCCATGAAAGGGTTTATTCAATTTAAAATAAAAGGTTATTGGTATCCTTTTTTAACATTTTTAATTGAATGTATTGATTTTATCGTTGAAGGAAACTTTTGTATGTCATGAATACCAGGGCCTGACCGAATCGTGTAGTCAAAATAATATGTTTTGGCTGTTTTGCTACTTTTAACCATGGATCGAAAAATAGACTTAGTTTTACTAAAAGCAAACTCACTTTTTATACCTCGGGTATTTTTTAACCTCTTGAGGCCAGGAATAATAGCCAATAATATTAATAGTTTGTCAATTTTGTAAAGTTTGCTTCTTAAAACGCATAAGAAGTAGGTACCCCTATAATAATAATCCTCCGATCCCATAAGTTCATCTGAGTTACAACTTACACAAGTTGTATCTCTCTTTAAAAACTCAAATAGAGAGAAAGAGTATTATATTTTAACTCCGATCTGCTTGATTGGGCCTAACTGTTAAAACTTATTTTATGTCGATGGTTTAAATTAATAATGTCCTATTTACTTTATTAGGGAACATACCCATACTACGTGACCCATTTAGGGGGGGAGGGGGTCTTCAAAATACTACGCTCGGTCACAAGTGGGGGGAGGGGGTCTAGATATTTGTCACGTAGTCAATTTCGCCGAGAGAAACGTCATTTTTTTTTCTCGCCATTTCACTCTACTTACAAAATGATTAAAAATTATTCTTGTCAATACCACGTGAACATTTGAGGGGGTTCTTGTCATATACTACGCGTGGTCACCAGGGGGAGGGAGGGGGTCAAAAAATCTTAAAAAGTAGGTCACGTAGTATGGGTATGCTCCCTTATTGTCATTCGAGGAATTTACTATGCAAACACGTGTTGACGACAGTTTGCCTAGCAACACCATACAGAGATCCCTCTACTCAAGGAAATGATATGGGATAAGAATTCAATTAACAATGGTTCTTTAATTTAAACCCTAGGATCCCACCAGTATAATTTGACCTCTTGGAATTACCTAGCTTGAAGTATCTAAAGTTCATTATAAACTGGTGTTCTTCCTGTACACTTAATGGGAGCCATTTTGAGAGGGATCCGTGCAAATTAAATTCCTGATGTGGCACGGCGCCATTCGAGATGCTTTCGTGTCATTACATTTTTTTATTTCGATCGGGAAAGGCCAGGATTTAGGGTTGAACATTTTGGGATTTTAAATTAGTTTTTTTTTTACATCAGCACTTAATTTCTTTAGTATTTACTATTTAGGGTTATAGTTTAGACAAGGTAAAATGCTATTTAGTGTTATGTAGACAAGGCTAAAGATTTTGACAGTGCTTGTAACATTATTGCACATAATAAATTGTACGATTATTTCTTCACCATGGCACCGAATTAGTGATTAAAATATTTTATTAAGCTATCTACCATCAAGCTAACATTACAATATGCTGGAAATTATTTACAGGCAGATGGCAAACGTATGTAATTTGGTTAGATTATGTCAAGCTTTTTTTTTTTTTTTTTCCGGAGGGGGAAATGCATTACGCATACCACCCAGGCGCAGGGGGCGACCCGAGCGGTGATGTGGGACTCCCGTAGCTAATGAGACCACGGTATACCCACTAAACCCCCCCCCCCCCCATCTTCCGCCACGCCGCCTTTTGACGGGGCCACGGGAACGATACACACATCCGCGACCCCGCCAGCGGTCCGAAGACTCCACGATGGGCGCACAACACGTGCGCCCTCCTCCTCGGCCCCCACCAGGGCTGTAGCAGACGCCCCCCGAGTCTGCTACTTGGAGGCCATGTGGCAGATCAGATCTGTGGCTCTGCCACCGACCACACCTCGGCCGCAGAGGATAGGGCAAGCGGCGCACCGTAATACCTACTTGCCTCTTCCTCTGCGGCCCCACCTCGGTGCGCATCCGCAGCGGACTCCTCCAGTCCGCTGGGAGCGCCCTCCTCGGGCCAGGCGGCGATACCGGCCGGCCCTGGTTGCCTCTTCGCTTCACCGCGGTTGTCCAAGCCGCGGTTACTAGAGCCCCACCGCCACGACAAGGCGAGCAACCATCGGGGGGAGATTATGTCAAGCTAATTTAATATGCATTGGCCAATATTGACTATGCCAGGTATAGCCCGACCAAATTACGCAGAATCTTCATTTAAATTAGGATCAATAATTATACAATAATATTTGATGTAATATTTTAAATAATGATGCACATAATTACAAGCCTTGATTTATACATAATATACACTAGATAAATAATTCTTCTGATAGCCGTACGTTTGTATAAAACTTAACCACAAATTCTTGATGGTATAAACGATATCTGGTATGGGTATTAAAGGTCAGTATTAAATATAGCTTAGTCACAAACGGTCAAACTAATGTAGCGCGACCGCTGTGGTCGGTGGCCGGCGGCTTGTGGCTTAATCGAAAATTACTCAAACAAAACATCGCTAAACGCACTTTAAATTGAACATAGATGTTAAACAATAGATGCGATATAATTAATAATTTAATCTTAATATTGTAAATTTGAAAGAGTGTCTGTCTGACGCCTCTTCACACATAAACCAGAGTAAGCAGAACCACTAATATTATGTATTCTGTGGCAGAACTAACGAGTACGCCGACTCAGAAGAGATCTGGAAAATACGTTTGACGTAGTATGCCATATCAGCCGGCGTGCGCAGTAATGCGTTGCTAAGCATTGTGAAACATGTTGAAAGTGACAGTCGCGCCCAACTCGCGTATATTCGCCGGTTTGTTTGAAGTCAAGGTACTCCTTGGGGTCAATTCAAACCGCAACGCGACGAGGCGAGGCGAGGCGCGGTGCGGCATTAATTTGAATGGATTTGACAGATTTTAATTGCGTGAGACTTCTTGCGAATCTGTCAAATCCATAATATAAAATTCAGGTACTAATTGGGGAAGATGCAATATTTTTATCACGGCCTGACTAAAATTAATGTGATGCTATATAACTGTACTTGATAAAACCGACTTCAAAATTGTACGTAATTGAGAATGAAAACTTCCTATCTCCAAAACTACTGAACCGATTTTGATGAAACTTGCACTATTCCCTAAGTTGAACAATACCTAGTACAATAAAAAAAGAATCACTGAAATCAGACTTGTAGTTCCGGATATATGCGTGAACAAACATAAAAACATACATACATACATACATACATACATACATACATACATACATACATACATACATACATACATACATACATACATACATACATACATACATACATACATACATACATACATACATACACTTTTGCAATTTGGCACATATTTTGTTCAGAAGCTGTTATAGATTAACATATGCAAAAACTGGGCAGTTCTGGAAATATTACATACATACGCGTCGAATTGATAACCTCCTTTTTTTGAAGTCGGTTAAAAAGGCCACTACGTTGCTATTACAATTTAATTTAAATCAATATCTAAAATATCATACTGTATTATACTCTGTTTCTATTTTACATCTTCGTCATATTATGGTTATTGTTTTTGCGGGTAGATTGGAGTATATATCCGGTCACACGTCACTTCCGCCGGAAACGGGGGAGGATCTATTATGGGATTAATTCGATGATACCCGTGACGTCACGGCTAAGCGTTTATTGGGGGTTTTTAATGAAAAAAGTAGTGGTTAAAAGTGTGAGAATTGCAGAATCTTTATGAGGGCATAACTTATAGTTCGAAATGACACAATATCCACAATTCGATATTCTACAGTTCTACATTCGATGTTAACATTATTATAAGTTGGCAGATTAAATTACATTAGATTGTAGAGTTTTTAAGAACAATTATTCAGTTTCTTTGTAAAATGTGGCCCCACGCGAGTTTCTTATGCCGGTTCTTCTCGCCGGGTTAGATCACGAATCGGTGGTAGGTTAACCCGTAGACATTCTGAAAAATTTGTTTTAAACTAAGCATTTTCTAATTATTAAAAATACCTACTTCAATATTGTGCACTTTATAACTACTGTTATTGTAAGTACAAAAATTCATCTTCATGATTAAACCGCTAAAAGATTTTGATGAAATTCGGCAAGGACTTACTTTGAGCCTCGAGAAAAGACAGGATAATTTTCAAACCCGGAAAAATTTACTCTTTACATTTTTTTTGTTATCTTCTCTCTTTCTCAATTCCCAGCTCTCGCGGTACTTTTAATGTGCGAAACGAATAACCCGAGTACTCCCTTTGAAGTCTATTATATTATTGTAAATACTAAACATAACTCAAATTGTAACAAATTGTAAGTGTCACTTACATAGCGTTACGCTCACTTCAGATAATACACGAAACTCGATCATTTACACATAAACCATACATTTTGCATTCATTCATGAATTCATTGATACTTACTACAAAGGATTTTAAACTCTCTACCTTAGATTTTATAGTATATTTTCGGTTATTGGGTGATTTGTATGAAATGTATGAATGAAGTATTGTAAGGCTGGAGTGTGAAGGTAGCGGCTCTTTGACTCGTGTTGCTATTGTTATAAATCTCTTTTGTGTGAATTATTTATCGACTAATAAGGAGGTTGATCGATAGATCGAGAAGGTATGCGGTATGTTGAATTCAAGCATTTTAGAGGAGTGCAAAAAAAGTATGAATTATCGTATGAAAATTATAATCATTCATAGATGACGTTACGCCAGAAATTTGTTTATCGCGCGGGAACAGTACATTTTTCGGTATAAAAAGTGTCCTATAAAGGACATAGGAACTCAAAGTATCCTTTTAGCAAATTTCAGCAAAATCGGTTCAGCGGTTTGGGCGTGAAGAGGTAACAGAAAGACAGACAGACACACTTTCACATTTATAATGTTAGTAAACTATGAATTCTCTTTTGTTTTAGAATAGGAAGAATTTAATTCTTGGGTTCAGTTTTGTTTCTTTGTGTAGCCCCATACATACACTATAATTTAATCATAAGTTATAATAATATTACTATACGGTATGCCCCATAAGTTTGATCATCATTCATTAAACATCATAATGTATCGAAAACAATCGAAATTATTTTCGTACAGATTTTGGACTGTTTAAGATCTTCTATTTTTTTCAATTTTTTTGCTGAAAATCACTTTATTATGATAGTTCTTCTATATTCGAAACCTAATAAACCTTGTCTAGTTTCTTTTTTAAGCTTTAGTTATGCGGCAGCTACTGCTACAATAATTCTACTAAGCACAAACACTTCTCAGAAAACATTCTACTTTAAAATCAATTCAAGCCTATAAAAGCTATAAAAGATAAGAATGAACTGATTTCACGGCGACGAGACGTACGAGCACCGCCCACTATTGATTGCATCATTCATTCACGAGAGCCGTTTTATGTGCGGCGACAAATCGCTCAAACAAATCTTCGTTCACTTGGCTATCGAAAACTAAACCTTATCCCGTCGCAAAAGAAGCCTTTAAGTTTAATAAATAAGTTTGTAAGAAAAATGCAAGATTTTTAGTGCTACTTTCAACTCTATTGCCTCATAATAGGGCCGTGTTGAACGTATTGTGTGCCTTTTTTTGGAGCCAAAGTCAGACACATTGTCGCCTTTATACGGCTACTTGTGATTCGGCATGGTGGATATGAATGGAGTTTTATTAATCATTTAATACGCGAACAGATGCACGATATTTGTGACAAATCGTTTGTAGATACTTACTGGCCCTAATTTGAAAGAAAACGGCAAAAAATTTGATGTAGGACGGCATTTGAGGAGGCTGCGATTTCGTTCGCGAGCTTGGACAAATTTAAATAACAATAGCTTTGCCCACATTATGCAATTTCATCTTCAATTTTCGTCATCTTCTTTTTATTCAACTTTCGTTTGGCATGTTCAATAACTGAACGCGTCAAAATCCGCCCGCGTTAGAAGTGTCATAGCGAGCGCTACGATTTCAACGCGCGTCACGGGCATGCCTCACGTTCGCTGTTGACTGCGCTATAGCCTATAACGCATGCCCTTGACGAACTGTGGTGCTAGCACGGCGTTGCCCAGTCGATTCTTCGGAAGAAAGTAATGGCAGTTTCTTTCCTATGTCTACATATCTTTTTCCCGAGCATGGCGCCATCCATCGACTTGAGTTTCAGTAGACAAAGACAAGAAACTTTTTAACATTTGGTCGCCAAGCTCAAAGCCCGCGATATAAGCTATGCAATAGCTAAGTACTTATCCATGTAAATAAAAATTTATTTTCAATTTTGATAGTCTCGCTAAAACACGAGAACGACTAAACCGATTAGGCTAATTTTAGTCTCGAAATATGAGTAGAAGTTCAGGAGGTTTATTAGGAGGGAAGTGATACGAGGTTCACCGGCAGCCGTATCACGTATCTTGCAAGAGCAATGCAATAGCAATTATTGCGCGATAATTGCTCCGAAATCGCAATTTCGTATCACGTATCAGCCAAAACAAAACGATTGCCATCGATCTCTTACATGATACCATTATTTTTACACATTGATTGTTGATCTTTATTTTTTGAAATCTCTACCATCCATACTTCCATACTTACTAATATTATAAATGCGAAAGTGTGGCTATCTGTCAGTCTGTCTGTCTGTTACCTTTTCACGCTCAATCCGTTGATTTTGCTCAAATTTGGTACAGAGATACTTTGAGTCCCGGGAAAGGACATAGGATAGTTTTTATCCCGGAAAAATGTGCGATTCCCGCGATAAACGATTTTGGCGCAACGGAGTTGCGGGCGTCGATACTTTGAGTCCCGGGAAATGTCCCGGGACTCAAAGTATCTCCATGCCAAATTTCAGCAAAACCGATTCAGCGGTTGAAGCGTGAAAAGGTAACAGACAGACAGACAGACACACTTTCGCATTTATAATATTAGTATGTATTATGTATCATTAAATATAATATTATATTATATTTTACACAACGATGTAACAGCTACATAACACAGCTCACGTGTTGCCCAATAAAAGGCAAAAAACATGAAGAGCCATATATAATAATCTTTTGTTTGATATCAATTTTATACCAATAAAAGCCATAATTTGTCCCGCGTCGCCAACGAGCGGCGCGCAGCTGCTGGGAAGTGATGCGCCATTTAACGACACACGCTTTAGATACTTAGCGAATTGTCATTGATGTAGAGATAGATTCTCACTTAAAAGTTTTTGTAAATCTTTATTTTATTAAAATAAACTATCAACTTGTTGTCAACAGACTTCAACTAATATAATAAAAGAGTATAATTCGTATATTATTATGTATACCATAGACTTATAATATACTGACGTAAAGACCACCTGACAACCCGAAAATGCGTGACGATTTTCGATCTGTCAATGTGTGCGTGTGCTAGTGATGTATCTTTTACTATCGATAGTATAGTCCGTTCCACAGTGTATTTTTTGTCCAAAAAATTGGCCATGCCTTTTTTTTTGGAAATCTTGAACAGAAATGTTATGTAAGTAATTTATTAGTATTTACATGTGTTAATTTCCTATTATGAACAATAAAAAACACTTTTAATTTTTTTTCAATAAAATTAAAAACTGCCATAACTTTTTAAACTTTAACAAACCATAACTTTTTAAATATTTACTTAATTGTCTTCTTGATTATTCTGATCGACAATAATAAAAAAAACCACACAATTTAACCTGATTTACATATTTCTTAAATAAGTGTTTAAAGATTTACTTACGATTTATGTTTTTTTTTCTTTAATTTATTATGAACGTATTTCTAATTATTTGGATTTTACAGAAGTGCTACTTAAATGTACAAGAATTCGTGTAAAAAAATTTAGATCCAAATAATAAAGGGCACCGAAGTTAAAGGCTTCTAAAGTTTTCTTGGTAACTATGGTTTTAGGGTTGTCAATATTTCTGTACCAACATTTTTTACTCATTTGAACTTTGTTTTTTTTTGAGCATATAAAAACCTACTTCAAATATTATTAAACTATGTGAACTATGCGGTGACAACCCTATCCAAAATTATATAAAATTGAATAACTCCGATGCCCCGCCTCATGTGGATCCCATTTTTTTGGGTTATAAGTATCAATAAAAAGAATATTTCAGTCTTAGTTTCAAATCCAAATATGAAAAGACATGACGTTAAAAAAATTAAAACATAAATTTATAAAGTCAGTCATAAATACGTTATCTTGAACAAATAAAGCCTGGATGTTTTTCACTATCATAGGGCTTTTAAGACACTATTTAGACCAATTAATAAATTCTTAAAAGAATATCAAACTTTTGAGCTATAACACTGTTTCTATGTTTTTTTCTGGAAATCATAGAATTTTTTTTCAAGTACTAATTTGCATTCTTCTATAGGAATTGGGCAGTCAGGTACTCTCGTCCTGCATTTATAATCACAAATCCTATAAAATTAAGTAATAAAAATGGCATGGCCAATTTTTTGGACAAAAAATACACTGTGCGTTCGAGTTAGTTTACCTGAGTTTCTATGAGAAATAAATAATATACAACTTTGGCAGATTTTCTATTTCAAATTAGGTACCATATATTTTATTTGGCAGAAAAAAAGGTGACGATTGAAAAGTATCTAAGACACACATTGTCGTTTGGGGTGATTTTTCAATCGTCGGATATGTTATGACATGAGGTTCTTATAAGGGTAAATAATATACACATTATAAAGTTACTTATTTATTACTCAGGTAAAAGCTATCTGAAAAATCAGCCCTTACATTATTAGAAATGCAAATATAATGTTGAAAGTAAACAACACACTTAGTATTTTATTTATTCTTAAATTAAATACATATCATAATACTCTTACACACCTATTAGATCTTTAGATTGGTTTTATGTTATTGTTAAATACCGATGAGTATATCGATAAATTTGATTCAAGCACTAGCGTATATGTAAAAATTTTTTATGAAAAATTTTTCTTCAAAAATTGTGTAATTTAAGAACAATAGTACCTTTAGTTACGCAAAATATGAAAGTAAAAGGGAGGATTGATATTATTTTATTTGAAATACAGAACTAAAGACAGAATATAGCAAAAATAAACACATCGTAGCAATTAGGACATGAAGATTAATTACCTGTGAAATGTATATTTTTCAGGATTATTTCTATGATTTACACTGCAATCACTCACAGAACAAGTTATCATTGCTATATATAATAGTATTTGTTAAAAATAACAAACGATTTAAACAATAAATTTCAAATACTGAAAGGGCACAAAAACGCGTGTCGACTTGTGACGACCTGTCAAATAAAAGTGGTTACAGTTCACATTAAACTGCCTCTCTCTTTTCATCTTGTTATAATTCCATAAAGGATTTTCTCCTCTCTCGCACTCTTTGTTCGTCTATGCATTATAGGTTTATGATGTATACTATATAACTATATAAGTGTATAGGTTTGTCACTCAAAAATCTGTCATCTTCTTGAATGTGCGTATAGTAGTGTGTGTAAGGTTTTATTTATTAAAAAAAATTATGATAAAAGCATAATTATAAAATAATATTAGAGCGATGCACTCCTTCACCATAATAATATAGGTAAACTATAACTGCAAAATTTTATTCACCTACGTTTCCGCATTTTTCGTCAAAAGGGATACAAAGTTTTTCGCTCGCGTATTAATATAGGTTTAGATAATTTGAGTACCCAATGCTTAAATCTCGATTATAAGTAATAAAAAAACACAAGTCGTTATAATATTTAAAAGTATGTACGAAGAAAAAAAAGGATTTAATTATCCACGATTAATCCATCCATTTGGAACGGTTGTACTGCACGCACAGCTTCAAATAAAACCGTTTCTATAGTAAACTGACGATTTAGGACTGTCAACACGCCATTTGGATTCGCTGACAGCTTGTGTACAACCAGCCAAGCCAAAAGAAGATATAAAAAAATTGTAAAAAAAAGAGTTCAACGCGAGCGAGGCTGTAGGCCAAACTAAAAGTAAGGGCATTTTCGCGAAACAACTGAACCGATTTTGAAGGAAATTGATGGAAACGTATAAAACTTGAATATAGGCTACTTTTTGTAGCGTGTATAAAATTCTACGATTACCTAGTTTTAACAAAGCTTTAGGGTAAATAATAGCTTTTTTGGGAGAATCTATCTTTTAGTATCATTCAACTGTGAATCTTTAATAAAAATCTATGTTGTAATAAATTAGTCGGCAAATAAAAATGGCCGCCCCGCCCCTTACCGTCAATAGCACGGAATTCGCCCAAAAACTGCGCTTCGCCGAGACCCTACACATCCATTCATTGTGGAGTGTTTTTCACGCTAATAAGTTTTGGGTATGAATAAAATATAACGCTTGTTTTGTTAATAAATATATTATTTTTTATTACTTTTTCATTTTTTTATTTGTAGAGTTTGTAGTATGACAGTAGTTTTGTAAGTGGTACCTACTAAGACTGATACAAGTAGGTATAGGTAGGTACTACATATTAATTATTTTAATGTAACAAAAAATTTACTTGCGTATAAAATAGTTCATAGTTTTTTGCCAATTTAAGGTTTTAAAATCAAATAGAGCAGGACTCTATTTTCAATGATTTTGGACGAAACAAAACAAAATAAAATTTTAAGAAACCTATCAAAGAAGGGGAGCAAGAAACCCAAAAAACGGGACCTTCTTTGCCCCCCCCCCCCCTCGAGCTCGCCTCGGAGGGACTTTTAGTATGTTTATCTCCTTAGGCCCACTTGCGCTAATCTGGGTTAAAGTTAACTCTGAGTTAAACATCATGTCATCGCTATCACTGACTTGGTGAGTGACAGATATGACATGATGTTTAACTCAGAGTTAACTTTAACCCAGATTGGCGCAAGTGGGCCTAACTAGTCTAAACAAAGTACCAAAGTCAAAAATCTAAATTTCAATCGTATCATTCGTTTACTAGGCTACAGTTCTTAATAGTTTTAATAGTGCTTAGACATTAATCAGCCTTTATCTTAATTTTAGTTTATCACTGTATGTTTTCCATTCAAATAAAAAATAAAATAAATAAAATAGTCACATTATTTTGTTCTGTTTGTCCATGGTCAGTCCATATTAGTAAAGTTCAACGCTTAACTGCTACACTTACAGACGAATATTATTTGGGTACTTAACTGAATTAAAAGAAGATTTTGACATAAGCCCCATACATTATTATCTGTCAAACTCTTCATTAAATTTAAGTTTCATCACCATTAAACGTCTCTGAATGCGGCCGTTAAGACATTTTTTTTAATTTTTTTTTAAATTTAATTTAATGAAAAATTTGACGGACAATTATACGTCGAGTTAATATCAAAATCTTTTTAAGAATGTATGAGTGGGGCTGTTAAAAGAACACGAACTAGAATTAAAATATTTTATGGTAGTAGTCCATTGTAACAGTAAACCACAGTCGACTATCGATATCCTAAATCGCAACCAAAACTGAATCCCTTCCTCAAATCGCCAAAATAACCCCAACGTAATCTCACGAGGTTCTCCCAAGTGACAGTAGTCAGTACAACATTCTACATCCACTCCGCAGCCACTCAGCTTTGTGCACCCAATTGTATTTGTCACTCGCAATTGTTGAAACCCGCCACAATAATAATTAATTATTTATAATAATACCCCATACAGCTTTTTCATTACGCTCAAAGTGACACATATGTTACGTACCTCTTGAGATACAGACGAATAAAAATAAACTTTAGCCCCAAAATATAAAGTACATTTTCATTTACACGAGTTATTGGGGGGTTAAGATTTTCCCTCCAGATTTGCGCCAAGCGAAATGGAACTCCATTACTAGGTGATAAGGATTATGAATATAAACAATTACATTAATGTACTTTATTACAACGCTATAAAGTGTATTTTTAGGGTTCCGTACCCAAAGGGTAAAAACGGGACCCTATTACTAAGACTTCGATGTCTGTCCGTCTGTCTCCAGGCTGTAACTCACGAACGGTAATAGCTAGAGAGTTGAAATTTTTACAAATTATGTATATCTGTTGCCGCTATAACAACAAATACTAAAAACAAAATAAAATAAATATTTAAGGGGGGCTTCCATACAACAAACGTGATTTTTTTAGCCTTTTTTGCTCTATACCAATAATGGCAATAGGTATGTACTTGAAATTTGACGACCTCTGTGGCTCAGTGGTAAGCGCGTCAGTCGCTCAAGCCGGGGGTCGCGGGTTCGAATCCCGCCGACGGAACAAAAAGTTTTCAATGTTCCCGGGTCTGGATGTGTATTAAATATGTGTATGATATAATAAAAATCTTAAATATATGTATAGTATAAAAGTATTAAATATATTTCCGTTGTCTGGTACCTGTAACACAAGTCCTTTAGGTACTTAGCACGGGGCCAGACTGACGTGGTGTGAAGCGTCCATAGATATTATTATATTATTATTATTATTATTATAATTTTCCACAAAATCCTTAGTTATGCTTGTACTTTAATATTTAATAATAATATTAAAATAAAATAAAAAAATTAGGAGGGCTCCCATACAAAAAACACAATTTTTGGTCTAATTTTGCTCTATAGGTAATGGTACGGAACCCTTCGTGCTCGAGTCCAACTCGCACTTGGCCGATTATTTTAATCGTTTATCATGACAATGGTGTATTTAATTTGTTTGAATGTAACTGCTTAGTCGTACGATTTGATACGCTGACGTCACGAATTAATTATTCAAATTTGGAATTAATATTTATTCCGAATTCAAAATCTGCGAATCAGCTTGCTTCAGCAGATTCAGACGAAATTTAAATTTATTAGGAATTATTGTAAATTTTGTGGTTACAAAAGAACAATGGCCAAATCGTACCAGGTGGGCGGTGGCGTCCCGATATGCCATTGGTAGCAAAAATTCTCTAATATTTTAAGGCATCGAAAAACATTAGAAATGTTTCTGTAAATAGCCACAAAAAAGATCAGTTTCGTTGTTGTCTTTCATATGTTCTGATAGCCGGCGATCATTCGCATTCATTCTATTTTTTGGGTACTCTAGGAAAAATTGAAATAATTAGAAACGAGATCGCCGAATATACACTTGTAGGCTACACCGTCGGAAAAAAGGCAGTTCTTAAGTCTAGCCTCAAAATAATTGTAAACGTTAATAGTTATTATAAAAAATCGTTGCTATTTAGACATAATTCTTAAACGGAATTATGTTTAGAGCATAAGAACAAGCAAATCTAACTATAGTTTATTTTGGGACATCAAAAATAAAAGTCGAGTCCAGCTCCTATACAAATTTGGCCATGATTCTTTACGTATGTAGTGTATTTCCACGTAGAGAAAATTAAATGTTTTTATTTCCCATTAAAAATATTTTAGAAATAGTCATATATTTTGTAGAGTTGGGTACTTTAAAGCAAGAAATACACGGTCGTCAACGGCGGTTGAGGACCTCGCAAAATCTATAATGAAAAACTGGTTGACAACACGTTGGCAACCGTGTGGCTGGCAACGCGCATACAATTTTTTGCTGTTGACGACCGCCGTTGACGACCGTGTATTCGGTGTTTAAGTTCGAGACCTAACTCAGGGCCTAACTAACCGCAATGACGATAACGTTTGTTAAATATTATGTTTCAAAAAGTAACAATGCTGTTAAAAGTGTAAAAAAAGTCGAAAAATTGTCGTTTTAGACCTAGAGGTCGGCTAAACGTTGAAACTTTGTCATTCGTGAATCAGTTATAATTCAGCTTAAAAGCACAAAAATTATATTAGTAGTATACCAAGCTTAAGTATATAAGTACTTCGAAATCAGAAACTCAAGTACTTAGTAATAATTATTATTGACTTTTAAAATTTTAACGAACGTAAAAAATATAACCAATAACTTGATCAATTCATAAGTATCGAAACTGCAATGCTGTATTCTACGTCCAACTGAGCCCCAATTACGCAGGTTATTTAATATGGTCGGTTATTCCATGCTATTACAGACTAACTACAGCTTGACTACAGAGTCAAGACGAGACCTGGGCGGGGTCAGACCACACCCAGTGGGCCGGCCACAGGAGCAGATGCGCGAGAGTTGTGTGCGATCACCCGAGCGATATCTTACGATCACAAAGGGGAAGGAACCATTTTTGTATCATCATCATCATGATGCTATAACGGTACTTAAAACTGTTTAAATTATGACGCTAACTATGTTTTATTTGAGCTGACCTAGCTGAGCTCTATATTTTGACTTCACATGCAGTATAATACATTTTTATCTGAGAATCCGAGTACAAAAAATTCTTCTTACAAAAAGAATGAGAGTATATACATTTGTAATTGTTTATACATTGCATATTTATCTCGCCAAATGTGCCGATAAAACTTTTTTCTTCATAAAAATCTGCATGCATTGCACACAAATAATTAGATACTCTATAATGAGCTAGCTTTTACCCGCAACTCCTTTGTCCATCTTTTTTTTTTGTTTTCGAAACTACATAAATCTACTAAAAACAACAGCTATCCTATTTCCTTTATTAAGATTAAAACAAGTATCGGCTTTATATTATCTAAGTCGGTTCGGCATTTTAAGCGTGAAGGAATCACAGATAGACATTTTTACATAATTGTAATATTAATATTATGACGTACTATGTTTCCCTTAAAAAACACAAAATTACGAACGGAAAACTTCAAAAAGACCGCTGGAACCGTGTATGTTTTATAAAAAATACGTTTTTTATGCGCACATGCAGTTATTTGTAACAATAACTCAATAAATTGCCACTTATAGAACGATAAAAACTCGATCCCCATTTAAGTATAACCACTGTATTTATAATGTTCCACACCTCTGTGCAGTGTAGAGTTACAGAGCTGTTGTGTCACAATCGTGACACAAGATCGACGTAATTATACACTCTTTTGTCACATGTAACTTGAAACCTATAAGGGGATAATTTAATGTTATTTTAAATCTCAATACTTTAACGTTTGCTAGACTAGATGTTGTCTGTAACTTCATTCGAAGGAGTTTGATTATCGTGCACGGTACATTTTCTGTGATAAAAATAAAAGTTGTCACTGGGGTACAGATGGACTAAGGGACTATTAAATTATAGTAGGCTTTCGTAGGTGATGTAACAAAATAAAGGACAAAGATATAATGATTTATAGTGTGTATAATATTTGATTATGTAGAGATCTCTTATATTTCTAGTTAGTTAAGTAGCAGCACTGAAAGATAAACGTTAAGTATTTTTATTTTAGGGCAGGCGCCCCCGTGTCATGAGTGGTAAAATAATTTGTAGTCAATCAATAATAACATATATTTTACTAATATTATAAGGTGAATGCCTGAATTGGTTTACAACAAGGTTTAAGAAGTCACTAGCCAATACGTATTCACATTAAAATACGATCAAGTTAAGCATTAGACCCTCAGCATTGTACTTCATTCACAACGACCTACCTGTTACCTGTCCAGACAATACGCGATAAATCTTAGCCATTTACCACAAACAACTAGTTTTGGGGGCGAAAATCAACAATGACAATAATTTAAGAGCATGAATGAACGTGAGCATGAATGGAAGAATGGTCCAGACGCACTGGCGTCGCTTATTTTGCCATTTAAAAGTTTTTTTCACAATCAATTATTATAGCACATCGACGTAAACTTCAAGATTCGCTATATACACATGATTTTTTGAGAATAGCAATAATAATAAAAAAATTATGACTACATAGAATCAAAATCAAATCAAAATCAAAATCGTTTTATTTCTGAATAAATTTAAAATAAATGTTTTCAGAAAGTCCTACATGGCGCCTACCACCGGTTTACCGGTGAGATTAATAAATAGACATATTATAGAAAACAATTAGAGAGTTCTGTTCTTTTTCTACATTTAGTTTAATGGTATTTGTTATACAATTTAAATATTATGAATTTAAAATACTTTAAAAATCATTCCGAAACCATGAAAAAACTTTGCGTCGTATGTAAACAGGCCTTGTACCATGAAACTGTTTTGAGACTCAAATAATCGTACGAGAATGCTGCGTCCTACTCTAACAAACGTGAAATGACGTTGTTAGAGCAGGACGCGGCATTCTCGTCCGAATGTTTGAGTCTCAAAACAATTTCATGGTACAAGGCCAGATTATGTAGTATTTACGTGAATATAGTTAGTAGTGTTTTGGTTGAAATATACTTTCAATACTTAGAGCCTGTTTCACTACTTCCTGATAAATGCCGGATAGGCTATCAACCAATTAATTGTCAGATAAACATATGGAGAAACTGATAAAAAGTTGTGGATAGCCTATCCGGCACTTTATCAGGAAGTGGTAAAACAAGCCCTTAGCAGTGTTTTAGTTGGTTTTGTATAGATAGTATAGATAATTATCTTGGCACATAACTATTATACCATTAAAATACGCAATTCACGAAGACACGAGAAATTGGCATTATATATTTTACAATTACATCTATTTTACATTACATCGTTGTTACACACCGTTCAGTGATATTCAACCTCTGAGAAGACCTTTATACGGACTACATAAGGTTTCTTATCAAATACATTCAGAGGTCATTTAGCTGTGACTGCTCTAGCGCGGCGGCGAAAGTCCTACACTCCCCCGAATCTGTCTGTCTGTCTGTAGGTACCTGCTGCAGGTACAAGTGCCACTTTACACACCTTTTGTGTTGTGTGTGATATTGTTTGATTACAAAGTAAAAGATAGTATTCAAAGTTGCTTAAAATGAGTGCAGATTCCATGAATGAAGGTGATCAGAATAAAAATTTCATATTTATTAGTTATTACTTACGGTGTGCGATTGTACAAAATATTATAATATTTTGTATACACCAATATAATAGAAAGCCTGCTGTTAAATTTGTTTTAATTTGTTTGTAGAAGGTAATTTCTAAAACTACTGGGTCCGATTGCTAAACACCGATAGAAAGATGGTGTGTTCCTTAGTGGCATACGCTGTTATTTTACATACTTATAGTTACGTTTTTTTCCTGGAATTATGTCGTTCTAGAGTTCCACGCGGGCGAAGCCGTGGTCAATTTATAATAACTAGGTAAACCTATAATATCGCATAGGTAGTGCGACCGCACACCTGAGACACGACTGTAGTTAGACTATCGCATAATAAAATGCACTAGAAGTCAGATGTGCGCTCTCTCTAAAGGTAGCGGTCAGCTCCATAGGAACGGTAGTTCAGTTAACTGAATAAACAAGTATGTATTTTTATACGCTTGTGCATAGAGTAATAAATTTGGTCCATGGCTTGTGGGATATAAGGCGTGGAGGCCCAAAGGAAGATCTTCCGACCGAGCGAGGTGTTATGCCCGGTCAGGCCGAAGCCCACGTGATATATTTCAGCTGTCGTATATATACTGACGCGCTCAGAGAACTTCGATAGCGCGATGCAGGAATGTTAGGCGAATGTGGGTACCGCCACACGCTTTTTATTAGCTTCACGTCTATCATGTTTGTAACCGACTTCTTTGGGCGCGATTTTGACCCACTTTAAACGGCCAGATTTCGTTCATACTTTGTAGATTTATCGAGGACCGATGACAATACACTAATTTGATATAATTATTCCATTTTTCAATTTGTATATTTGTATGTTTATTGTTTGTTTGTAACCGACGCTTTACATAAAAAGCGTGTTTTTAGTTTTTTTAACTATTACTTATTTTATTCATAACACAGCTTATATTTATATTTAATAGAGCCACAACCTTTATTTTTTTTATAGTTAAGTTATTATAGCTCTACAAAATATCATTATCATACGACCGGTGTGAAAACTTGTATTCAAATAATAATAATATTATATTTAATGCCTAAACATGAAACCTAATATTGGATTCCCGTTTCTCGTTGCCTATGACTCGAACGCAAGCTATCAATTATCCACAACGTACAAAATAATATTTACAAAAGGAACGATAGCTTCAACACCTTAAAATTCTAGCTACCCCGTATTAAAAACTGCAAATAAACTTTTTTTTTCGCGTCGGTTCCTCAAAGCGTTTTCGTTTTTGATCCCACCGCCGCTGGAGCCACTTGTTTTGGCAATATAGCACAGATAGGCACGAAGTCTATAGATAGGTATGGCGGGTCTATTGATAGGCACAAAGTCTATAGATAGGCACGTTTCGCGGGTCCTATCGATCACTATCAGCGACAAAGGCTTCAACCGATCGCGAAATTCTTTATACTGCCGAAATTAGGGGCACCATAATATGGGGGATCTTGTCGAATATTCAGACTTTATATTTTGCAAAACAAGTAGTAAACATAATATTAAAATATAGAAAGTGCCTTGTGTAGGCGCTGGTTAACATTATTTTGTAAATATTGGCCAAATTAAATTTATATTATTAATAATTTAAAAATATATAGGTACATAATAATATTATTTATAATTATTTGTTTTGGTATCAAACTTTTTGTGTGTGTAATGTGCATAAATTTAAATGTTGCATGCACTTTTAGGTATCCTTTATCTTTAGACCATAACGGCCGTTCCCAATATTCAATCTATCTCTGGTTTGACATAAATGACCGATCGCAGCTGACATTGAATTGACATCTATACATATAATAAAATCGTAGGAAAGTCAATTCTGTACATTGAATATTTTTGAAAAATAATACTTGGGACGTGATCTACAATCGATATAGAAGCCAAAAATATAGTTTTTAGAATTTTTGTCTGTTTGTCTGTTTGTCTGTTTGTCTGTTTGTCTGTATGTATGTCCGGGATAAACTCAGAAAGTACTGAATGGATTTACTTCAAATTTTGCACGAATATTATATAGAGGTCGGGTCAACACATAGGCTATATATTATGACGATATCACCTAGGGGGGGGGAGGGGCTCAAGTTTCAATATTTTTAGTTTTTTGCTCATATCGCTAAAACGGTGCGTTGTAGAGAAAAAATGTCCTGTACGTGATGAAAGCCCATAAAATTTCCTACAAATTTCTCCTTCACACTTTGTATCTATCTTCACTCCTTGCCATGCTATGAGCTTTTGTCTATCTTTTCTATACAAATTTCGGGTGTCGTTTGATTAACATGCTGGGAGCTTTGACATCAGTCTTTACTTGGGGGGGGGGGGCTTCGCCCCCCCCCCCCAACCCCCCCCCCCTCCCCCACCTCCCCAAATTTTGCTTCAAACAAAGCGGTGTTGCGGCGTTATACATCTTTTTTAAGAACAAAGTTAAAAACTATACTACACATACGGTTTTCCAGTGTCGTTTGTTTTGGGGGGGCTGCCCCCCCCCCAAACCCCCCCCCCCCTTATTCCTCATGAAACTTTTGTTCATAATTAAAAGGTATCGTGGAGTTTGTATTGCGTCTTAATTATCCTTTGTAGGAACAAACTAAGTCATCTATACATATTGTAATAAAATCGTAAGAAAGTCAATTCTGTACATTGAATATTTTTGAAAAATAATACTTGGGACGTGATCTACTATACTAACGCGGACGAAGTCGCGGGCAACAGCTAGTAACATAATATATGTCCCTATAATGTCTAATGAGAGCTACTCCTATCTCTAGTAGGGCAAAACCAGAGATAGTTCAAATATTGGGAACGGCCGTAAGACTGCTAAGACATTTCTTGTCAGAAATAAGTTATTCGTAAATACAACGCAAAAGAACCAACTTTTCAGACTGAAAGAGTATCTTCATACCAAATTTCAGTAAATTGATTCAGCGCGCAGTGGTTTGGACGTGAAGAGATAACAGATATACAGACAGACAAATAAACAGACAATCGGATAGACAGACAGACAAACTTTTGCATTTATAATAATACTAGTTGTCCCGGCAAACGTTGTTTTGCCATATAAAGTATTTCTACTTCATCAGTTGATCCAAAATCTTCCTCCCTCTTTTGTCCCCTATGGGGGGGGGGGGGGCTTATACACCAAATGTTGAGTTGGAAAATACAGTAAATAATATGAAGTAAGTCCATTAAAGAAAAAAGTTTCATACAAAATGTTACCCCCTCTTTGGTCCCCTTAGAGGGGTGGGGGGTAAAATTTTATATACCAGATGTTGAGTTTAAAGAAGACAAATAGTAGTTTTTGTAAAGAAAAAAGTTTGAAAAAATCTGACCCCCTCTTTTGTCCCCTTAGAGGGGTGGGAGGAAAAAGTTTTATACACCAGATGTTAAGTTGGAAGAAGACCAATATATCTACGAAAACCGCATTCAAATCGGATCAGTAGTTTTCGTGTGATGCTGGAACAAACATACAGACAGACAGACAGACAGACAGACAGACAAAAAACTAACCGCATTTTTGGCTTCTATAGCGATCTAGTGACACCCTCCGCTTAATATTTTTTGAATATCTTTAATGTACAGAATTCACATTAATTCTACAGTTTTATTATATGTATAGATTATAAGCATGGATTAGTCCTCTCTTTTTCATGAAACTGGTCACCCTCACGTTATCAGTCGGTTTGCCCAGCAAAGGGTTTGGATCATTATGACAAATTGGTTTTTTGTCGGAGATCACAGCCAGCCCGGGACTCCATTCTATTCCTTTCAACCTTCAACATGAAATAGATAATACGGTTTCTTTACCCGCGATGATAGAATATATTGGTGAAATTCCGGATTTTTTGTGATACAGTCATGATACAGATAGACAGACGGACAGACAACGAAGTCTCAATAATAAGGTCCCGTTTTTACTCTTTGGGTACGGAACCCTAAAAATTAATCCATATTCGCGTGGTCACGACTCACGACACCACGCCTGGACGGCTGGACCGATTTCACTATAATATTTTATTTTTCATGTGTTTGTTACAATCCGGAGATGAAGAATATTATATTGGAAAACGTTAAAAAATTGAGCGGAAAATTAGAAAAAATCTTATTTCTACTCTAACTTGAGCGCTTTGGTCTTTGGACAATATTACGACATTTGACATAGAATAAAATTGACGGTATGCGTAAACGGCTAGACCGATTTTGTTGTAATTTGGTAATGAGATACTTTAGGTCCCGGAGAAGAAATAAGGATACGTTTTATCCCGGAAAAATGTACGGTTACTGCAAAATATTCTTTTATGATTTGCGCGTAAACTATATTTTAATCTATTTTGATGAATTTTGGTATGGAGATACTTTGAGTCTCGGGAAAGGACAAGGGATACTTTTGGTCCCGGAAAATGTACGGTTCCCGCATAATAAACTTTTATGATTTTCGCCTGAACTATTCAATCAATGTACGGGAACAATTACTATAAACTAAAGTTCACGCGGACGAAGTCGCGGGCAACAGCTAGTAATTAATAAATATATTTGCTTTTGCGTTTAAATTATTCAGATAGGTATAATTCTGAAGCTGACCACTGACAAAAACAAGCCAGAACAAAAACATATTGGTTTTCCGCCTCGAATCACGATGACTGATGAGGAAATTTGGAATTTGCAGCAAGCTATTTTATTTAGTAATGACTACCTATGTGTATAATGTTAAATTTTACTTTTAATGTGAACTAGAGATCGCCCAATGGTCGAAATTCAACCTCAGATAAAAAAATAAAATACCTAAAATTAATGTTTCAAATTTCAACGCATTTCTATTGATTTTCTATTGTCAAAAAATTGACTTTATTATTTTTAGGGTTCCGTACCCAAAGGGTAAAACGGACCCTATTACTAAGACTTCGATGTCTGTCCGTCTGTCCGTCTGTCTGTCTGTCTGTCTGTATGTCTTGAGGCTGTAACTCAAGTACCGCTATAGCTAGAGTTCTGAAATTTTCACAGATTGTGTATTTCCGGTGTCGCTATAACAACAAATACTAAAATAAAAATAAAATTAATATTTAAGGGGGGCTCGTAATCAATAATGATAATGGGTTAGCACTTGAAACTTTCACGAAGGCCTTAAATATAATTGTACTTTAATAATTAATAATAATATTTTAATAAAATAAAAAATTAAGGGGGGCTCCCATACAAAAAAACACAATTTTTGGCCTATTTCTGATCTATAACGGTACGGAACACTTCGTGCGCGAGTCCGACTCGCACTTGCCCGATTACTTAGACATAATTCCTGCGACAGTCTTCACTCTCAGCTCAGATTAATAAAGTCAAACGATGACAGACTGGCCGTGTGATAATTTTTTAATGCAGTATAATTAAGATTCAATAAAAAAAATATTTTCAATTAGACAACAGACTTCATATTGTATAATATTCATATGTCAAGCCTGCATTCGTATGTATTGGGCTCATTGAGGTAATAATACTATAGGAGTCCGCCTTATATTTTGACAGCTGATAATGTTACTCTTTCTAACTAACGATGTAGTAATTTGGGTGAAAGAGAAAGCTCATATCGGTGTGTAAACGTCAAAAGCCTGTAATGTTATGTCCCACTTAGTAGAACATAACAAACGAGTAGGTCTGCATATTTCATGTATAAAAAGTGGTAATAAAAGTGTTTAGTGAACGTTCAATGCAATATATAATTGTGTTTTGTGATTCCGCTATATAATCTATACATATAATAAAATCGTAGGAAAGTCAATTCTGTACATTGAATATTTTTGAAAAATAATACTTGGGACGTGATCTACAATCGATATAGAAGCCAAAAATATAGTTTTTAGAATTTTTGTCTGTTTGTCTGTTTGTCTGTTTGTCTGTTTGTCTGTATGTATGTCCGGGATAAACTCAGAAAGTACTGAATGGATTTACTTCAAATTTTGCACGAATATTATATAGAGGTCGGGTCAACACATAGGCTATATATTATGACGATATCACCTAGGGGGGGGGAGGGGCTCAAGTTTCAATATTTTTAGTTTTTTGCTCATATCGCTAAAACGGTGCGTTGTAGAGAAAAAATGTCCTGTACGTGATGAAAGCCCATAAAATTTCCTACAAATTTCTCCTTCACACTTTGTATCTATCTTCACTCCTTGCCATGCTATGAGCTTTTGTCTATCTTTTCTATACAAATTTCGAGTGTCGTTTGATTAACATGCTGGGAGCTTTGACATCAGTCTTTACTTGGGGGGGGGGGGCTTCGCCCCCCCCCCCAACCCCCCCCCCTCCCCCACCTCCCCAAATTTTGCTTCAAACAAAGCGGTGTTGCGGCGTTATACATCTTTTTTAAGAACAAAGTTAAAAACTATACTACACATACGGTTTTCCAGTGTCGTTTGTTTTGGGGGGGCTGCGCCCCCCCCCAACCCCCCCCCCCCTTATTCCTCATGAAACTTTTGTTCATAATTAAAAGGTATCGTGGAGTTTGTATTGCGTCTTAATTATCCTTTGTAGGAACAAACTAAGTCATCTATACATATTGTAATAAAATCGTAAGAAAGTCAATTCTGTACATTGAATATTTTTGAAAAATAATACTTGGGACGTGATCTACTATACTAACGCGGACGAAGTCGCGGGCAACAGCTAGTAAACCATAAAAACGGCCAAGGAATGCCTCAAACACGTGGATTTAACATAACATACGTAAGTTTTCAACAACGTTGTTTGGGCTTATCAATCGGTATTTTTGTAAGCTAAAAAAGAAAATTTATAAGTATAATAATCCATTAATCATGCTATATAAGGCATTAGTGATAAAAATGTCACATCAAGTAATAATTTGGCTGTAAATATTGCATAGTTTTTTACGTGTATTTTAGGGATGCGCCTTACTTGAACTATAGTTTATCGATAAAAATAATGTCATGGACTAAATGATTTTTTTTTCAGGTTGAAAATGCTTCAAAATAGACGACAAACAGATATATATTTTAGACGCAAGTTTCATGCAAGTTTTTAATCCTTACTCCCTTATGAAGGCATCACAATATTGGAATTTGGAATTATCATTTCAAACGTAAGTTTGAAACAATGATTTTATTGAAATAAAGAAAGTTCTAACGGAGAGTAAAATAATTGCATGATCAACAGCTCTCACACCTCCCCCCTGTAAGTACTCAATTCGTTACTTAAAGATACTTCTTGAAATTTTATCCTGGCATTAGGTACTCTTTTTTAATACCTAAGTAAAATGTAAAATTTTAATAAGGCTAAAGTCATAATCATTTAATAAAATAAATTTAATACCTCAATCGTCGAATTCCAGACACAATATATTATATTTAGTTGTTATGCGGCACCTGGGTTCCGCTTGGGGCTGGATGGGTTAAGCATGGAAAACTTACATAAAGCATATTGCCCCGTATACAATATTATGAATTATGTGTATAATATTTTATAGTATGTAGTAGTATAGTACATATTTTATTAACACTAAACCATTTATTTTTTTCAGGTTATTGGAATGCTCATAAAGAAGAGTTCAATATTATGGTGGTGACGGAGAGACCTATAATGAAGATAATAATTATTTTCAACTATTAATTTGATAATAAGATTGAAAGTGAAGAATAATATATGGTTTAGTGCTCTATGATTTTGATTGCACACACCGTGATATTGCACAATAAAATTGATCGTCTAGACTCTAGAGTCCTACTTAGGTTATTAATTATTATTATTATAATATCATTATTCAGGGGGCGTCGAAGTATCTATTTTAAGTCTTTTTCTGTATAAATATTATTACATAATTATATTTTAATAGGTAAAGAAATGCACCTAAGCGTTTTTGGAATTACTTTAAATAAGTAGGACTGAGATTCATTCTTATATTTCTTTGATAATAATATTTGTTATTCTACAAAATAGTTGCTTAATAGTAAATAGTAATTAAGTTTAATAAAGTATAATATATTTTGTTCTTCTGTTATGTTTTATAAAAACTGTTGATTTTATTGATATTAGCTATTACACTCCGGACAAGCTTTCGTGGCTTATGGAGTATACATATTATGTATATGTTTAACTATTTGTGTAATTATATACTTAAATATTTTGTTTATACAGGGTGCAATTAAACCATCCTGCCAAATTTTTTCCAGGGCTTAGGTATCATTAGGAGAGGTCATTTAGCAAAAAAAAATTGTGTGTTATTTTTTTAATGACATATTTTATCTCATTTAAAATCGATGCAGAACGGTTACTCGTGGCGGTGGGAATGAGCGGGGGTGACGTGGGGGGGAGGCGCGCGCGCGCTCACCCGCCGGCGACGCGTAGTGTCCATTTTAATTGTAGTGTTTTTTAGGATAACTTTCAGAAGCTATTTCTCAACATTTTAGTACTGACTATATTAAAAGAAAAATACGTGTATTTTTATTTTGAACAAGGATCAATATATCAAAATTTGGCAGAAAGGTTTAATTGCACCCTGTATTTAAGTATTTTCATACACTTAATAAATAGATAAAAAATACCTTTTCACCAAATTGAAAGCGACTTCTAATTTAATGAGCATAATATATCCTAAATTGAACATGCAGGTTGAATTGATATCCTCCTTTTTTGATGTTGTTTAATAAAAATCTGTAACATAAAATTATGGTCGCCTTGGTCGATAGCTGTAGTCTAATTTTATATTTTTATCGATATACGCCATCCCTACACGCACACTACAGCAATTGCACACAAGCATAAAATGGCCACGCGCTGGCGAGCTAAGAATCCATCTATGTATACTTAATCTGTGATTGGGCTATTGGCTTGTCCCTAGTGTGTGTGTTGAAGTGTGTGTAATGTTTTATTTGTTAATTTTTTTATGATGAAAGCATATTAATTTCAAAATAATATTAGCTCGATGTACTCCTTCACCATATAAACTAAATTTCATGCATCTACGTTTCCCCATTTTTAACCGACTTCAAAAAAAGGAGGTTATCAATTCGACGCGTATGTATGTAATATTTCCAGAACTGCCCAGTTTTTGCATATGTTAATCTATAACAGCTTCTGAACAAATGTGCCAAATTTCAAAAGTGTATGTATGTATGTATGTATGTATGTTTTTATGTTTGTTCCGATTTGAGTGATTCTTTTTTTATTGTACTAGGTATTGTTCAACTTAGGGAATAGTGCAAGTTTTATCAAAATCGGTTCAGTAGTTTTGGAGATAGGAAGTTTTCATTCTCAATTACGTACAATTTTGAGGTCGGTTTTATCTTTTTAAAATACAGTTATCGCAGATATATTTGTCTTCTTCCAACTTAACATCTGGTGTATAAAAAAAATTCCCCCCACCCCTCTAAGGGGACAAAAGAGGGGTCAGAATTTGTATTAAACTTTTGTATATAACACGAAAACTACTTTTCCGATTTGCATACGGTTTTCGCAGATATATTTGTCTGCTTCCAACTTAACATCTGGTGTATAAATTTCCCCTCCCCACCCCTCTAAGGGGACCAAAAAGGGGGTCAGATTTGTATCAAACATTTTTCTTGGACTTACTTCATATTATTCGTAAATGGGTTACTTTTCGCTCGCGTATTAATATTATGATGATAAAATTTCTGTTTCATTTTTAATCTAGTCAAAGTATCAAAATAAGTAGATTAATATTATATATTATAATAATCGGCCAAGTGCGAGTCGGACTCGCGAACGAAGGGTTCCGTACCACAATTAAGAGAAAGATAGACTGAAAATTGTGTTTTTGTATGGGAGCCCCCCTTAATTATTTTATTTATTAAAATTTTATTATAAATTATTAAAGTGCAAATAAAATTAAGTGTTTTTTTAATATTTCAAGTGCCTATTGTTTGCCGTTATTGATATCGAGGAAAAAATAGCAAAAAAACCAAGCTTGTTGTACGGACAGACATCGAAGTCTTAGTAATAGGGTCTCGTTTTACTGTCTGTCTGTCCGTTTATCTGTCCGTCTGTCTGTCCGTCCATCTGTCCGTCCGTCTGTCAGTCTATGTCTGTCTGTCTCCAAGCTGTATCTAAAGAACCGCTATAGCTAGACTTCTGAAATTTTCACAGATTATGTATAATATCTTTTGCCGCTATAACAACAAATACTAAAAACAAATTAAATAAAATAGGTATTTAAGTGGGACTCCCATACAACAAACGTGATTTTTTTGCTCGATATCAATAATGGCAATACATAGGCACTAATAATTGACAATATGCTTACAAAATACTCAGTTGTACTAATAATTTAATAATAATTAATAATAAGATTAAATCAAACTAAATAATTTTGAGACGAATGGAAAAACTTGGGGGAGGCCTTTGCCCAGCAGTGGGACCAGGGACTGCATAGGCTCTTAAAAAAATTAGGGGGCTCTCGTACAAACAAGGAAATTTTTGGGCTATTTTTGCTCTATAACCAGTACGGAACACTTCGTGCGCGAGTCCGACTCGCACTTGGCCGATTTTTTTGGCCCGTTTTCTTGATTGCCCCATAGAAATGAGGCAAACAAGAAAACGGGTCATCTAATAGAAAATAACTACGATCATACACTCACATTTTGAAGGTTTGCAGGTCTTATTGGTCCGGAAATACTGCTGGTGACAGTTCGATTCCGAGTTTTACAGTGCTCGGCAGAAAGTTACGCGAAAAACGCATGGTGGAAGCCTGCCACTCATCAAGGTGATGACTTGATGAGGATGGTTCTTCGCGTGCAACGATGAGAAAATTTGCGTGTATGATATTATAAATTTAATATTATATAGGTAATAACATTGTAAATATCCTAATTATTTTACTTTATAATCATCTCAAAATGCAAGGTGGACATGCAGTCCTCATTATCCTTATTCATGAATGAGGATAACATAATTTTATAAATACTAATAATTATATTAATACTAAGAAACCGCAAAACTTGTTACTGAGGGCAAAAAGACAATTGAACGATAAATGCGGTTCAATATTATGGTCAGGGTGAGTCAGGGAGGGGGTATAAGAGGCGGCGGCGGCTCGGGGCCCCAGTGCGTCGGGCTCCACCATGCAGACCACACCCTGTCTGCTTCTGCTACTGGCAGTAGCTGGTGGTACGTTTGCTGAAGTTTTTAAACTAGGTGATTGTCAAAAACCTAAAGTCAGAGTAGGCAGTCAGTGTATAGTACTTCCTCATAAATTTAGAAGGACTACTACAACACCAAGTACTCTATCTCTTCAACATGACGAAAATAAAAGTGCAATAGAACAAAGCCATGCCTTACCTTCACCGAACGAGCATGAAATACGAGTAAGAAGATGTGTACGAAATCTTCTTTGTCCACGTGGTATGGTCAGAAGTGGTCCGTATTGCTTGCAACGGAAACACAACAAAAATGCAACAGAACGAAGCCATCACGTACCGAATGGGGATCCACTTGAAAGGAGAGTAAGAGGAGTTACTAAACCTCATGTATATGGTTATTGTCCACCCGGCAATTTCAGAATGGGTTGGTTTTGCGTGCCAAAGACAAAATATGTACCACGGGATTGTCCACCAAATCATATTAGATTTGGTAGCTATTGCATGAAATTAAATGAAAGAAAGCTTTCTTCGACTCCAAGTGCTCCACATGATGAAAACAAAAGTGCAACAGAACAAAGCTATGCCGTACCTTTACCGAAAGAGCATGAAATGCGAGTAAGAAGAGGTGCCATTGCATTAAGAGGGAAGTGTCCACCAAATCATATTCAATTTGGTTCCGAATATTGTATTCCGAATGTAAAGAAAAAAATTAAAAAGCTATCTGAGACTCCTAGAGTGTTCACTGACTACAGAAAAAACTGGAAAATAGGCTGTGGATCCTTAACCAAGGGGCTCCATCAGCAAAATGACTTCCATATCAAGAATAAAGAAGACGAAGGGATCTCCGACCGCCAAGTTTTGTGACTGATAGTACCGTAGCATACATTCTTAGATAAAAATATATTATACAATCCATTATAGTATTAAGACATAATATTAAGTGCTATCAAGAAATTTATTACTCAGGAGATGGCGGACCTTTCAAAGATACTTTGTCGAGTTATTTGTCAACTCTTACCTTATATTACCTAGTCTTGATTTTTTAGAGAGAAATTCAAGACCAGCTAATTGGCTGGTCTTAAACGACCAATATATTAAATTATATTATACAATAAATAAAATATTATAGGTGTAACTTACATTATTTTTTTATTATCACAATAATTTACTTACTAACATAAAATTTTCGCTTCTTTTTGTTACTTTATATTTTTATGTCTTTCTAATGTTCAATCTTATTTTCCTGTAACATTTTATGTCAATAAAACTATATTATTTAATACATTATTGTAGTATTTTACTTTCCTTGTAATTTGAAATATTATATTACATAGCAAAAAAACACTTTGCTTAGCCCGCTCAGTGTTAGCGTCTACGGGCATTTTAAAAACGTATTTTTTTAAGTTTCCGTATCCAAAGGGTAAAAACGGGACCCTATTACTAAGACTTTGTTGTCTGTCCGTCTGTCCGTCTGTCTGTCTGTCTGTCTGTCTGTCGCCAGACTGTATCTCAAGAACCGCTATAGCTAGACTTTTGAAATTTTCACAGATTGCGTACTTATATCTGTTGCCACTATAACAACAAATAACAAAATAATATTAATATTTAAGGGGGGCTGCCATACAACAAACGTGATTTTTTCGGCTTTTTTGCTCGATATCAATAATGGCAACAGGTAGGCACTTAAAATTTTCACATAGGCCTTAAGTATATTATTATGTGTAATTTAATAATTAATAGTAATATTTAAATAAAATAAAAATTTAAGTGGGGCTTCCCAAGCAAAAAACAAAAATTTTTGTCTTCTTTCGCTTTATAGCGGTACGGAACCCTTCGTGCGCGAGTCCGACTTACACTTGGGCGATTATTCTAATATTTACCTGTTCATCTCTAGTAATATATAATTTAGTAAAACCTTATTCTGATAGCTTATTTTCATAAGCAGAAGAATTAATGTTTTAAATCAAATAGGCTATGAAAGTAAGTAGTAGTAAAAACAAACGTGCTGTAGACCATGGATAATAATTAATTATGCTGCTTTAGCTACAGGCAAACTTACAGTTCCCCTAGGATTTAATCTATGACAGGGGCCTTACGCCAACGACGTACCACTCTAAATATCTTGAGGTAAGGTACTAGATGTTGCAAAAAACCTGCTACCAGCTATTGGCAGGGAGCCAACATCCGAACAAACACGAATCATAACTCTATTTGATGTTCTCACAGCACCCTGTGCTCTGAATTTAATAAAATAAGCAAATATGGGACCATGAAGACAGCGTGTAGACCGCTTAGCGTAAGATTTTTATGAGTGTAGGGATATTAGGGTCCAGTTAGCGGTTATTCCTTTTTGTTTATTGATTAGTAAGAAATAAACGAGAACTTTAATAATTAAGTGCATTCCGATAATAACAAATAAGCGGGTGATCAAAAGTAACGCACATTATATTCGATAAGTATATTTTTAGCAAGTCATAATATTTTAGAGTTAGAAAAGTAATTGCAGGAAAAACTAGATTAGTGAAAGGATAGTGTTGATTTGTATTACATTTAATGTAATTGGGGCTTAATTTCGAAACAAAAACTATAATAATATTGTCGTTTTGCCGTAACTTTATAAAAATCATGATATTATTATAAGTTTTATAAGACGTAAAGTAGTAATATTAATATAAGTAATATTATTATTATACGTCTACATCGACTATTACTAATATTGTAATCCTTGCGGGCGGTGTTTAGCGATTCACTTTGTGATGTTAATATGAAAAGCAACAAGAAATATTTTGAAATCTTAACTGTAAAAACGCTTACGCTTTGCTGATCACCCGCTGGTTTCGTGGCACCGCGTTATGATGCACATATTAATAGAAGCAACTATATCGAGTCTTTTTATGTAATGCCCCATGAATTATAAGGTTTTATAAATTGTTAATACAGTAAAATATTGCTGAGCAAACAGTGATTATACTTTAACTGCCGCATTAAATGTATTTTAAGTTTCGTACAAATGGATTTGTATAGTAAAAAACTATTTGAAATAAGGATAATGTTAGTAAAGGATATGAGCAGTTTTAAATGTAAAGAATTTCTGCTTAATATAATATTTAAAATATATTATGAAATAAGCGACGAAGGCAGCTTTTAGTAAAGGATTGAATTTTATATTTTTTAATGCTGCAACTTTTAGTTATTTTTGAAGTACTTACCTGCTTTGAGCTTACAAAAATCTTTTGCAAGATTTTTGTACTTGATTGACGACCTCTGTGGCTCAGTGGTAAGCGCGTCAGTCGCTCAAGCCGGGGGTCGCGGGTTCGAATCCCGCCGACGGAACAAAAAGTTTTCAATGTTCCCGGGTCTGGATGTGTATTAAATATATGTGTATGATATAATAAAAATCTTAAATATATGTATAGTATAAAAGTATTAAATATATTTCCGTTGTCTGGTACCTGTAACACAAGTCCTTTAGGTACTTAGCACGGGGCCAGACTGACGTGGTGTGAAGCGTCCATAGATATTATTATTATTATATTATTACTTACATTAAATTAAAATGTATCCTTAACCAGTAGCGTCACATTTTGAACCTAATAATTTAACCTTATCTTAAATGGTATTATTTTATAATTCAGACGCTTTTTGTCGGACGATGGTTATAAAATACTTGATGGTATGTTCGTATATTATTATACATTGAAATTATAAACATTACAAGAAAAAAATCGATTGAATTCGAAGAACAAAATATAAAATGTGCTATATAGATATAGATACGGTATCTAAATCGTAGGTATCCGAGCTGTATTATCCATACTAATATTATAATTAATGCGAAAGTATCTGTCTGTCTGTCCGTCTGTCCGTCTGTCTGTTTGTTACCTCTTCACGCCCGAACCGCTGAACCGATTTTGCTGAAATTTGGTATGGATGGTCGAGACACTTTGAGTACCGGAAAAGGACATAGGATACTTTTTATCCCAGGAAATTTTTACGCTTCCCGCGCGATAACGGCGCAACGGAGTAGCGGGCATCACCTAGTTATATAAAATGTGTTGCCGTTAGAATGCATAATAACTTTTTGCACTTTAAGGTGACGCCTTGATAATTTGGCTGTAGCGATGTCCATTTTTCTCAGCAATGACTAAAGCTAAGAAATTAAAGTTCACTGTCAGTATTCATCATGTCTTTGTCTTTGAATTACCCATAGCATAACACGATTGGTTAACTTTTATAACACACAATAATCAATCAAAAAGACCTCTGTAAAAAAAGGGATTCCTATTTTGCCAACAGAGGAGAGTAATAGGTATTATAAGCTTCCAAAATTTGTAAATAAATTGGTTCTTGTATACACTTTAATTTGTCCATAGCATAAATGAAATGTATTTATAGTTTTTAAATTACGCGACAAAAACCATTTTGTCGCTACGCCCTTTCCATTTCTTGCTGTTCCATTGCTTGTTTTCTATGAGAGGACGGGCGAGCCTCTCATAGAAAATAAGCAATCTAAAACACATCCAACACGGTTTTTTACTTTAACATGGCATCACCTTAACAGACTTGGGTGAGTCAGTCATAATCTGCAAAATATTTTGTTAATTTGAGCACATTAACCGTCGATAACATATATATTTTTTTAACAATAATATTATTATTGCATTTGTGTTGTATTAATATAGTATAATCAAGGTAATGGAGTTATTCCAAATTTAAATTGAGTAAATGTTTAAATGGGCACCAGCGCACTTCTATTTTCGTCGCTTGATTAAATTTTTTAAATAAAATTTTACGACGAATAAAATTTCGTCGTCGAATTTATGAGAAATGCTGATGGAATGTCAGAACGTGGATATTGGCTATAGTCGATATGGAGAGATTAATCAATTTTCCAGATAGATAAAATAATGTTATTATTATTAGGAAAACATATTGTTTTATCTGCTTTTATACCTATTTTTCAGAATAATCTGTACTAAACATTATAATTTTAAAAAGTATCGTATCATTATAATAAAAGCGGCCAAGTGCGAGTTGGACTCGCCCATGGAGGGTTCCGCAGCAGCAATAAGGTTTATTTTTATGAAATTAAAATATTTTTGATTTATTTTTATATTTCAGTCGATTTAATGAAATTTAGATTAAGGTTTACTATTTATGACGTATAAAAAAAACTACTGGTTAGATCTCGTTCAAACCAATTTTCGTTGGTAGTTTTTATAGTAATCTACATCATATATTTTTTTTAGAATTATCATGCCTCTACTTTAGAAATTAGAGGGGGGGGGACACACATTTTTCCACTTTGGAAGAGTCTCTCTCGCAAACTATTCAGGTTAGAAAAAAATGATATGAGAAACCTCAATATGATTTTTGGAGACCTATCCATAGATACCCCACACGCATAGGTTAGATGAAAAAAATTTTTTTTTGTTTCAGTTGTACCTATGGGGACCCCTAAAATTTTTAATATTTTTTCCATTTTTGCATCAAAATCTTAATGCGATTCACAGACTACATCTACTTACCAAGTTTCAATAGTATAGCTCTAATAGTTTCGGAGAAAAGTGGCTGTGAGATACGGACGGACGGACGGACAGACAGACATGACGAATCTATAAGGGTTCCTTTTTTGCCATTTTGGCTACGGAACCCTAAAAAGTAGATGTTGTCTGATTCTCAGCCCTAACCGATATGCTCGCTAACATAGTATAAGAGCGACCGCAGACTTACAATTATTTCAAGTTGTACAGTTTCATGTCAAGAAAGTCATGACAGGCGGGAAAATTTTCTAAACGTAATCACGCTCAAAAGGTGTATTGTTTTCTTTGTATTTTTACAGAGAACGCTTATTACATTTTAAATATTGTCAACTTGCACATTTTTATCTCGAATTAATAAAGTTCTCATATAATTTTTTTCATTTAAAAATTGTAGTTGACTGTAGTTGGCCAACTTGAAATTGTAAGTCTGCGGTCGCTCTAAGGCTAAGGTTCACGAAAATCGGTCGAGCCGTTTCAGAGGAGTTCAACCACGTGACACCGTGACTAGAGATGCGCCGAATATTCGTTTGGTATTCGGTATTCAGCGTATTCGGCACCTTTTTCACTATTCGTATTCGGCCGAATTATTCGGCTCAGGTGCCGAATATATTCGGTTTTTTTTTCTTCAAAATATTAAAAACTAGACCCGCCCTGGCTTCGCCCGTGGGACATACATAGCCTATGTCACTCAGGGATAACATAATAATTGTCTAATAGAAAAAAAATATTAAAATCAGCCTAGTAGTTTATGAGTTTATCCATTACAAACAAATCTTTCCTCTTTATAATATTGGTATGAAGTATGATGATATTTTTCTTGGCTTTGTCTATGAAACGGAGTAGAATTAAAAGACAGCTTCATATGAAAGATTTTTTATATTAAAAGTAAAAAAAAAAACAATTATTTCTTTATTTTAATTAAAAGTCAAACACAACAATTATTATATTTAATATTTTTTTAAATTAAAAGTCAAACAAAACATAATTATTTCTTAAGAATGCTCCAACTTTTTAATTAGCAGGTCGGATGTCTGTCAGTACGAATATCGACGTCAATGACATTAAAATAAGATTCATATTAGCGCGCCTTGTACAGTGGCGGTTACGACGCTTATTATTATTACTACGATAATTATTTTTTTTGTATATTTATTTTCCTCAGTTCAGTGTATTTAGATATTAAGGTACCTAATCAGACCCCATTTTTTCATATTTTGCGATTATTGTGATGGTTAAAACGTATTTTATGTGAAAATTTTGTATGCGGCTATAGAATTTTTATGGTACAGTCGTGGAGATGAATATATTATCTTTCATTTGAAACCAAAATATCCTCGCAGTTTGACTCCTAATTCTTTAATAGGGTACCGGAAAATCGCTGATATTTGTAATAGCGTCCTTAAGTAACATACAGATGACAAACTACGGAGTGCTGCTGAATCAACAATATTTGACTTGTCTTATTAGTTATTACAAATATTTATAAGTGTTAAAATCATTTAATTAATAAATATCTGTTAAAATAGATGTCATGTACATATACTTTGTCATATTAAAAAACTATAATAATTGTTAATTAATAATTAATTAACAAAGTAACAACTTTATAGACTATACTGAAGGAGTTGAATTAGTGATATTGATAAATTTATATAATAGGCTACTTGACCTAATTTTTTTCTTCATGCTAATCGCTTCTTAATCATTAATTTTCACGAAATAAACTAATATTTTATTATTTTACACAGTAAAAACCCATAAAAATATTGATTGAAAAATACGCCTTATAAATGGCGCCGAAAACACTGTCCGCCATAGTGTGACGTCATACTGTTTGTATTTTAGATTCTCTTTATTTAACATTTTTTTATGTGCTAAATGTACGAGTCTTAAGGTGCCCAAAAATTATAAAAGAATTAAATAAGAAATTAGAAATCATTTGTAATGTTGAAAACTTTTGGAGAAAAGATTTGGCCATTTCATTTCCCGTCTACAATAAATGGAGATAATATATAAAACTGGTCTTTTATTTGAATTACTCAAGAAAATATATTTTGCAAATCTTTCTAGGCTTATTCTTATTATTTATGTACAAATAAACTTACACATAACGAGCGCGATAAATAAAAGATATTAAATTACGAACATGATGACGTCACATCCAAATCGGAAGTACTGCAAAAGCGTTTTAGTCAGTACAAATCATATTTTCATAAAATCATATTTTCAAATCGACTTTATTTATCAATCATAAGCTTTTATTTGATGATAAGGGTGAAATACGGTTTCCTACGCCAAGTTCTACTAGAAATATGCATTTGTTCAATGAAATTGAATATAGGTCAAGTAGGCTATTGATAAAAACTTTACTTTGTACTTAAGTATTAAATAAATTTGTAACAAAAGTAATAGTTGTTGTATTTTTATTTATAGTTTGGCTTTAAATACTTAAATGAAAATCTCACTTAACACAACATTTCTTTATTGTATTGTAAATTGACTTTTTACATTAAGTATATTTTAAGGAAAACAAAGTATGACAAAAAATAAAAGTATTAAAGCTTAGCATAATATTAACAACAATAGACTAAATATTTTAGAATACAGTAAAACAGTATGTAAGCATACTTTAATTCAATTTTGTTTTTGTTATCAAACATTCATTTATTAAGACATATTTTATTTTATTTAAAATACAAAACAAGAATACAGCAAATAATAGAACAATTAACAAACATCCCTTAGCATAATACTTTTATCTGTACTCCTTAGTAACATGTAACACAACATTAGGCACTAGGCAGCAAAATTAAAGTCCAATAATATTGATGAATATACATTTTAATATTGACAATATTGATATTTAAGACATCTCGATGAAAAACTAGTAAAGAAATTAATATTATGCATAAGAGCTAACACGGCAAAATAAAAAAATGGTAAACCGAATAATTCGGCCGAATATTCGGTTCGGTAAAGGCTAAACCGAATAATATTCGGTATTCGGTTATTCGGCCAAATCACTATTCGGCGCATCACTAACCGTGACACGAGAATTTTATAATAATATAATATTAGATTGTTATGCTTAAATAGAAATTGCAGACGGAAAGCCTATTTTACTACTTTTTAGGGTTCCGTACCCAAAGAGAAAAAACGGTACCCTATTACTAAGACTTGTCTTCATGTCTTTCTTGTCATGTCTTTCTGTCCGTCTGTCTGTCAGCAGGCTGTAACTAAAGGTAATAGCTACAGAGTTGAAATTTTCACAGATTGTGTATATTTGTTGCCGCTATAACAACAAATACTAAAAACAAAATAAAATTAATAATTAAGGGGGCGGAGGGGGGCGATACAACAAACGTGATTTTTTTACCTTTTTTGCTCTATATCAATAATAGCATCAGGTAGGTACTTGAATTTTTACACAATCCTTAATTTTATGAGTACTTTAATATTTTATAATAATATTTATATAACATATAAAATTACGAGGGACTCCCAAACACAAATTTTGGCCTAATTTTGCTCTATAATGGTACGGAACCCTTCGTGCGCGAGTCCGACTCGCACTTGGCCGCTTATTTCATATTATTTTTTTAAACAAAGTGTTGCATTCTGGGAGTGACGGCAGAGGTGAGATAGCGATCACAGCATCAAGCTATAGAAACAAAAGGGATTCTACCAAGTCCTTCGGCGGAATCTCTCTCCGTCTTACGATTTTTCGATCAGGTCATTAACATTTTTTAACCCCATGGATGACAGAGAACGGTCAGCAGCGGCGCGCAAGCGTTCTGCGTTCGCATTCTACGATCGAGTGGTCAATCATACAGGAGAAATTCTGACGCCGTCAGAACGCGCCTTGTGTGAGTAGGTAACTCTTTATAACGTACCAAAACACAAAGAACGCAAAACTAACCGCTTGAACGCTTAACCGCGTGACCGCTCTTTGTCTGATACCAAGAACAGTGCAGTGTCCTCCAAAAGAAAAAAAGTAGTGCCGGCAGAAGTGGAAACTTGATTATTAACCCATTTTTTATGAAAATAGATTTTTAAAAAATCGATTTTTTCAATCGAAACCATTACAATCTATTAAAAAATATCGACAATCGAAAAAAACAATCGATTGTTCGGTTCATCGATTTCGATGTTACAAAACTACTCTCCAACCGTCTTACGGTTTTTCGATCAGCACACGTGACCTGACGCGCGTTTCACAGTTTTTACCCATCCCACAAAAGTGCTCAACGCCGCTAAAGAAGTTTTCACTTCAAAAACATATTATCCATAGCCAAACATAAAACATCCTCCTTCTTTGTTGAAGTCGGTTAAAAAGCTTCGTTGTGAAATACCTACAGTAGGATTATAGCAACGTCAAGTGAATGTAATATATTTTAGCTGGAGGCTAAACTCGGTTTATTTGCTCGTAACATCCGCGCAGAACTTTTTGCAGTTCACGTAGTTCAAGGGTGCACACTCTACTAGCTGTTGAGTTATATTATTTTTACGAAGACGAGTATGACTGAATGAAAGATTTGATCTGGGGACACGGTAGTGTACCCGCCGAGATGAGCTCAACGAATGATGAGCTAGGCGAAGCGCAAGGGCACTACCTACCTTTTCTCGAAGTGTTTCGCCGTTTTTTTGAACCTTCATAGAATTGGTTTCCATTGTAGCAGATAGTTCATATTAATTTCAGGATATTATGTCATCAATAGACTTATTAAGCATAATATAAAGTCTCAATTGAACAGCTCTAGTACTTAAGATTAATTTCTAGATATTAATTCTTTGCTCTTTACTTTGCTGAACTCTATCAAACCTGAGCACATTCTTATGAAGATATATTATAAAACAAAAGTTATTTAAAATTCTTACTGTGCAAAAATGTATCATTTCTATTAGATTTTTGCGCAAAGTCGCTAGCAATGCTTATAGATATAATTAGATGTTACCTATGCATGAAAAATATATTACACTAGCTGTCCCGGTGAAATTCGTGTCACTTTAAAACTTTCCCTGGACTTTTACGAATATTTTAAGACTAAAATCGGCTCAATCCGTTCAGCCTTTTTCGAGTTTTAGCGCGACTAACACATTTGGAAATCCATTTTTAGGGTTCCGTACCCAAAGGGTAAAACGAGACCTTATTACTAGGACTTCGTTGTCTGTCCGTCTGTCCGTCTGTCTGTCTGTCTGTCTGTCTGTCTCCAGGCTGTAACTCAAGAACGGTAATAGCTAGAGATTTGATATTTTCACAGATTATGTATATCGGTTGCCGCTATAACAACAAATACTAAAAATAAAATAAAATGAATATTTAAGGGGGGCTCCCATACAACAAACGTGATTTTTTTGGCCTTTTTTGCTGTCTCCAGGCTGTAACTCAAGAACGGTAATAGCTAGAAATTTTATATTTTTACAAATTATGTATATCTGTTGCTGCTATAACAACAAATACTGAAAATAAAATAAAATGAATATTTATGGGGGGCTCCCATACAACAAACTTGATTTTTTTGGCCTTTTTTGCTCTATATCAAAAATGGCAACAGGTAGGTACTTGAATTTTTCACAAAATCCTTAGTTATATGTGTACTTTAATATTTAATAATAATATTAAAATAAAATAAAAAAATAAGGGGGGCTCCCATACAAAAAACACAATTTATGGCCTAGTTTTGCTCTATAATGCTACGGAACCTTTCGTGCGCGATTTCGACTCGCACTTGGCCGATTATTTTTTATATATAAGAAGAAGTAATACCATTCTACTAACATTTTTAGTAGATATATAAATATAAAAATTTGATATCGACTTCAGAGTCCCTGAAGTATGGAAACCTTCGTGGGGACATGTGAGGCAAGTTTTTTAGGCGGACGTGATCCGAATGAGGGCTAAGGGTTGTAGCCTGTAGGGCTAACTGATTGCGTGACAGGGCTTCGTAGGTCTTTTGTCTGTGGAAAGTTATGTCTTTACATGAAGAGAGAGAAATTTTGTATGTATCTATCATAATAAGTACTAATATCTCTTCTAATTTAAAAAAAATCTCGTGGCATAGTGTTTGTATGTATATTAGTTAGGGCCTTATCACACTGGCGATTAGCTATTAGGTTGGGCGACCTGGCAACCCTAGTCACATCTCTAGACGAGTGTACAAAATGGCGTCCACGCCACGCCGCGACGACGCTGCGCTGTCGCGACGTGCACGTCGCGCAACCGCGGCGTGCGCGCTGCGCAATCGTGTCGCTTTCAAATCGCTCGCTAATCGCCAGTGTGCTAAGGCCCTTGGGCCTGAGAATAGGTTTTTATCTACTTTTTATATTATTGATACTAGAAATAATTTATATGGCAAAATAATGTTTGCCGGGTCAGCTAGTTATTACTATAAATGCGAATGTGTCTGCCTGTCTTTCCGTCCATTTGCTAACTTTACGCGTTAAACTGTTTAAATACCAACCAGGAAAGGATAATGATAGGTTTATTGCAGAAAATGTCCACAATTTCGGTCGTATGAATAAAAACTTAGCGAAGGTTTACAACAGCTTTATGGGCCTGTTGTGAAATTTAATATGAATAAACGTTCTCTAACAGTGCTCTAACACCTTTTTAAGGTGACAGCTGTCAAAAATTAGCGCATGTTTCATAAGCCTGATATAAACCTATTTTAAGCATAATCGTTATGAATAAACGTTTGCTAACAGTTGTTTAGGCTCGAAACGTTCGCTAACTTTAGTGAAGCCTCGGACCTACTTCAAGACCATTTTAAGAGATTGAAATGGACGAAATATCGAGTATTATCGCGATTTCTGACATTATTGCAATTTTGAAGGAATTTCTAGCCGCCCTCGTCGACAAAAAGTATACATATAATAAGATAATAATAAATCCATTTGACGACTTAAAAATATTTTTATTAGTACCTGCATGTTAGGGGCAGAGGGCGCTGCGCGTTGATAGTATTCCTGTTTGTCAATAGATGGTGTTTTTTAATATTTTTTTTGAGTAGATTTTTTTAACTCATGAAATAACTCTATTCCTTTCGGGTGTCCTTTGACACCTCTCAAGTTTTTTTTACTACAAAATACTCATTGAATTTCATTGAATTTGACACAATATTGATGATTGAACACAATAAATTGGCACACTACCAACATTACCAAAAAAAGAATACTATAAAACGTCATCTAACAGTATTCAAGCTAGCGAAGGCTTAGCAAGCGTTTATTCATATGGAGAGTTTTATGACGGTTTTTAGCTTTAGCGAACATTTTAGTTTGAAAACTGTTAAAACCTTCACTAAGATTTTTTTATTCATACCACCGTTTATATTTAACCAAGTTAATCACGACGAAAAATATCAAATATTACTATTATGATATATATTAAATTCCTCTTTACATAGAGAAATATGTTGTCACGTCTTGTTTAGACTACAATACTATAGTTTAGTCTAATTAACATCTTTCGGGTTCACGTAAAATATCGTTTAGTGTGTAATGTGATAATTGTACCAAATCTATCACATGTCAATCATGATCTCTACCCTGTCATTACTGACGTGTGCCATTTTGGGGACATTTCCCCGCTTTTGGGGAAACACAATAGATAATGCGCTTTTTAACACAACTAGACGATAATCCACATTGTGATCAGATTTTTGTCAATCACTTGATAATAAGCTGATAATTTATAATGTAATGACAGTGCAAGCCGCGGGGTGAAACTAATAATAATTAATATAATAGTAAATCGAATCATAAGTATAATAATAATAAATAAGCAGCTTTGAATGGAACTATGATACTATTATAATATTTCTTGTGTTTCGTTATGTTGATCAATTTGACGCAATAATAATTATTATAATAGTATTGATAGTTAATTAATATAATAATATGATAAACATTATGTCAATATTAATTGGTTCCATATTATTAAGGCCGTCACAGACTTAGCTATAATATAATATATTAATATACCGTACTAAACACACTGAGACCTGTGCCTGTAGACAATTAAGTGTCAAAACGCTAACGCTAACGCTAACGCCAACGACACAAAATGTATGGGATTTGACATTAGTATTCGCTAGCGAAGCGATGACTTATGTCAAATCGCATACATTTTGTAACGTTAGAGTTAGCGTTAGCGTTAGCGTTTTGACACTTGTCTACAGGCACAGAAATATATATTATAGCAGCTGAGTGTGTGGTCACGCGAAAATTGTATAGAAAATATAAATGATTATAGTAATATGCCTAACTATAAACATACCTATTAATATATATTATAGCTAAGTCTGTGACGGTCTTTATGATACGACTATTTATGCCGTCGTATATATTTTATGCCGTCTTAACATCAAGTAACCGCTTTTTTAACTATGTTTATTTAATTAAAAAATATATTGTAACAACAATTTCCTCATTAAGTACAAGGAAAACAATGTGCTTAAAATAAGATGATTCAGAACACAAAATAATAACCTCACCAAGTGTAAATCAGGACATTATGAAGGAGGGAACCCTCCTTCATAATGTCCTGATTGCAGCAGCTATCAAAAATATTTTTCTTGTTTCAATGTATAATATGGGCATTTGTGCACTACACGGAATTTTATACCATCCGGAGCGGCGCGACGTCCCGATTTCTTACGTTTTGATATGGCAAACGCTTGGCAATTTTATGTGTATTTACTTCCTTGTTACGACAGAAAAAAAATAATTTTTGATGTTGTAAAACTTCATTCTTTTTTATTTGAATCCCTCATTTTTGACACTATCTTTACGAAAATTTGTGAGAAGGTGTAATATTCATGGTCGCATGAGGTCATCCATTACCCGTGCCCGGTGCATGGCAATCAGTTTGCGTTGTAACTTATAAAGGACTACATATTTTTCGCCCCAACTCTGACGCTGGCAACTCCTAAATGGGGAGGCTCACGCCAAAAAGAAGAAGAAGAAGGTGTAATATTTGACGCCCGATTGCTTTAGTTATTGTTCCGAGCGCCCGATCTATTGGTGCAATAAAAATTTTTTGACGCATAATTGACTTACGTCCTTCTTCCATGAACGGTGCGGTATATGTACCGGTATTTCGTTACAGCGTTCAAGTCTTCGGTAGTATAGTGGTCAGTATCCCCGCCTGTCACGCGGGAGACCGGGGTTCGATTCCCCGCCGGAGAGAACCATTTTTAAACTTTTTTGTATTTTATAATATCGAATTATAATAATATATTATTATTATATCGATTTAGTAAAATAAGGTGTTTGGTGTTAAGCTCTCGTTTAGTTTATATTTATGAATGTTTAGAATTTAATATTCCATTATAAAAATAAACGCATTTAAAAATTTATAATATTAATATGAGAATATTATTTTCATTTCTGCCTGTAAATAAACTTTATTCACTGCAAATTAATTATAACCTGTTTTAATATCACATTTTATATGTGTTTTTATACAGCTTCCCAAATTATGTATAAAATTTCGCAAATTAATTTCTAAATAATTAAATGGCATTTTCTCTGGAGGCTTGTAAAATTTAATAACAGATTCTTTTAGGGGATTGCTATTAACTTTTATTAGGCGTATAATTTTTAATCTCATACATGATACAAAGGGCTCTGGGGAGAAAGGTGTTTTGAGTCATCGTACGAATGTACAGTGACATCTGTGTAACCTTACACATTGTAATATTAATACTGTTACAGCCCTTGAGAGCAATAAACATAAAAGAGATAAACGTTTTAGGCATTTCTTGGTAAACTGAAATGGTATTTCTGAAATATCAATATACTTAATACAGCAGCTAGTAATAATATACTAGAGATCGCCCAATGGTCGAAATTCGACCTTAGTTTCAACGACATTAGGACTACTAGGTACCTATAATTTGTAAAAAAATATTGACTCTCAAAGTCAGACTGGCCGTGTAAGCATTGTCTAATTATAGTATCAAGATTCAATAAAAAATAATATTATGTAATAGTTAAAAAAACTAAAAACACGCTTTTTTATATACAACTAAAATAATTTCAAAATAATATTAGCTCGATGCACTCCTTCACCATAATATTATAAAACCCCATTTTTCGTCAAAAGGGATAAGTACAAAGTTTTTCGCTCGCGTATTAATATTATATAGATTATTATTGAAGCAAAACTCAGCACAACTATTATATAAATTGCAAATACCCACTTGAAGTTATCAAAGTGAAAACTCGTAGCGATTCAGCAGCCATCACGTACTCGAGTATGAAACTTTAAATAAGTAATAAGTAGTTGAGAAAATAAGCTTTTGTATAACTTTGTACAGAGTTTTCAACTTATTGGAAAAATTTGTACCCTGATTGTAATATTTTAATGCAAATGCATTTACCTTCCATTTTAGACTGTTAGACTGTTCCCTTATAACTTAAGATACATAGTAGGTACATACATTAAACGCGTTCTGATAAGAGTCAGTCATAACTAATATAAGTCAGTCATAATAACGTTTGTTTGACGAATAAGAATTTACACAAAAGTTGGAGCAGAGCTGGGCTACATCATACATGATGCAGTAGATAATCCGACCAAAATCCGATGTACACGACCATCATAATTAGAATGTTAACAGAAACATTGTCGAACGTCGAACAAAACTTTTTGTTTACTGGTGCTGTCTCTAGGGTGAAAACATTGCAGTAATGTCCTTGGCAGTAATTTATGTACTATGGAAATTGGAAGGAAGTGGTTTGATATAACACACTATATTGTATTTTGATAGTCCGATCTCAACTGGATCGAACGAGAACGCTACATAAATTCTACATCATATTAGCAGAATCAGGGTAGTCATAAAACGTTAAGTTTGTACAGCTTTTATAAACTGCTAACCGATTTAACGAACTTTTAATCCAGTTTGCAGACTCGATTTTTTGTGGTTAATTAGAACCTACCTAATCCTAAACATAAAAGCATGACGTAAGTTCTACGTTTACATGTACATTATTATTGTTTTGTTCGTTTATAATACGGCCGTAGCATACGGCACCTTTTTAGGGTTCCGTAGCCAAAATGGCAAAAAAGGAACCCTTATAGATTCGTCATGTCTGTCTGTCTGTCTGTCTGTCTGTCTGTCCGTCCGTATGTCACAGCCACTTTTCTCCGAAACTATTAGAGCTATCGATGTCAAAACGCTTTTGACAGGTCACATTGAGCTCTGAGAAATAATCTATTTTATAAATTTAAACAACAATAACAGTGACTAAATACGTATTATATTGAACAATTAGTGTCAGTGAACAAGTACAGTAAAAGTTTATTGCGTAAACAGTTATTTTTCAAGAATAAAATCAACATCTATATCGCGAGTGACAGTCAGCTGATCAACGTACCCACTGTAATTCAAATCAATAAATTTTGTTTTACAATAAACTATTAAATAACACATTTAATCAATAAAGAAAGAACGTAAATAATGCCAAACTACAGATGTACCTCCTGCCCCAAATTTGTCAGCATAGCCGATGGTATAAAGTGCAGCAAATGCACAGGTGTGACGCATCGCGCTTGTGCCAAAGGTTTCGATCCGAAGTATGCCAAAACTTGGACTTGTCGCACATGCACCTCTCCACCTACCGCTCCTACGTACTCATCACCAGCTGATACGTTTACCGACGCGACTCCTAGCTCATCACCGAACCTCCTAGCCGAGGAAATCAGGCTCCTTAGGGAGCTTATAACTGACGTTCGCACGGAGATGAAGGCTATGAGGCAGGAGATGGTTAACATGAACAACACAATGGGTGAAGTTAAAAAACGCGTGGACGACATGGAGCTTCGTGTGTCCGCGGTGGAAGATCGGCTCAACGAGCGCGCGTCTAGCGGCGCGCAGGACGCGGCGGTCACTGAGCGCATCGCACAATTGCAGGCCGCACTGAACGACCGAGAGCAGGAATGCCTTTTGAATGACATCGTGATTACAGGCTTACCGGAGGAAAAAGGCGAAAATGTTGTCCACTTGGCGAGCCTGGTGGCCAAAAAAATCGGTGTGGACCTAGACGACCGCGAAATCGTCCATGTTATGAGAAGGGGGCCCAGGCGGGCCGCAGCGGCAGTTGGAGAGCAGCATAAACCCAGACCCATTGTCGTCCGTCTTGCTCGGAGAACGGTGCGCGACAGCATCCTGCATGCCGCTCGCGTACGGCGAGGGCTAGACACCACAGGCATTCTGGATGCCCCCCCACAACGCTTCTATGTAAACGAGCACCTGACCGGAGTTAATCGCGCGTTGTTCTACCGGGCCCGAGAGGAGTGCCGCCGGCTCAGCTGGCGGTATGTCTGGACACGCGGAGGATCCATCTTTGCTCGTAAGGACACAGGGTCTAGGGCTCACCGCATAGGTACGGGTGATGACCTTGACAAGGTTTTTGGTACTGCCCATGTTGGCCTGACGCAGTAAACTTATTAGGTAAAATTAAGTATAATTGTAAAATATACTATCATTGTTTGTTGAAGCATTTTATCAGCTGTTATTGTCTGTTAGTTGTAATTATTTGTTATCATTTTCTTCTTAATTTCTGCAAACTAGTAATGTGCTACCTTGGAATGTGGTTTAAATTATTATATTACGAATTTAACAATGGTAGTGTAATGCGAGAACCGTTAAAATATATTGATCAAGTTTTTTACATTTTTCTTATTGGCTATGTACACTCAGCAGCGCAAACAATATTTAATATACTATGTTATATTATTCTATTATCTAATTATTATGAATTTTATTCTATCATATCGATTGCATTTTATTATTTTATTTTAGGATTAATTATTGCAATATGGTATCCTATATATTTAACTCATTATAATTTGTGTACCTATATATTACATAACCAGTTATTTAATAATATATCTATGTGCTATACATTTTATAATATTACGATTAACTTATCCATATCTACAACACTAATCAAGCACAACAATGATTAACTCGCGTAAATTAAAAATTGGATTTCTCAATCCTGGATCATTGGGCTCAAAGCACGACGAGCTCATAGTGGCTCTGAGCCGGCACAACTGTGACCTTGTCGCGCTCAACGAAACCTGGCTGCGTCAGGGTGAGGAGGCGCGCGCGCCGCTTATTCCGGGCTATCGTTTGATACATACGCCGAGACATGAAAGTGTACGCTCGCGCGGTGGCGGCGTAGGTTTCTATTTATCTAAAGGGCTAAACACGCAAACTATAAAACATCACAGTTCCACCGTTTCCGTCGAGCAGATGTGGATATCTTTTAAATCCGGCGATAATCTTATTTATATAGGCACAGCGTACCGACCACCTTGGCTATCAGTTACAACCTTTTTAGATGAGCTCAGTGATACGATTGGCAATTTGACGGGATACGATGACCTGTACCTACTTGGAGACTTCAATATAAATTGCTTGAATACCGACAGTACACAATACAAAATTCTATCAGATTTCTTGTCTGTACATAGACTGCGTCAACGTACAACTGAAGCCACTCACTTTACTGCTAACACCGAAACTTTGCTTGACCTTGTATGCACTAACACAGTCATAGATCGTGTCTGGATTGACCATATACCTGCACTTAGCAGTCACGCTTTTATTTCGTTCGAAATTAATTGTCCTAAATCAAGGAAAGTAAGCAAGAAAATCACGTACAGAGCTCTAAAAGATATCGACGATAATGAATTCAATATCCTTATGAATAGAATCGACTGGGACTACATTAAACAGTTACCTAATATAAATGTAATGGTAGCAGAGTTTAACTCTAGTCTATTATATGTTTTCGACTGCCTAGCACCACTAAAAACACGTTACATTAAGGAACGTCGTTATCCTTGGATAACTCACAACATCAAAATGATGATGAAGAAACGGGACGCTGCGCAAAGACGTGCGCGCAAAACCAAATTAGATTCTCACGTCCATTATTATAAGGAGTTGAAACATGAAGTGTCACGTGCCCTAACTCGCGAAAAGGTAGCCTACTTTGACCAGTACATCAACTCAAATATTAATTCGCCACGCATTATGTGGAAACATCTTAAGGAAAATATTAATCTGCGCAAACCTAAATCAGATACAGCAATACCGGACAATCTTTTTAACCCTAATCTTATTAATGATTTCTTTTTGGATATTCCTGGTGGTAACTTGCTACCCACGTCACTACCACCAATCTCGAATCCCCAGAATTTTGTGCCATCCACGTTCAGATTGTCGACGATTGGCGATAGTGAGGTACTTAAAATCCTGAAAGCATTAAAATCTAACGCTACGGGTGCCGACGGTATTAATTTAGATATGCTTCTACTTGCCTGTCGTCTCCCTATGTGCCTTAACGTAATTACGCATATAGTTAACACGTCCATTACAACGAGTACGTTCCCTGAATTATGGAAGCGAGCCTTAGTCAAGCCGCTCCCAAAAAAAGACTCAGTACGGGAGCTAAAAGACCTTCGGCCGATTAGTATCCTGCCGTGTATGTCTAAGCTGCTTGAGAAGGTAGTGTGCAGCCAAATGAGTTTATATCTTGAACAGAACAACATATTACCTAACTTGCAGTCTGGCTTTCGTAGACACCACAGTACTACTACTGCCTTACTAGACGTAGTGGACAATATTCTTACCGGACAGGACTCCGGCGAGGTTACTGTTCTGGTCTTATTAGATCTTTCACGCGCATTTGACACGATACATATACCTTTGCTCCTATCAAAGCTAGAACAATACGGATTTGACGAAAGTGCTATTAAGTGGTTCTCTAGTTTTCTACTTAACCGCACGCAAGTGGTTGAGCTAGTGGACAATAACGGAGAAGTAATATATTCTGAGGCACGCGACGTAGACAGAGGGGTCCCTCAGGGCACCGTGGCTGGCCCGTCAACGTTCTCCACCTACTGTGCAGACATTGCTTATTACATCAAGCACTGTAGATTTCACATGTTTGCTGACGATATACAGGTTTATATAACTTTTAAGATCTGTGACACAGATGTAGCCATTCGGAAGCTAAACGAAGACTTGCAACGAATTAAGGGTTGGTCTGAAGCCAATGGTTTGATACTCAACCCTGACAAAACTAAGTTCATAGTGTTAGGTACCAAACAACAACTAAAAAAAATCTCAGAAATTCCGCTTCCAATACGCATACAGGATAAGGCTATTGAGCGAGTAAGCGAGGTGCGTAATTTGGGAGTCCTAATGGACGAGCAGCTCAAGTTCGAAAAACATATAATTAATGTAGTGAGCCGCTGCTTCTACCGTTTAAAGGTTTTATACAAAATTAGAAACTTGGTCTCTGAAAAGCTGCGTAGCACACTCTGTGAGTCCTTAGTCCTATCAAATCTAAACTATGCGGACGCGGTTGTGGGTCCCTGTCTACTTTCGCGGTCTAAAAAACTTGTACAAAAAGTGCAAAACGCATGTGCGAGATTTTGCTGCCACATACCGCCACGGACACACGTCACGCCGTACATAAATAGTCTACGCTGGCTTAAGATGGACGGGCGCAGGCAGGTACATTTTGCTACTCTCTTATTCGGGGTGGTTAAATTTAAAATTCCGTCCTACCTCTACAACAAACTACAGTGGGCTAGTGAAAATGAGCTAACTGTCACCACTAGAGGCTCATCCTTCCTGCTGGTTACGCCGCTTCACCGTACATCCGGCTTCAGGGGTAGTTTCAGATATCTCGCCAGCAAAATCTGGAACAATCTTTTGCCACCTCTTCGTGCTCTGCGAACAACAAATTCCTTTAAATCGCAACTTAAGTCACACCTACTAAGTAAACAAATAGACAATTCATAATTAATACATGTCGACGACATAAACAATACACTGCCTAGTGCCTATGAGACAATATCCAATTAATAATATTTTAATCCATTTAACTCATTGACTATTATATTACATTCAAATTTATTATTTAACATTATTTTACAAAGTCTATTTCATTTAATTTATCTACTATTATTATATATTATGACAATATGTCTTTCAATTTAATTTGTTATGAGAATTGATACCTAAGATTAGTATAATATACTTAATTAATATATAGCATTAATTACCACGACCATTTATGCGAGCCGTTTTCTTACCTCTCGTTTCGCAAGCCGAAGCGGGGTGGTATTTTTATGGTTCACTGGATATCATGTCCCCATAATTGTTTATCACCAGGTCCAGTAATCGCGCCGTGCATCCTCACAGTACAGTGTTTACTCGTCATCTACATACCATACATATTATAATATTATCACATAATTTTTTAGACTTACTTATCTATTTTTTTTTTAATTAATGTACTTACTTATTTATAAAATTTTTATATTATATTCTTACCGTTCCGTTTGTGCTGACGCCAGTGTGCATCTGTCGAGCGAATTGACATTGATAAGGCCTCACAGAACACCAGGGATCGCGGTATAGGTATTATACCGTGATCATCACCTGAGTGGGGACCTTTTTGGTGGAATTCGCATTACACTGCATTGCATTTTGTAATTATTTACTTACCCACATAGATATTAATAACACACTATGTTCGTTTGATTATTAACTATTTTATATTCTTTTTTAAGTAATTTTTGTTTCCGTGTTATTTCTTCACGCTTATTGTTTTTCTTTTTTTTGTTTTTGTCTGTGAAATGTTTGTTGTAATGGGGTGTAATGTGTATGTACCGAATAAACGTTTATTATTATTATTATTATTATTAGCTATACTATTGAAACTTAGTAAGTAGATGTAGTCTGTGAACCGCATTAAGATTTTGATGTAAAAATGGAAAAAATATTAAAAATTTTAGGGGTCCCCATAGGTACAACTGAAACAAAAAAATTTTTTTTTCATCTAACCTATGCGTGTGTGGTATCTATGGATAGGTCTCCAAAAATCATATTGAGGTTTCTCATATCATTTTTTTCTAACCTGAATAATTTACGAGAGAGACTCTTCCAAAGTGGAAAAATTTGTGTCCCCCCCCCCTCTAATTTCTAAAGTAGAGGCATGATAATTCTAAAAAAAATATATGATGTATATTACTATAAAAACTACCAACGAAAATTGGTTTGAACGAGATCTAGCTAGTAGTTTTTTTTATACGTCATAAATAGTAAACCTTAATCTAAATTTCATTAAATCGACTGAAATATAAAAATAAATCAAAAATAATATAATTTCATAAAAATTAACCTTATTGCTGCTGCGGAACCCTCCATGGGCGAGTCCAACTCGCACTTGGCCGCTTTTTTTTATGAATTATAATAATGACCCGTTGAACTCCTCACCAAATCATAATAATTTATAATCATTTCCTTGCTAAAACCTTTCCTGTGCGTCTAGCATGCGCGTACAACGAGGCATCTCACTCTCGAGTGTAGATAAATTGTCGATAGAATTTGACGACAGATCATACATGAGAAAAATGTATGTCATGTTAGGGTCAATAGAGATGAAGAGACCAACCATCAAACATCGAGAAAACATGTAGAGTATAGACCGTGGGAGAGCCATGCTTCGGCACGAATGGGCCGGCGCGACCGGAGAAATACCACGGGCTCACGGAAAACCGGCGTGAAACAACGCTTGCGCTGTGTTTCGCCGAGTGAGTGAGTTTACCGGAGGCCCAATCCCCTACCCTTTTCCCTTCCCTACCCTACCTTATTTCCTTCCCTACCCTCCCCTACCTTATTCCCTCGTAAAAGGCCGACAACGCACCTGAAGCTCTTCTGATGCTGCGAGCGTCCATGGGCGACGGAAGTTGCTTTCCATCAGGTGACCAGTTTGCTCGTTTGCCCCCTTTTTCATAAAAAAAGACAAAAATTTCTAGTTATGCGTATGGGAGCACTGGACGTACTTAAATATTTTCAGTTGACCCGGGTCCCGGGCACTCGGATATCCGGGTCAGGTACGCTGTCCTAATAAGGGAAGGAACATATTATCCAATGCTGTATGTCTGTCTCGTCTTTACGCTTAAAAGCCTGAGTATAGGATTTTTGAAACGGAAAAAATGCACAGTTACTGCGCGATAAATAACGGCGCGGTGTAACGAAGTTATCGACATCATCCAAAATACTACTAAAGCGAGTACTATCTCAACGCAAGTACTGCTGGCCGATTCTGTATCGTACATATTTTGTGAGTTCACTGAATTAGTAACGAAACGGAGGAGTGAGTAACGGAAAGTCTCACTTTTGTATGCAAGTGAATACAAAAGTGGCGCTTTCCGTTATTCACTCCTTCGTTTCGTTACTAACTCAGTTATTAACTCACAAATGTACGATACAGAATCGGCCAGCCGGTCTTGGAGTTATAAGCTTGAATTTTTCACTATTCTTATAATGTACGCATGATATAATATTATGTTTAAGCTATTGCAAAGCTTTTATCGCGGGCTTTGAGATCAGCGACCGAATCAAGAAATTCCGTAACGAAAAACACCTAACATTCAAAATAGTTAATAGAATCAGGCGTTACTTTGCGGAAATCCATAGCTTAAAATTTAGTTTGTTATTATTTTTAGCAATATTCCGCGAAATAAAATAACGCGGAATATTGCTAAAAATAATAACAAACTAAATTTTAACCTAACATTCATCTAACGCCGTTTCAGTTCGGCAGACTTGGGCTCGATGTGGCTCGGGTGTGGTTACGTGCGTGCGGCCGACTACTGACTACATACATTTTGCGAATTATAATTGCATAAGTTGATAAAAAAATGATATGCAATAGCTTCACCATGGCAGTCTCCGAGTGCAACACATATTATATTAATATTTTAAATTACTTTTATTCCATAAATACCCCCTAAGCTTAACCCTTATGGGGTTAAAATAGGGGTTCAAAATCTACTAAGTCGCTAGCGTAAAACTTAATATCATGTCCCCAGCCTTACCGGGAACGTCCGGTGAAGTAGCTCTCCGAGGAAGAAGGGCCGACCCTTCCCTTGTATCTGCATACAGATGGGAGATAATATTATGGACTTACCAGCTCTTAACGCCTCCGTAGTCTAGTGGTACAGAGCGCGGCTCTTGACTCGGAGGTCGTGGGTTCGATTCCCACGTTGGAAACATGTTATTTCCAAGTTTGGTTAGGACAATGCAGGCTGATCACCTGATTGTCTGACAAGTAAGATGATCCATGGGTCGGATGGGCATGTAAAAAGTCGGTCCTGCGCCTGATCTCTCGCCGGTCGTGTCGGTCTGCCGTCCCACTGGGTTTTGAGAGTAAAGGAATAGAGAGTGCTCTTGTGTACTGCGCACACACTTGGGCACTATAAAAATACTCCTGCGTAGCTGGCCTGGTTTCAATGAAACCGGCCACCGTCACCGAAACCGGTGTGGGAGCTATTATTATTATATTATTTTACGCTAGACGACGCCGCAACTCCGCTGCGCCAAAATGCGTTGCCAACATTTTTTCGTGATCCTTTGTGTCCTTTCACGGCACTCAATGTATTTATTACATATTTTTACGAGCTTTTGCCCGCGGCTTCGCTCGCGTTAAGAAGTATTATTATATGAAAACTTTCATTCTCTATTTTAACCACTTGGGGTTGGAATTTATCAAATTCCTTTCTTAGCGGATGCCTACGTCATAACATCTACCTGTATGCCAAATTTCAACCCGATCCGTCCAGTGGTTTGGGCTGTGCGTTGATAGATCCCCATGTCAGTCAGTCACCTTTGAGTTTTATATAATACGAGCTTTTACCCGCAGCTTCGCTCGCGTTAAGAAGTATTATTATATACAAACTTTTATCCCCTATTTGAACCCCTCGGGGTGAGAATTTATCAAAATCCTTTCTTAGCGGATGCCTACATCATAACAACTATCTGCATGCCAAATTTCAGCCCGATCCGTCCAGTGGTTTGGGCTGTGCGTTGATAGATCACCATGTCAGTCAGTCACCTTTGAGTTTTATATATACAGATATAGATTTATGTGCCAAACTCAGCAAAATCGGTTCAATGGATTGAGCGTGAAGAGGTAACAGACAGACACAATTTTGCATTATAATATTATGGAAGTAGGGATTATTTTAATTCGAAAAACAAGTACTGACAAGTGACGTATTTTAACATAAATATACACTGTCATCATTATTTTGAGTGTATTTTTATTTTTCACCAAACGCCTGTTCAAAATAAATAGCAAAATCATTATCTCACTTTTCACACAATTCTCAGGCGTTAAGACGTTAGGTGTATAAAATCTACTTGACAATAATATACTACGAAATCTAGTCTCTAAGTGGTGCCTCGAGCGGCTGAATAGCGCCAATTAGTGATCCACTCGTTGTATACGTACCTCTATACGGGGAACTATACTCTAGCTACCCCCGGCTGTATTGAGGAAACGAGCAGACGGATCACCTAGTAGGCGAAAACCATAAACCATTAAAGGAGATGTGTAGTTTGGAACTCCAAATTTTGACTGGACCATAATCCATATACACCACCTTTTTTTTGGACCTCTAATAGACTAATAATCTTACATAGCGTTGTCCAAGCGAACGCCATTTTGTTTACATTATAAATTCAAAGATCTCTCAACCACATTTGGAAGAATATATTTTGTTTTATAACAACTATCAAATTTTTGAAGTGGCTAGAGAAATATACGTACTTAGAAAAAATTACGATACATTGCACTTTTCTAGTATAAGAATTATTAGGAGATAAAGCGCCTTTTAAAGATTTCCTACAAATTATACTATTGTACTATGTTTACAATGAGACAGCCGCCGACAAAAGCTATTTAAGCATAAGTAAAAATGCATATTTTATGGAGCTCTGCTCCGTAAGTGCATTTAACTAATCGTAGTCCAGTTCATTATGTTGTATAAATCATCCAGCTTTGTCCCCCTTTCGTCCCTCTTTGTTCCCTCTCTGTCCCCATTGTTCCCCGTGGAGGACAAAAGTGGGGGTCCCCCGCAGTTAATTAAACATGACAGCTTTTAGTTTTATATCAGGCATCAGGCTTTGTAGATCTTTTTCTGTATTTATCTTTATTGCTTTAAATTACTATTTTTATTTAACTTACATTCGGACGAGTTCGGTCAAATATTGTATCAACTCGGTGGTAATTGGACGCAAAATGTGTAAAGCTGAGAAAATTTGTATATTTTTATCTTTGTTTTGGAGATTTGCATTCTGATCAACTGATTATTATCCGACAAGTAAGATGATCCATGCATCGGATGGGCATGTAAAAAGTCGGTCCTGCGTCTGATCTCTCGCCACTCGTCTCTGCCAACCGTTCCACTGGATTACGACGTACGAAAGTAAATAGAGAGTGTCTTTGCCTTCTGACACTGAACTTGTTTGAACGAAACCAGCCACCATCACCGAAACCATCTGCAATCATCTTGTAACTACATGAGCGCACAATAATTTACATAATGCTCATTATTTACTGTCTCAACGACCCTCGTCACCCGCTGTCTCATTACAACGAAGTTCAGGGTCGGGAGACAGTTATGACGTCACTCTTGTTACATTATGATGATTAACAACAATAATAATTAAAGGTTCCGGTGATGATAGGTTTTGTTGAAACTATAATGTGCTAAATAAGTTTATGTAAGTAGCACATATTTTTTAACTATAACCAGCTATAACCTATTATTTAGTTAAAGTACTGAACTGAGTTTAGCAGATGGCTTTGTAGTTTGGCGCGTGGCTTTCACTCCAGTTTCGTTGACGGTGGCAGGTTTCATGGAAATCCTTACCGTGGGAGAGCCATGCTTCGGCACGAATGGGCCATCTCGACCGGAGAAATACCACGGGCTCACAGAAATCCGGCGTGAAACAGCGCTTGCGCTGTGTTTCGCCGAGTGAGTGAGTTTACCGGAGACCCAATCCCTACCCTTTTCCCTTCTCTACTCTCCCTTATTTCCTTCCCTACCCGCCCCTATAATTCCCTTCCATTTTATTTATCACATAAATGTATTTCCACTTGAAGTGTGATTGCAGCCAGTAAACAGTTTATCTGTGGTCGGGTTACGACGTATAAGCTCCGATCGGCTGGAGAATACTAAACCACAAATGCAAAACAAAGAGAGACTTTTACATGGAACGACAACGATACGATATTTTTTCTGTTTAATGAAGTTGAGGGTATTAGAGATTTTGCTTATTCCTCGGGCACTCTTGAGATCATGGGTTATTGTAGTTGGTTACCACTGTAGGTCTTGAGTTAGTAAGAGTCGCACAGGTAGGAATGAAATAAGGGGCCAATTTTTGCCCGTTTTGATATATTATTTTCATAATAATATAATTTGAAGTATTTTTATAGCATTCTTTTAATTTTTTTTAATGTTACCTTAATAAAGATTTTTTTAAGATCTTAAAAATAAAATACATAAATTAATGTAATTTTTTTGAAAAAGCAATATTAGCTTGAATTTAAGCTATAGGAAATAATATCTTAAATAAACGGGGTGTAGGTCGACCAACTAGGTGGGATGACGATCTCCGTTTAGTTGCGGGCCCATGTTGGATGCGAGTAGCAGGAGATCGTCTATCTTGGCGTTCATTGAGAGAGGCCTATGTCCAGCAGTGTACGAATATAGGTTGATTTGATTGATTGATTGAATATCTTAAAGAAAAATAATAAAAATCCAAAACTACTTTAGAATTATTTGAAAAGTTACACAGCGCTATCGTGAAAATACTACACGGAATTCGGAAAGCACCAGTATCATTATTTTGTCTCTGTTACTTAGTTTTGACTAGTAGAGAATGGCATTAGGCACGTTATTGTACAAAAAATATTGTAAAAATATCGTATCGTATCTTCGTTATCGTAAAAATATCGTAGCTTCTAAAGTTTCTTACTTATTCTGTTAGTGGAGTCGAGGGTTGTAATCGTATAAACCTCACTAAGGGTGCCTTGAAAATAAAAATAACTCGATTTGCATTATTAAGCTAGTGGTTATTGTATAATTTGGTTTTCTATTTCTAGTAAACTATAATAAGCTTAGCGAATTCAATTACTAACGAAATTAAGAAATACAATTGCAAATTTGGGTCAAGATTTATCTATCTTTTTCCTAATTATTAACGTATTAAATGTACCAACTAGCTAATATAGTTGGTAGTTTGTAGATGACTATGAGAGATATATTTTAAGTCTATACAAAATACTCCCAAAACTCCGTTGCACCAAAATTCGTTCATCGCGCATTTTCATACCATACCTAACATTTTCCGGGGTAAAAAGTATCCTATTTTTCCCGGTATTCAAAATATCTCCATACCAAATTTCAGCAACATCGTTTCAGCGGTTTGGGCGTGAAAAGGTAACAGACTGACACATTTTCGCATTAAAAATATTAGTAATATTTACGATAAATTAATTTTTGATTCAATCAGAAGATTATCTGAATTGTCCCTGATCCTTCAGTGTTGAAATTGATTGGAAGCAACAAGGGCTCGACTTACTTTGTGCAAATACTTGACTTAACACTCCAAGCGATGAGATTATTAAGAATCTACGAGACGAATTATGTACCTACTTACAATATTCTTTTGTTTGTTTATTTTTTATTTTTACCAACTTTCAAAGAAGAACGTTCTTTCGAAAGTTTATTTTTAATCCATCCATAACTCTTCACGCCTCGCCGCTGAATCGGTTTTGCTGGGCATGGAGATACTTTTAGTCCCGGGAAAGGACATGGGATACTTCTTAAGATGACGCCTTGATTATTAGGCTGTAGCGATGTCCATTTTTCTCAGCAATGATTAAAGCTAAGAAATTAAAGTTCACTGTCAGTATTCATCATGTCTTTGTCTTTGAATTACCCATAGCATAACACGATTGGTCAACTTTTATAACACAGAATAATCAATCAAAAAGACCTCTGAAAAAAAAGGGATTCCTATTTTGCCAACAGAGGAGAGTGATATAAGCTTCCAAAATTTGTACATAAATTGGTTCTAGTATACACTTTAATTTGTCCATAGCTTATATGAAATTTATTTATGGTTTTCAAATTACGCGACAAAAACCATTTTGTCGGTACGCCCTTTCAATTTTTTGCTGTTCCATTGCTTGTTTTCTATGAGAGGCCGGGCCAGCCTCGCGTAGAAAACAAGCAATCTCAAACACATCCAACACGGTTTTTCACTTTAACATGGCGTCACCTTAACCCGGAAAAATGTACGGTCTACAGCTCCCACGCGATAAACGATTTTTTGCGCAACGGAACCAAGTAGTTTGATATAAATGTAAAAGTCTATGTTAGATTTGGATTCAATAATTTAGCATGGCGAGACATTAAGTCCTCGGTAAGGGCGCTATTTCCACTATATTTTTTTATCCATGTATTTCCAAATGAGATTATACATGAAATATTAGTGAATAAACTTTTATAATTATTTACTTTATTTATTTAAGTATTATTTAACACGAATTTTCTGTATCGTCGCGGTCGCATCCTACATTCATCACTCAAAGTCATTAGTAGTGGTAGCGAAGTACTGACTGCAAACTAAACTTAGTTCATTTGGTATCAATCCGCAGCAGACAATACCGAGCGATGTAAACTCCAACACACTTTTTGTGCCTGTGTAGAGTCGATAAAAACATTCAAGATGATTTAAAATCTATACAGATATTATAAAATATGTCAAGTCGGTTACCTCTTCATGATACAACCACAAAATTGCCGAACTAAAAATCTTTGTTAGAGAGATAAGCTTACGCCAAACAGACCAAGCAATATTATTATATTTTGTTATGTGAGGCTAAATTGCTCTAAGTTTCAAGAAAGAACAGAATTGTTTTTATCATGGAAAAATGCACAGTTTCCGCACGATGGGCCAAGAGGTTATGGTAAATTTAATAAATATTGTCTTCACTTTGAGGTTATGGAGCCTATTTAAACCTTTTCGTATACTATAATTTATGTTAGTCCATAATATTATCAGCCTCTGAACAAAATGAGCTAAATTTCTAGTGTGTGTATTTTCGGACCCAAAAGTTCAATTTAGTCATTTTTTTGTACTGGGTATTGTTTAACTTACGAGAAACTGCAAGTTTAATCAAAATCGATTTGATAATATTTTTTTCTGTCAAACATATTAATTACCGTAATTCGTAGACGTACCGTCATAAATCATAATATCTTCACATTTTATAAAATCTTTAAAATATAATATAGTATAAATAATAATTACCTTTCTGCTGACTGTATCAAATCAAATCAAATCTCTTTATTGCCAGAATGTTGTACAAATACAGGTCTTATAATAACTACTTAGATCTAACATTCTGCCATAACAATGGCGTGCAACTAAATTATTAAGTTTAAACATACAACATGTAGCAGTACTATTATATATTCTGTGAGTGTGACTGTAGTTAGATTTCGTGCTATCTCGAAGTTCCGCTATCACTTTTGATTACGAATAAATGAATGAATTTACATTACATAATACAATTGATATTGTTCTTACAAAGAATAATGTTGTGAATGTTTCTAATTCTGATTTTCTAAAAGGAGAAATAGTAATTATTTATCCTTTGTAGATACTTATACCTACATCGATACGAGAGGCAACAATATGGCAATGTATTAATAACCGGCTTAAAAAAAGGAGGTTATTAATTCGACCCGTATGTACGTATGTAATAGATATATTTTCTAAAACTCCCCAGTTTTCGTATAATATTTATGTTAGTCTAGTCAGCGTCTGAATAATATAATATTATGTATTTATTATATTTGTGTTCTTATATCTCCTGAACTACAAGTTCGATTTAAGCAATTCTTCTACGTACTTATTTTATTTTTATTTAAATAGTTTATCATGATTTGTGGTAAGTAATCTATTTAAATAAAAATTAATGAATTTTCATCATGATTTACTAATATTTATACTTTGAAGGCAATAAATACATGAATACATTGAGTTTTCCGTTCGGAAGTTGGATTGAGGCCGCCTATGACTAAACATTTTATTTCTAACTACGACTTCATTTTCGTGTATTTTTATTTATTTAATATTAAAATAATGAGGTGTTATAGCTTTTCATGTTCTCTTCTATGTTCATTAATCTAAAACTCGATGTTTCCCGCAACTTTGTTTGTCGCGGTCAGCGCGGAATCGTAGATTTTTCCGAAAAAAAACTTTATGTGAACTTTTCCCCAAACGAAAGGTAAGTACCTATTTCTTTAACCACTTTTATCATCCTCAATAATTAAATTAGAGGTGACAGACAGATAGACAGACACATCAAAATGATTACTAAAAACCTAGGTTTTGTGATGTATTTTGTAAAGGACCAACGTCCAACCCTGATAAAAAATTAAAAATGCAAATTACAAATTAATTACTATAATTTATTGGAAATTGGAAAATATAAACGGGCGTATAAACATAAAACATGTGATACAAACTATAAAGTACACGTCAAATGCAGGCTACTTTGTCGGGAAATGTGCAATTTTCTCATATTTTCAGTGAAAATTATTTACAAAAGTTTATCTAGCCTTTTTATATACTTTTTCGGCATTTTGTAATCCGTAGTCTTTGGAAAAATGACTACGGATCATAAAAATGGATTTCCAAATGTGTTAGTCGCGCTAAAACTCGAAAACGGCTGAACGGATTGGGCTGATATTAGTCTCAAAATATTCGTAGAAGTCCAGGGAAGGTTTCAAAGTGACACGAAGTTCACCGGGACAGCTAGTAATGTTATAATTAATGTGTAAGTGTGTCTGCCTGTCTTTCTGTTACCTCTTCACGCCCAAACCGCTGAACCAATTTGCTATAATAAGATATTATGGAGTCCCGGTAAAGGACATAGAATACTTTTTATGCCCAAAAATGTACGGTTCCCGCGTGATGAACAAAAAATACAAAAAAAAAAGACGGGTTGCACTCCGGGAGTGCCGGCAGAAGTGAAAACTTGATTATTAACGTTGTGTTGTAATTTTTTTAACCCATTTTTTATGAAAATAGATTTTTAAAAAATCGATTAAGTATTTTAATTAAATCGAAACCCTTAAAATCGATTAAAAAATATCGACAGTCGAAAAAAACAATCGACTGTTCGATTAATAGATTTTGATGTTACAGCACTACTCTCCAACCGTCTTACGGACCAGCTGACGCGAGTTTCTCAGATTTTACCCATCCCACAAAAGTGCTCAACGCCGCTAAAGAAGTTTTCATTTCAAAAATTCAGTACGTTTGTAATATTATGTGCCTTGTACAATATATTTATGATGATAATATTATATTATGTAAAGTATCCTGTTTAAAATATAATGTTTTTATGCTAATGAGATATTTGTGTCGAAAAGTTTCAAGTGTTTTTGCCGTATCGGGTACAACATGACCTTTTAATTTGGGATAAGTTTCACAGTGATATCCTTTTCAAAATAAAAAAAAAAACATGAAACCTAAATCCCCTTGTGGATTTACACGAGATCAGTGTGAGCCACGTGTGGGCGTTTCCTGCATGCGGAAACTGATCGAAAACCGATATAAGGCGTCTCCCACACAGACGCGGGCAGCGGTGGCGGTGGCGGCGGCGGTCAGTTGTTTGTACTGCCACCGCCACCGCGTGCGTCTGTGTCGTTCCTAGAACTCTCAAGTCATCCAACTGGCCGCCATCGCCACCGCCACCGCTGCCCGCGTCTGTCTGGGAGACGCCTAAAAGTAGCATTCATGTGCTCATGTCTACTTTTGACAATTCTAAATTTAATTTACTTAATCTTAATATTATTGTAATTTAAAAATATTATAATGGTTAAATTTTATTGTAATCTAAAATATGACCTGTTGTTGGGTTGAAATAAAGATTTATTATTATTATTACATTCGACAAACTGTAATTTAAGCAATCATAAAACTCTATTCGATGTGGGAAAGCTACCCAGCATAAGGCTGTGTTTCCACCGGAGCTGAGCTAAGCTGCTTTGCGAGAAATGTGTTTTACAAGAACCAATTGAATCGTTGCGCTGAACGTGGTCAGGCAAATGAAGCGTTTCTATTGGTTCTCAAAAACACATTCGTCGCAACGCTGCTTAGATCAGCTCCGGTGGAAACGCAGCCTGGTCAATTCAGACCACAAAGCAACGGTAGAATCAGAGGCATTTCTGAATTTGTATGGATTTGACAGACTTTAATTGCGTGAGATAACATGCTAGTCTGCAAATTCAATACAAATTTAAAAATGCAAATAAATTGATCCTCTCCACGATACCGGCCGGTCTGCCTGTGCCCGAGTAATTTATATCTAGGTCTTAAGATGACGCCTTGATAATTTGGCTGTAGCGATGTCCATTTTTCTCAGCAATGACTAAAGCTAAGAAATTAAAGTTCACTGTCAGTATTCATCATGTATTTGTCTTTGAATTACCCATAGCATAACACGATTGGTCAACTTTTATAACACAGAAAAATCAATCAAAAAGACCTCTGTAAAAAAAGGGATTCCTATTTTGCCAACAGAGGAGAGTTATATAAGCTTCCAAAATTTGTACATAAATTGGTTCTAGTATACACTTTAATTTGTCCATAGCTTATATGAAATGTATTTATGGTTTTTAAATTACGCGACAAAAAACATTTTGTCGCTACGCCCTTTCAATTTTTGCTGTTCCATTGCTTGTTTTCTATGAGAGGCCGGGCCAGCCTCGCATAGAAAACAAGCAATCTCAAACACATCCAACACGGTTTTTCACTTTAACATGGCGTCACCTTAAGTATCTATGACCGTGGCAGTATCTGCTACTTTGTGAAAGTGACAGGGATCACGTGGCTGTGGCTGTGACATAAAACTGTGTTTTCTTGTAAATGCTACCTTAATAACTTATAAGTTAAGAAAATATATAATGGCTTATATCACAATGCTGAAGTTTTTCAAAGTTTTAACTATGGCTGAAAACAGTAATCGCTTGTTTCACCACTTCCTCATAAGGTGCCGGATTGGCTACTGGCTATCCACAACTTTTTTGACAGATTCTCCATACTCTGTCAAGTTAAGAGGTGGATAGCCTATCCGACAGTTTGATAATCTTATATCTTCTTGTTTAAAACTAGTTTTAATTGTCTACTTACCGTAAAAGAAAAACAAATGAAATGTCATAATATATTTATAGAGTATATATTCTGATACTTGATAGTCATTAAAAGCACGTGGTTTACGGAGGCTTCGAGGGGCACTGCAGGCGCTTAATGACCTCTAACCACTAACCTCTAACCACAGTGACCTCAGGGTCCCTCACCACTAATGACTGGATAAAGGGTAGTGGCTTAGTGATTCAATTCTGTTTAAGTTTGCGTGATTTTAAAGGTTTGTAAGTAGTCGTTTTAAAAATAAAGGGTGACGTGTGATTTTTATTTCAATAAGGAGTAAGTAGAGATTAACGGAACCCTAAAAATATGCTTATATTTAAGCATATTTTTAGGGTTCCGTTAATCTCTACTCCTTATATTTAAGCATATTTTTAGGGCACCGTACCCAAAGGGTAAAAACGGGACCCTATTACTAAGACTTCGTTGTCTGTCCGTCTGTCTGTCTGTATGTATGTCGCTGAAATTTTCACAAATTATGTATATTTATTGCCGTTATGATACGAATACTAAAAACAAAATAATATTAATATTTAAGGGGGGCTGCCATACAACAAACGTGATTTTTTGGGCCTCTTTTGCACGATATCAATAATGGCAACAGGTAGGCATTTGAAATTTTCACAAAGACCTTAAATATATTATGTGTACTGTAATGATTAATAATATTATTTAAATTAAATTAAAATTTAAGGGGGGCTCCCATTATATATGGGAAACACAATTTTTGACTATTTTTGCTCTATAACGGTACGGAACCCTTCGTGCGCGAGTCCGACTCACACTAGGTCGATTTTTAGAGTTAGGTACGGGATTTTGGCTACGTATTCGAATTGAAATTTATTGATAGTTAATTTTGCACGCCAGTACACCACGTGGGCTTATATTTTCTGAAGAGTGTGACGTTTTTCTCTTGATATTAGCATGAAAACGTTTTCATTATAATTTAGAAGTGTTAAAAAATAAAATAAAGTTTATTATTTCAACTTAATATCAAACCCAATAATATAACAAGCATGTCACATCCACGAATATCTTAATTCTTACGTATAAATCTCACCGTCACACAGAAGATTATTTCAAGTAAAAGTCTCGGATATCTTAAATAACGTCATTTTTCTCTGATAAAGGTCAGCGCAGATTCCATTCCAGGCCGGAAATGACGTCACTTAGCCGCGGACCACGAGCCAATTATCCGCTACCGAAGTACCGCCGAGGAAAATGGACAAAAGTCAGCCTTACTTATAGCTTGAATGATTCCTCAAAGGTCTAAGCTGATTTGGAAATATCGTTTGGGAATATTCTCTAAAAATGCTTGTTAAAAAGAAATGCGATTAGGTACATTAGTCAGAAATGCATATTTTTTTGGATAATTATACATAATATGAAAAAAATCTGTATTACAAAAAATAATATGTCAAAAATTGCTTTTTCTTATATATACTATACTTACTAATTAAACATCAAACTTTAGTTACTAATCCGTATAGTAGTTAATTTATCTATCTATCTTTTACATGATAAAGGCAGTAGGAAATAAAATGAAATAGAAAATATAAAGAAACCAAATGAAACAGAAATGTACAAACACTCAAGGAAGTAAAATCAAATGTAGCGAAGAAAAGTTGATAAAATGAAAATATAAGCAGAGGAAGTGCATGTGGAATTAGGGCCCGTGCACACGCGCTCGTGTGGAAACTATCTCGTGGTGTGAACAGAGTTCATAATGATATTAATGAACTTGTATGTAATTGTGAAAAAGTTAAAAAAACCTATTCAAATCACTTGTTTGTTAGAAATAAGATTTAATTACTAAAATTATTGCATAGAGTGCAAAATATTATAGTTTAAAATTCATAAGCAGCAGATGAAATGAAAAAAAATGAAAAAAGATCATCATGTCCAGCTCAGTTTGGCGTTTGTGAAGTAACAACTCAATTGGACAGACAGACAATATGCTTTCGTTACAATTTTTCATTATTTGCAATTATTTAATAGTACTTTTAATATTTCCTTTTTTTTAACAATTATAAAAATCATTAACAATTAATCAGTATACCTACAAAATTAATTACATATAAATCAAACAATTCATTATTAATAAAATTACAAAAATATACACGACAGTAAATTCACACCGTCGTCATTACCAACGCAAAACAAACAGATATGTCACGAATCCCCCAAATCCAGTAATTAAATGAGCATAATTAAGCCGGCGTAATGCATTCATTATTCTGAACGCGGCCTTACAGTGTGCTCGCGGCCTTACAGCTCGGCTGCATACTGAGTAGAGAGACTGACTTATAAAATGTTTACTCAGGTATTCCAATGAATGTTCTGAGTCTACTGGGTTCTACAGTACGACCGACGGTGGGAGGTACTTATGTTAAGACGTATGACCAGACATTAATGTAAGAAGATTTTGACAATATAATGACACACTCTCTGATTGCGGCCGTTAGACTTACATAATATTTTACGGCCGCTATACTTATTACAATATATCAAGTCGTACACATTTTTAATTTGTAACTTTAACTGCCAACTGAGCCACATAGGTCTTCTTATTATTTTAAGACTAAGGGCCTTATCACACTGGCGATTAGCGAGCGACTTGAAAGCGACGCGATTGCGCAGCGCGCACGCCGCGCCGCGATGACGTCACAATTGCGCGACGTGCACGCAGCTTGCCTTTCGCGTTTTGTACACTCAGTAGCAAAATGGATTCTGACGAGGAAATATTTAAATAATAAATAATATATAAATATAAAATAATAAATTTTAATTGTGTGATAAGGCCAGTGTGATAAGGCCCTTAGATCATCAACCTAAACCATATTTTTCACGCGGATTTCAAAATACATGAGCGAAATATGAAAAACATTATGTAAAGACGTTCTGACAAAAGCTTACAACAATGGCTGCCATGACAGTTGTTGACGCTCACGCCTCACAGCCCTTTGTCTGTGGAATTACAGATCGTTGAGCCCTTGTGAACCAATGGTTTTCATATTGTGTTTTCATGAGGAATACGGGGTACACAAAATAGTAATACTTAAGAGCCAGTTCACACGGCGCGTTGCGTCAGCGTTGCGTCGACGCAGCGCTGCCGTTGCGTTGTTTTACATACAAATAAAGGCTCCATTCCACCACGGCGCACGCTGTGCACGGCCACACGCACGCGTGGACGTGCATGGATTAAGGGCTCCATTCCACCGCGGTGCACGGAGAGACTACACACGAGCGTCAAGCTTCGCTTTGTAAGAAAATATATGTGACTGTGTCCACTGCAACCCACGGACATGCTACGCACGAATTGACTCAAGTCAAAGAAATAAATCCGTGCACGTCCACGCGTGCGCGTGGCCGTGCACAGCGTGCGCCGCGGTGGATTGGCTTTATTTATTTGACTTGAGTCAATTCGTGCGTAGCGTGTCCGTGGGTTGCAGTGGACACAGTCACATATATTTTCTTACAGAGCGAAGCTTGAAGCACGTGTGTAGTCTCTCCGTGCGCCGCGGTGGAATGGAGCCCTAACCAGGGTGTTCACACGGCGCGCGACGCAAACATGACGGACAGCACTCCCCGAGACGAAGCGGGAGGGGGTTGCTGCGGTGACGCAGAACCCGTGTGGTCGGCTATGCGTCAAACAGCAGCGTTGCGTCGACACAGCGCTGACGCAACGCCCATGTGGACAGGCTCGTCTAAGGGTATGTATGTGAATTGTAAACCTCGTAGGTACAGAGTTCGCTGTGAAAACAACAGCGATGAAAGTGTTTGATTTTATGTTTCATAGGCAAATGGAGATATTTGATCGGATTATGTTAACATAACCCTGGAATTAAGCCCAGCTTCTCAGGTCCCTACTTACATTTGACTTGACACAACTCGACCAAATAACGTACGTTATACGTAAGTATTCCATTTTCCTATGAGTTGATTTCTCTAATGGTATAAACAGTCTAGAAAAAAAAAACAATTACTTAATAAGAATACATACAAAATATTATGATGAAACCAAATAAATTTTATTACCCCTTACAGCACACAAATAGCAACAAAATATTCAGTGAGATAAGAGTATTCACATGAATATATAAAATCACGTCCGTTCATCGCTCCTGGAGGTGAACGAACAAAGAAATACACTTTAATATGAATGAGGGTAGTCGGACACGCCGCCATCTTGAATTACAAGTGATTGATTTCGCGCGTTTGAACGATCTGCTTATCCCACGCGAACCGATAAATTGCCTGTTAGAGCATTGCTTATCCATCACATAATATTATGAAAATGATATTACCTGGTTTATAGACTAGATGAGGCCCGCAACTCAGTTGAGAAGACATTCGTTTATCGCGCAGGAACAGTATATTTTTTCGGGATAAAAGGTATCCTATGTACTTTTCTTTTCTGGGACTTAAAGTATCCCATACCAAACTGCAAAATCAGTTCAAGGATGTGGCGTGAGGAGGTAATAGACAGACAGACACACTTTCGCATTTATATATTCCAAAAACCATACAAGCTATTTGAGAATTGACCACGAGGGAAAATGCGAATATTTCACTAATCATAGTCAAACACAATTAAATTAAAACGATTCGCGAACCATAAATACTAAAGCCGAGTAAACAAAACTCTTATGTAAGAAATCCCAAAGTGCGTAAAGCTGAGAGTCGATAAGAATTTCGTGGAGAGTCCTCTGTGTCTGTGGTGTCCTTAAGCGTCCTTCGCACGCGGCCCTTATTAGGCGATTTCATTGAAACGACAATTTGCCATGTCAGGAACAAAATTTAATCTAGGGGCGCAAATAAGTGGCCATCAGCGAATTAAAAATTGCCAAATAAAAGGCAAAGACGTGCTATAGATCAGAATCAGTTTAATTTGCTTTGCACACACGTCCAGCGTCTTTATGCCAATATTATCCACGCGCTGATATATTAACATACGGAGGTTACACGATCAGTTTAACGGCTAAAAGTACGTGTAATACAGAAATGATCAGTCCGTCAAGACGTTCAGTTTCGCGTCAATCTTACCAGATTGAAGGATTGGACTTATGATAAACTGAGAGTGTAACCTACGTCATAGGCTTACCAGGCGCAATTTGGACGCAGTTATGTGACTGAAATTCGTCTTGATTACACCTGCAATGCGAGTATAGTAAGTAAAGCAAGTTCGGCACTTCTGTATGCCGAGTGTGAGTTTTTTTGACATTCGATCGTGAATGCGTTTGGCGTTTACTATGATTTCATATGGGGTTTGTACAGCGCCACCTATCGATACTCATGGGAGTGAGCCCAGATCCCATACAAAATCTTAGTAAACGCCAAACGCGTTCACGATCGAATGTGAAACAAAAAACTCAATAAAAAGTATTTTTCTCCCTTCGCGGAACTCAAAGTATCTACGTACCAAATTGAAGAAAAATCGGTTTAGGCGTTTGGGCGGGAAGAGGTAACAGAAAGACAGATAAACAGAAACTTGTAATATTAGTCTGAATATGGATTATTGTTAGTTGTTATGTTACTACAGACTTAACACCAATAATTATAGTTAAAAAAATAAACTAAAAAAGAAATCTTTTTTTTTTCAAAAATTTTACACAAATTATTGCATTGCCATTGGCTCTTAGCACGTATACAAATACATACATTCTAAACTTATAAAAGCGTGTTAAAAAGGAGAGAAAGGACTAGTGTGACCCTAGCCTAGCAGTCAATTTCATCAAAGTTTATCTGTGAAGGCCGCAGACATTGAAGCAGGTTACCATGTCATAGCCGACAATAACGGAGGACATTTAGCTGACCCCAGTCATACCGATTCAGAAATATATTACCCACAATAATAAGCCCTATAACGTTAACATAAAGGTCATATCGAGGTGGAATAACTTGGAACGCGTCTGTGAACTATCACATCATACGAAGCTCGTGCCCTTATCCAGGATATTAGGGCCGCCCTAACAGACAATATTTTTTGTGAGCACGTTATATTTGGGACGAAAAATCCGACATTTTGCTCACAAAACTGTAGATTTTTATTACAAAGGGTTGGAATGTTATTGTGATTTTGGAGTGTATTTTTTCAGGCTTAGCGGCTAAATATCCTTTTCAACTTGATATTTTATAAAAGCGAACGCGTAAATCCTAAAAAATAAAAAAATATAACAATCCCACATACCTATTTAATTTTGTAATAAGTACACCAGAGGGGTTATTGCGAGTTTTATGCGATCACACGCATCGAGCGTGTAAACGCGAATATATATGGGATCAAAGCAGAATATCCACGTTAGCCAGTAGATGGCGCTGCTTCGATCCCATATTATAAATTCGCGTTTACGCGCTCGATACGTATGATCGAATAAAACTCGCACTAACCCCTCAGGTAGCTTTGACATTATAATAATAGCTCCCACACCGGTTTCGGTGACTGGTGGCCGGTTTCATTGAAACCAGGCCAGCTACGCAGGAGTAATTTTATAGTGCCCAAGTGTGTGCGCAGTACACAAGAACACTCTCTATTCCTTTACTCTCATAAGTCATAACCCAGTGGGACGGCAGAAAGCGTATCAAATTATGAATGCTATAGACCAGTGTTTTTCAACAGTGACCATGTTAGTTCAACTTTGATCAAGCTTCCGTCGTGGCTCGTGGTTATTTTACATAAAAATATTAAGGACGCTATTACAAATATCAGCGATTTTCCGGTACTCTATTAAAGAATTAGGAGTCAAACTGCGAGGATATTTTGGTTTTAAATGAAAGATAATATATTCATCTCCACGACTGTACCATAAAAATTCTATAGCCGCATACAAAATTTTCACATAAAATACGTTTTAACCATCACAATAATCGCAAAATATGAAAAAAATGGGGTCTGATTAGGTACCTTAATATCTAAATACACTGAACTGAGGAAAATAAATATACAAAAAAATTGTTGCTTATTTAGTCCTCTATAAAGTCCGCTAAAATTTTTATATAAAAATAAACAACTTTTCCAGTTATAAGAAAAATAAGAAAATTTCTCAAATTTTTTCATACATTTTCGCCATATCAAGAACGCGGCGAGCGTCGTAACCGCCGCTGTACAAGGCGCGCTAATATGAATCTTATTTTAATGTTATTAACGTCGATATTCGTACTGACAGACATCCGACCTGCTAATTAAAAAGTTGGAGCATTCTTAAGTAGGAAAGTTTTAACGAAAGGAGATAATATGCATCAACAAATCTATTACCTACTTGATAAAAAAATCAAAGGGTGGAAGTTCGCGAAATATTTTTAAGCTATTACATCGCTTTTATCGCGAGCTTTGAGTGCAGCAATATTATCAAGAAATTCCGTTACGAAAATAAACACTCCATACGTTTACGTGCGGCGTGGCGTTGCCATGCATCTTCTAACATCGTTTCAGTTCCAGAACAGGGCGGACACATCATAAAAAAAATTGAAAAACAAAGGCTATACAATATAATATTATCTTCACAATCATAATATATTGGAATTATGATGGTATTCATCATCGCCAAACGTGTAGAGGAGCTATTTACCTGTGAGTTACAGCATGAATCAACACGACAAGTCTGTAATTTGTGTGACGGACGTGTAAGTTGTTTATCACGTGGTATAATGATATATTACTAGTAATATAAATGGTATACAGTAGACTAAGTAGTGGATCTTTATACTAGAACGTCGAATCAGGCGCAAGCACATACCAAGGACTTGCGCTTACTTGAGAATGAGACACGATAGTCTGAAATCTAAATACAGACTTTTGCTGTACAAAAAATTTATATCTTCATAAAACTAAAACATTATTGCATTGCACTCGCTCTTACTGGATATAATATAACTTAAGACAAAACAATGTAGAGGTAAATATCACATCGAACTCGTCTTTGTTTTTAGTTACAAAGACGGGACAACGTTACTGTATGACATTTATATTGTGTTATTACCAACTGTAATATACTGTATAGGGCCATTAATCACGCGCCTTCATGGGTAGACGTGGTCACTTGTCCTTGACTTTGACTGCTAAGGGCTAGGGCTACACACACATAAATAATAATATTATTATAGATGTATAAACACAGTATAATACTAAGGGTCAGCCCCTACATCCAAGGGTCAGGTGGCACTACGACGATACGATACTTTAACGATACCCTTGTTACGATTTGAAGTCTTTTATATTGAGCATACGAAAAACTACAAGATTTTTATACATGCCAAGCAAAAACATCACATGCGTTTTGTAGAGCTGCGCAATGAGGAATTTGAAAATAGGCAGAAAAATAATAATAAATTATTATTATTATTATTATTGGATTGGATCGGAATTACATTATGTGCATTAGATTTGATACGCATGTGCGCTACTCGTTATGTGAAATCTCTTACTAGTAAGTCAAACAATAATTGCGACTTGAGTAAGCACCTAAGGTTTTTTTATGTAATAAGGAAGCAAACGAGCAAACAGGTCACCTGATGGAAAGCAACTTCCGTTGCCCATGGACACTCGCAACATCAGAAGAGCTGCAGGTGTGTTGCCGACCTTTTAAGAGGGAAAAGGGTAATAGGGTAGGGGAGGATAAGGATAGAAATAAGGAAGTAGGGAAGGAAATAGGATAGGGGATTGGGCCTCCGGTAACTCACTCGGTGAAACACAGCGCAAGCGCTGTTTCACGCCGATTTTCTGTGAGCCCGTGGTGTTTCTTCGATCGAGCCGGCCCATTCGTGCCGAAGCATGGCTCTACCGTGTAAAAATAGCCACTAAAATCTACTACTTTTAAAAATATAGCCACACTTTTGTCATCTACTTTCGAAAATTGATTTAAATTAGGTTAAACAATAAACATTCCAAAAAGCATTGGAACCTCGTGAACACACATACCCATATTATTGACGCGGTATAAAAACGTACACAAAACGGACCGAGCCTCATCGACTTTCGATCAATCAAAGGTCAAGGACCCTCCTCCCCCTCCTCCTGCTGTTCAACCCCCCGCACCCGTCGCACGGAGTGGACGGAAGTGAAAATTCAAAGACACGGATGCGTAGGGTGAGTTTTTCTGATGTGAAATATGCGGTTAGACTGACGGAAATACGATAACATGTTAATATGGCTACAGGCACTTGAATGTTTGGCCACAAAGAATCGTTTATCAGCTTATTGCTTTTTGTATTTTTTCATGTAAAATTGTTTGTACCAAGAAATTAAAATTCGTCATAAACTATGTCCATCAAAAATTCAAGCTTTTTTTATAAGAAAAGTACCGATTCTTACCCTATGTTATTTTTTGCGCTAATTTCTTTTTTCAAGAGCAATAACCCGAAAAAGCTAAATACCTGAGTAAGGTAAGATCCTGAACACACTTACGGGTTGGTTTACGGGCACTTTTGCTGCCATGCTTGTCCGCATGCGGGTGACAACAGGAAAAAAATCTATGAAATACATCTATGCTAAAATACATCTATAACAGGAAAAACATGAAAAGTCATATAAGACAGTCAACTTGCATGCGGACCAGATCCGCGCGCAGGCAATGGCTTTTAAGCTAAATCCACATTTGAATAAATAATAATATTATGACGTGACACCTATGAAAACATAATTTACTAGCTAAAAACCGAGATTTGTGAGGGCTCTCGTCGTTTTTCTTCATGGTAATAATGTTTAAGGCAGTTTTTATACGCTTTTTATTAGCTTCACCTGTATATTTGTTTGTATCATGTTTGTAACCGACTTCTTCGGGCGCGATTTTGACCCACTTTAAAGGGCCAGATTTCGTTCAAACTTTGTAGATTTATCGAGGACCGATGACAATACACTAATTTGATATAATTATTCCATTTTTCAATTTGTATGTTTGTATGTTTGTTTGTAACCCTTTATACAAAAAGCGTGTTTTTAGTTTTTTTAACTATTACTTATTTTATTTTTTAATAGTATCCAAACCTTGAATGACTGGTGATAACACATCTACATAATATTATTATAAATAAAAATCACTATGTTCAAGCACAAATCAATTATAGGCGTGATAGTTTTTCCGTAAAGTGTACCACAAAAGTGCTCAGATTGTGGGATATAATAGGGCTAGCTTCGCTCGCCTTCATAACTAACACAATATAAGCAAAGTTTATTACTTCAATTACACAGTTCCAACTGTAAGCAAAGTAGCTTTGGGAATGGAGGAAATTGGTATTCGCGGCGCGTCCCTTTCTCACGTAGGCCCTTAACTTTAGGGCTACAACGGTTTTTTCAATTTACATATTATCAACTGTAGGGCTGTATATATTAGGAGCTTTGGTATATTCATAAGGTTTGTACTACTTGTGTGTAAAACCTTTTGTATAAAGCCACGTGTGTGATCTTGGGTTCCGTTTTTACAGTAACAGAAGATTTTACCAGATTTTGATGAATATTTGCAGTATGTAAATCAATAGAAAAGCATATTTTATAGATTACTTTTATTAAGAAAATAGCAAAAGGAAGTAAAAGTACTTTAGAAGTTCTGTTAGAGATCCTACTTTTGATAAAAAAACAGCCCTGAGAATATGATCAAAACCACAAAATATGGCTTTTTCCCTAACGCCTCCGTGGTCCAGTGGCTTAAAGCGTGGCTCTTGACTCGGAGGTCGTGGGGTCGATTCCCGCGTTGGAAACATGTTGTTTCCAAGTTTGGTTAGAACAATGTAGGCTGATGCATCGGATGGGCATGTAAAAAGTCAGTCCTGCGCCTGGTCTCTCGCCAGTCGTGTCGGTCTTCCGTCCCACTGGGTTATGAGAGTAAAAGGAATAGAGAGTGCACTGCGTACTCACCTGGGCACTTTAAAATTACTCCTGCGTAACTGGCCTGGTTTCAATGAAGCCGGCCACCGTCACCGAAATCGGTGTGGGATTCAATGGGATTAATTCCGATATAGTAGGTAGTTCAATTCCTGGAATAGCTGTTCAGTTCATGAATATCGCAATAATAGTTGGCGCGCTTCTTTACTTTCGGAATGCATATTAATTGCGGCGAGGGGGGAAGTGGGGGCGATTATTGCGAGTCAATTGAAAATGGAATACCTTTTATAGTGTAGGTGTCCGTTTTTACCGCTTCATTGTCAGTCATTGCAAAGGTTTTATTGCAATTATAAAATGATGGCAATTGTGAATTTGCAAAGATATTTAAATGTCGGAATATTGTATTTGGTTTTCATTTTTCATGATAGTGAAGACAAAAAATCAAAAGTCGACCAAAAATTAATGTGTCCCTTTTCTAAGCTTGGCTGACATAAAAAGTTGTATTAGGTATTAAAAGTTACACCAGCTCTCGGTCCATTCTCCGTCCGATTTACTTCGATAATTTCCAATTAGTTCACGTGTTCTGCCACATTTTCACCCATCCCAATAAAACTTTCATCGATTCATAAGAAAAGTTTTCATTTTCATTTTCCTAACAGTTATGAGAATGCCGGAAATACCCCAATTATGAATTTTCCTGTACACATTGCGTTGGCAGGAATTAGGTAAAACAAACAGTGGGCTTGATTGGTTGGCGCTAATGAGTAATCGATAACAAGTAATTAGTTTACACGACTTCCGTCTTAACTCTTACAGCGCTTTTGTTATAGTACAGTCACATTACAAATATTATACAGTACACCATAATTTCGATCGATCGCAGATTTCCAAGAATCTGCGATCGAGGGTTTAATGGCTCTTACATCTGTTTCGGTGACGGTGGCCGGTTTAATTGTAACCACGGTAACAACGGAAGAGTAATTTTGTACCCCCAAGTGTGCGCGCAATACACAGGAGTTTTGTCTCATTCCTTACTCTTGTAGCCCAGTAGGACGAATGACCATTGACTGACACGACTAGAGAGAGATCTGGCACAGGATCGACTTTTTAGATGTCCATCAAAGCATGGAGCATCTTACTTGTCAGACAATATTCAGGTAATAAGCCCGCTTTGTCCTAACCAATCTTGGAAACAACTTTTCAACTCGGAACCTCTGAGTCATAGTGTCACCTATTATCATCGAAACCCATTTGTTGTGATATAATTATTATGTGATAACGTTTTTTCTACGTAAAGGTGTACAATTCAAAAGAATTGACTTGAATGTAGGAATACAGCGGTAACTAGATAACAATATTCCCACTACACAGGAGTGCCTCAGGGAGCGGTATCGTGCCCGATATTCTATACATTGTGTATTAGTGACTTGAGCTCAGGATAAATCCGTTGTAGGTGTCACCTTCCAGAATAATTTTAGAAAAATAGATGAAAAGAAAACTGTTGTTGTTTGCATTTAGATTTATAACTAGTGGGAAGGTTTGATAAAGTTTGCGACAAATAATAAAATCTATGTAGGAGAACACGGAAAATAAATAAAATAAAACTTTTTATGTCATCGAAATGTACGGTTCCCACGGTACTTTATTCTATGTTAACTGTCACGGAAAGCCGTAGTCACGTAATCATTAATTAAATCAATTCAAACTTGTCACAAAAGAAATGTTTAATTGTTCTAAGGCATTGTTTCACCCAAGTTGTTGCTATGGATGTCCTCGACTAGGGCAAAGTAAATAATATTATAATTTCTTGCTCAATGTTTACTGTACTTTGCTTATCATAATAAAGTATCGTAACATGACAGTTATTGATTGAAATAACAGTAAAATACTAATTATGAACAAACTTGCCTTAGGTTGGTGAACAACTTAAACAAAAACCTTATATTTTTTATTAAGTACTTACAATAATTAAACGTTATGGTATATTAACAGCATTACTACACAAGTATGTAAAGCGTATACTAGTTTTCTATATTTTGTTACGAAGTCATGCTTTGGCACGAATCACCCAGAACGAACACTGTTTGGCCTCGAGAAACAGGGTAAAACAGTGCTTAAATGAACTAGAAATACAGTGTTGTTGTGGCAATCGCGAATCACTTTGACGATCCATCTGCTTATTTCATAATCATTAAAATGTGTATAGAAATACACACGAAGTTTTAAAATTATTTGAGACAAAAAGAATATTTGTCTCAACTAATTTTTAAACTCCGTTGTCGTAAAAGATTCATGGCACAGCTGTGTTCTTAAACTCATGAAAATATAAAGTCTTTGTATAAAATGTTGTCTTCGAGTTAAAAATAGTTCTGGGGAGTCCTTAATTCAAGACATTTGCTCGTATGAAATTCCCGAGAAAATGTTATACATTTGCAAGGAAATTTTATATTAAAAATGTGAATTTTTGCTTGCGCTTCGCATTCACCGTCGCAAGTAGCTATGTATCTTATTTTATCATATAGGTAGCTTATATTCCTTACAGCTCCATTGAGAACGAAATTGTTTGTCGTGAAGAACCATTCATTTTGCACATTATAAAACTATTACAACTCCTTTCCCGTCTTTCAAGCATCTCTAAAGTAAACATGTAAATCTGTTCGAGGGCTTAAAGCATGAACCACTAACACAACGTGACGATAAGAAAAGCATCGCTCATGAAATATCATTATAAAAATAAATGTTACAGTATTTTGGACACGCGCAATACCAGAAGAGTGACAATTATGCGGTACTATTAGATATAAGTAAACTTTCGGCCAGCGTCTACTGAACACGGGGCCTGTTTTACCACTTCCTAATAAAGAACCGGATAGGCTATCCACAACTTATTTGACAGATTTTCCATACTGTCTGTCAAGTTAAGTGGTAGATGGCCTATTCGACATGTTTTAGAAAGTGGTGAAACATCCCTTTAGAGTTTCTGGCAGTATCCAATCTATCGCTACTTTCACTACTTGTTCGCAGAATGAACTATAGACGATACGATTTTAAATAATTCAACAGTGGATAGGTTAAACAATAGATAATGTACATAAGCTGATGTTGTATTATCAATGTAAAATATAGTTCATTTTATATTAATTAACTATAGTAAAATATAATAATTGGTCTAAAGCTACGTATGAAGCCTTTGATAAACGTAAATTAAAATAATACGTATAATGATATTATATAATTATGTTTTCATTTATCGTTAGAATGCTTCAATTTATGAAATCCAATTTCATTCCAGGCATCCAAGCCCTGTCTGCATATCTAAATGTTTATTTTATGCACTAAAACAATCATAGTTTTGAACTATTCATTACAAGAATTTTCAACTGTAATAATATTAATACAGATAATATTATAATATGAATATTATATTAATTTTTGAGTAAATCTATAAAGTTTGTGTGTTTGTCTATTGGGTTAATCAAAACATGCACAAGCCGCCAAACCAATTCAGATCCTTATCGTCTTTTAGTCCCAGAAAGATGTAAATACACACCACAATTTGTGGTTACCGTTTAAAACAATTTCCCGAACAAACTATGTTTGAGCGCAACATTTCTTTTTCTGTAGTAACAGAAAAAGTAATGTTGCCTTTAACTCTAAGGGTACTTAACTCTTAAGATCTTTGAATTAATTTTATTAACTTAACTTTAAATAAAGTGTATTATTGTACGCAAACTTTGCGCTTGTTTGAACATTTCGTAGTAAAACGAAAATAGAAAAATTTGGAGTAAAGAAGGGTCTCTTTTACGCTGAAGAGACAATAATTTTATGCTTTGAATATTCTGTGCATTAAGTGGTAGACTTGGGCACATTTTTCAAGCTATTTTTGTGACATTATAATGAGAACCTTCAGCTGTAATGGTTTTGTTGTTTCATTCTTCAGTCCGACTTTAAATTTATAATATTATACAAGAATTATGTTTTTATTATTTTAGCCAAACCAATATTACAAGTAATTCTAGAAATGTACTGGAAAATATTAAAGAATAAAGGAAAATCATTTTTTAACTTTAAAACCGTATTTATAAATAATAATTTATATTCAAGGCTATAAATTAATACTTATATAACATTCATTTTAATTTATGAACAATGCTTTAAAAATATGTGGAACATTGTGAAGATAATACTAATATTATAAAATATGCGCAGGACTATATTTTGTTTGTTGCATTTTCACGCCCAAACAGCTGAACCGATTTTTCTTAAATTCGGTATGGCGATACATTGAGTCCCACGAAAGGACATATTATTTTACGAGTAAGATACTTTTTCATCCCGGAAGATGCACCATTCCCGCGCGATAAACGAATTTTGGGGCAACGGATATCTTTTTTTTCATTTCTCTGCATCCTCTATCGGTTGTATTACGGGGAGTGCTCTGAGGATTTGTTCGGAATCATACCACCTGCAACTTTTCGCCATCGTCCCACGCGAAAAATATACTATCATACTATCCTTATCACCTTGATGAGTCTTCCACAGTACGATTTTCGCGTAACTTTCTGCCGCGCACTGTAAAACTCTGGAACGAACTGTCACCAGCAGTATTTCCGGACCTATACGACCTGCAAACCTTTAAGAAAAGAGCGTATTCCCTCTTAAAAGGCCGGCAACGCACCTGCAGCTCTTCTGATGTTGCGAGTGTCCATGGGCGACGGTAGTTGCTTACCATCAGGTGACCCGTTTGCTCGTTTGCCCCCTTATTTAATAAAAAAAAACGGAGTTGCGGGCGTTATCTAGTAATGATATAATTTCCTGTGTAGTAAAATTATGCGTTTTTTATTACTCGTATCGCGTCACATGTGAAGCGGCTTCAACTTTGACCTTAATGAAATATTTGGCAGGTGTTTAGTATTGACGACACGAGCACGACACGACTCCCGACGGGACCGTCACGTCAAACTTGTAATGAGTTTGGGCTCGACACTATCATCCGACTTGTAAATTATTATGACTTTACTGCCTATTACACAGCTCGGTTATGATACGAAAGAGATTCTGGTGTATCAACAATTTGATGTTAAAATAAAGCTTTATTACAGTGTAAAAAGTAATATTAATAAGTAGGTAATATTTTTTAAGAGGCATTCAATATGATTAAACTTCAATTTAATGAAGTGTTTGACAGATAAAATATGGGGCTAATGTCAAAATCTTCTTTTAAATACAGAATAGTACATTACGCACCTAGGGCAGGAAAATTAGAAATGTTTCAGATCACAATATGTAATTGTTGGCCAAGGCGAAGCCGAGGTGAACAAACATAATATTGTGATCTCAGGCTTTCTTATTTACTGCCCATGGTGGTATACGATTTTTCTCCTCGACACAGGCGGAAAACGGCAACATCGGTGAGCGCAGCGGGACGAAAGTTGACATTTTCCGACCGGAGGTGAGAAAAAGTAATTTTCTCACCTCCGGGCGGAAAGCGTCAACTTTCTTCCCGCTGCGCTTACCGATGTTGCCGTTTTCCGCCTCCGTCGATGAGAAAAATAGTATACGCACCACGGGCAGTAAATTTAATAAGAAAGCCTCAGATCACATGTTTGTTGACCTCGGCTTCGCCTCGGCCAAGAATTACATGTGATCTGAGACATTTCTTATTTTCCTGCCCTTGGTGCGTAATGTACTATATTATCGTCTCTGAGTGTGGTAGTTTAATGTGCATTTCCAAAAGAGATATTATAGGCAGGATAGGATGATGTGACTAACACGTTAAACATCATAATTATTATACTAAAGTTACTGTAACTAGCATTTTATTAAAAACAAATGTTTTTATAACACCAAAAAGGTATATTATTTAAACAATGAATGTTTTTTCAACTGTGAAAAATATAAACGTAATCCGTCGAAGTAATATGGAATATTGGACGGAACAAAACACGACGAGGTTGACGAAACGGAATGAAACGAAGACAATGCTCGACTGTAGACCAGCGATATTCAACCATCGGCCCGCCGGGAATTTTCCAATGGCCCGCTTGAAGTAAAACTACTTTGAAATTCACGCCCACTAGCAAAATAGGTGCATGGCCATCATGAAAGTAGCGAAAATTTTGCCGCTTCCGCTTTAACCTTTAAGTACACGCGTTGTTTTTGGTAACGTTCCGTCACGCGTGGGGTCTAGAAGTACCCCAATATAAATATACATACAGATTCAGAATTGTTTAATATTTTTTAAACCCGTTTTATATTATAAGAAGAGATATTATTTTATTTATGAAAAGCATTTAAAAATAATAAACTATCCATTATTTAGACAGTAAAGAACATTTTTATAAACTAACCAATCTCGTGCATAGATTTTTTAGGGCACATGTTTAATGTACTAAAATTCAACAAGAGTGTCTTCTTCTGACTAACTTATTATTTTTTTCTAATAAAGTAAGACTTAGAAATTAGTAATAAAAAGAAAAATTAACACTAAACATTACAGAAAAAAAATTGACAATCCTTGAAAAGTACTACCCTAAACTAAAATTATTCCTTGAGTAGGCAAGGTAAGTAATAAATAATTTTACTAAATGAGGCTTGCAAATGGCTATAAAACAAAAAAAAATGTTTTATAGCAAGGTTTACGGATAATAATAATAAGTTCTGGGACAATAATAGCATCTTCGCTTCAGTTTTGTTGCAATAGGTCTAGCTACCTCTAACTCTTCCAAAATGTTTCCAAAAACTTTCAAAGTCATTAGAATTGTATATGATATTTTGTGCAATTTGATTGTCTGTTAGTCAGCAACAAATTTTTCCACATTTTATACATACACAATTAAAAAAACAAACAAATAAACACATAACCAATGAGAAAAAAGTATAGACGTTAAATCACGGGTGGGGTCTGTAGGTATCCCCACATAAGCAAAAATGTAACTTCTCTTAGCAGAAGAGCGACGGACTTTTGCTCACTGAAAGACCTCTCGTTGCATTGAGATTAGCCGAAAACGAGCGATCGTAACTTGACAATTTAAAAAAATGCCGTCAAAAAACAGCGCGTGGGGTCTGCGTAGACCCCGCCCGTGACGTTAAAGGTTAAAAACGTTATTTTTTAACCCTAAAACTGTTTAGTTATGGCCCGTGACACCAAAAGCAAAACGTGTTTGGAGTCCGTGTAAAAAAAATGTTGAGTACCACTGCTGTAGACGTTGCTACATCATTAGATTTGGATTCAATATTTATAATAAAACGTCCAAATGAATTTGCTTCGAACAATCCTTTGATGTGGAACTAATGTTTTATTAAGGACTGTTTTATTAAAGAAATATTGTTTAATTATGAATATCTATGATTTCCGAACACTTTTGTTACTAAAAAATTTCAAGAAAGTTTAGACTTCCGAAGTTAGCTTCGGCGTTTTTGGAAATCGAAAAATGTTTGAATGAATGATTAATTTTGAAAATATTTTTTTCCAATAAATGGCGGATATAACTTTTTAAACGGGCTTTGTCCTTAAACACATTAACAACGCTGTATCTCCTGTGTCGCCAGGATTGACAGCGGTATCAATCACGGAAACCCTTTGATATGATCTCAGGGAGCCCTAAAGCTGTCTTGGGACCCGCAACGAATTAATCAGAAGAAGATATTGGAAATATGAAATAGATGGTAATATGATAATGAGGTATGGTAGATAGTAGAGAATGCCTTTTTTATTTTTCAACAAAACTCACCTCACTTTTAGTATGGCAACGTCATATAAAAACAATAATGCAGGTCGTATTATACCCACAAAAGATTTTCAGGATATAAGCGTCATACAATATTAGTGCTTATACGGTGGAAGTACCTAAATATTTTAGAAGTAAAGTGCACTCAAGCGCTTTTGGCTCTAAATGCACTTAAAGTCTCAAGTTTTACTCGGTTTTAGTCCTAGATCATTTTACGACGTATGCACGTATCGTTTTACGATATTTCACATAACATTAATTAGCAATTAATAAAAGAAGGTGATCATACTTTAGGGTGTTTATAAGTCCGTTATATAGCGTTAACTGTGAAAGAAGCAGCGCCCAAGAAATTATTTTTTTATGTTATTGTATAGGCAGATTTATGAAGTTGGAGAAATTTTCATATTTTCTGTAATACTGTAACAAAACAACTATATTATATCTACTATTCATTATTATAGTCAATACTTTCCAAATATCTCCTATCACCATAGTCCATTTCTTCAAAATAAGGCTAGTTTTTAAAATCACACTTTCTCTTTCCAAAATAAAAATAATGGAAGATACAACAACTAATCCATGATTAATTTTAACTGAGAGCGAGCGACTGGACTCTACAAACGAATCGTTGATAACTATAGTATTTTTCAATGAAAGTCTCTAAAGACGAGCCCTCACTTGTGTCAACTGTCAAATTATTTCGACATCGCCCGTCCCTCGCCCTCCGAAGTTTGTTTTGGCGTCTTGACGCTTATTTGTTCGCGACTCGCTGTCATCTGTCACTGTTGTGTTTGATAATACTTTGTTTACGCGTGCTTGATTTGGTAATTAAGTAAACATTCAATTAATATTAAGCATGATTTAAAAAAATATAAATTAATGAACGGCAAGGGATTCTAGAATTTAATTAATTTAATACAAGAAATGTTTCACTATAAATGAAAATGTAATGAAATTGCATTGCATTAAATTGTTAATTTAATTCAATATTGAAACTCCATTGCAATACTTAATAATATATTCTGTAGCGCAATGTAACTTGCGTAGCTCTACGAAGCTCTACGAAATACTACGGCGTAGCACTCACCTCTACGTCGTAGCACTGCTACGGGATCGTGAATCGTGATTATTAAATAATATTTTTATCTACAGGATGTAACAAAAATAAGTGATAATACTTTAGGGTGTGTACGTGTCCCTCGTAGAGAGTTCACTGTGAAAGTAGCAGCACTGAAAGATGTATTTTTATTCACTTTTGTATGGGCAAGGGCCCGAGCGTCACGAGTTTCTCCATGTACTTTCACAGTGAACTCTCTACGAGGAATACGTACACACCCTAAAGTATTATCACTTATTTTTGTTACACCTTGTATATTATATGTAAATGGATTTTCAAATGTGTTAGTAACGCTAAAACTCGAAAACTGCAGAACCGATTCTGCTAATATTTTTCTTAAAAATCCTTGAAGTCCAGGGAAGGTTTATTAGTGACACGAAGTTCACCGGGACAGCTAGTTTATTTATACAAAATATAAGATATAATTTATTGTAACGACTTTTATAATTAAAGTGAGTTATTCGGACAGTTAAATTTTTATTAATCTTAAACAATTACTATAATTAAGGTCCTTAGTCTTATAGGCTAATGTCTCAAAAATTCGCAGAAAATATAATATAATATAATAGGAATTTATTAAAAGAATTTTGTATAAAATAACATTTATTAATCGCATTTACAACAAAAACATACATTACTAATTTATCGACATCAACTTAAATTACTTTAAACTATTACAAACAATAATAATTTACATAACTAATAATATATTCTTAAAATATTCTTGTAAATAATCCATGAATGTATATTAATATAATATTGTAAATAATATTTCTACCATACTGATTGCATTTAGGAACTCATACGCTCCAAAATATATTATTATGTTATTCAAACTAGACTATTTTCAATTCCGGCTATTTTAAAAACTTTCTTGTTTTCAGGCTAAAACAAAGTTATGGAGATCCAGATCATACAATGGAAAGTTTAAATAAAAATCTATCACACATTAAGCTATCATACACCAATATGTCAAGTAGCATAATCTCTTATAATATATAAAACCGGCCAAGTGCGTGTCGGGCCACGCGCAATATAGGGTTCCGTAGTACCGATAGTTTTTTGGATGGTCAATGAATGTCATTTATAACATGTTTTACACTACTAACAACATCATCTCAGTTACTTTCAAAGGAATTTGAACGAAAAGTTCCTTTATACTTCGCCGAATACATTTTTTTAGTTGATCGACTATTACTCAATAACTTATGAAGTCTTCTTAGCCGTGATAGTTTTCCTTTTAAACTCAGCATATTTCCTACTCCCGTGAATTTTTTCACATTTCCAGAAGCAACCGTTTAGCTGGTAGAAGGGGGGGACACTGGACTCTAACGATTTTTTCCACTTTAAAACTTAATATTTCACAAATGGATCCCTAAATCGAAAAATGATCTATGAATACTGATAATGTTTAAAAAAAACTATCCAACGACACCCCACACGATGGGGTGGGCGCGAAAAAAAATTCAACCCCGCTTAATGTGTAGAGGAGGTACCATAAAAAAAAAAATTAAATATTTTATGTGCCATTTTGTTGGCGTTATTAATATGTGTAATTGTGTATTCATGCCAAATTACAGCTTTGTAGGTCCTATAGTCTCTGAGCAAAACCGCGGACGGACAGACAGACGGACAGACGGACGGACAGACCGAAACTATAAGGGTTCTTTGTTGACTACGGAACCCTAAAAATGGATTTTCAAATGTGTTAGTCGCCCTAAAACTCGAAAACGGCTGAAAGGATTGGGCTGATTTTAGTCACGTATTCAGTAGAAAATATTCGTACAAGTCCAGGGAAGGTTTTAAAGTGACACGAAGTTCACCGGGACAGCTACTATAATATTATAGTATAGTGTTATCTATATTGATAATGATTTATGATTAATACCACAATATAATCATACTGTTTCTACTTACTACTAAATTCGTAAATTAATATTTCTTATAAGACAATAGGAAAATATATTATTACTGCAAAGTTTTGGCGCCAGAGGCAGCAACCAGCATAGACAGTAAACAAAAAGTTTTGTTCGACGTTTGACAACGTTTGCCAATATTCTGATATGACGTGTGCAATCATAAAGTTAATAATATACCTAGCGGAATAGAGAAACAAAGGCCTGAGCAAGCGAGATGTCACTATCAGTAACACTGCGTGGTAAAAAGAGACGTGTGATACATGACAGCAGGACTCCTTTTTTGACGTCCAGTCGACACCGGTACGTTGACAATTTAAAGAAGAAAGATGCTTGTGTATGTGTATGCGTACACATAATTATTTTTACACACAGATGTAAACCAATTTCAGTTTTGTTTGACAGCTCGAGATTGTTGCTCTATTCCGCTAGGTATAGGGACCGTGCAGAAACTATAGAGGGCGTCGTAATTCGACAGCAGCGCCGCGATGCGAGTAAAAGACGTAACTTGTGAGTGACTTTGACTTCGCATTCTCCTTGACCCTGGCTAGTTTATGAGTGTTTTTTTATGTTTTACACTATAAAATGATATAATACTTACACTCCCAAGTGGCCACATGCGGCCGCGAGAACAACGACAGATTTCCAAGAATCCGCGATCGAAATATTAAAGTTAAAGACTAGATGACGCCCGCAACTCCGTTGCGCCAAAAATCATTTATCGCGCGAGAACCGTACATTTTCCCGGGATAAAAAGTATCCTATGTCCTTTCCCGGGGCTCAAAGTAAATCCATACCAAATTTCAGCAAAATTGGTTTAGCGGTTTGGGCGTGAAGTACTAACAGACAGACACACTTTCGCATTTATAATATTAAGTATATTTTTATAATATTAAATATAATATTAAGGGTTTCTACTTTCTACCCGTAAACAAAGAATGGAAGAGTGAATAAAAATGTATAAAGCTTATCTAGTTAACTAAGAAAATATCTGAAAAAGTAATTAATAGCATCCATCAGTATAGAAAGTAAAAACTTGATAAATATTGCAATAAAATAATGAAGCTATGCAAAAATACTTATATTAATTACTGAAAATGCTTGTGGATTAATAAAATAAAACAAGTTCACTAAAATAAATGCTTTTATTTCAACCTTCTGCGATTCGATCGATACCATCTTCACAACTTTTGTCTGTCACTATTTTTAACTAATTTCAGTCTGGATCTCATAAGTGTAAACACCATTTAGGTATGTATTCTTTAAATAACACACAAAGACTGCACTACTAATCTTTTTCTTACTTGAAGAATCATCCTTTTGAGAACCAACACTTTGACAAGATGGTTCAAGTTCAATACTATCCTCAGTGTTGAATTCCTGGCAGGACTTCTCCAAATTATTCTTACTTTTGATGCAACTTTATGCCAATTAAATGAGCCGTGCCTATGTATGTATATCAATTAAGATGGAAGCCAGTTTGGATGTTTACTGAAAGAAAGCAATGGTTATAGCATGGTTATAGGTTATGTTCATATTGTGTTCATAAAAAATGAATATTTACGGTTATAATCTACAAAATTTAGTGTTTTTACTAGTCTACACATAACACTCATGGAACTTTTTAAATACTTACATATTTATACCGCCTTTTATCCATTTCTTTCGTTTTTCAATAAGCAAAACCATGCGAATATTTTGGCAGAAAAATAGTAAAATTTTTCATCGTTCGATTTGCCTTTATATTTCTTTTAGGTATTAGAACATCCGGGAATACAACAATACATTTCAATTCTTGAAAATACTCGGAATTTGTTAAGAAATCTTCTAATTTTCCGTAGCTTCACTAGAGCTTGACAGTAAAATTTTCGTAAAAGTTTCGGCTATTCGCCACTTGTGGCAGTGTCGTCGCTCTGCACGGTCCCTATATTACGATGTGTGCAACCGACTTGTGTGTCATATTCCCTATTGCAGTCAAAGAATTTTTTGAGGATTTTTGTTTACACGAAAATGGGTTGCAGTAGGTTCACTAAGGAGGTAAAAGATATTGTTCAAAAACGATTCACGGACAAGTTTTGACTGAATTTTTGGTCCCATTGCTTATGATTTCATAATATGGGATGGGGAACTCAATTTATTACCAAATCGTTGTTTATACATGAGTATATTTTAAAGTTATAGTAAGATTAAGAGAAGTTGATTCCTAGGCAAATGGCGGACCTAAGTATTTTGGTCGCGTTAAGTCAAACTCATCCGACCGATCACAGCTAACATTGATTATTTTAACGGTGTAGCGCGTAGGTCTGTCAACTGCCTAGGAATCAATTTCCTCGGGTTTATATTTTAAAATAAAATGTGAGTAACAACAAACTCATCATCATCATCATCATATCAGCCTATGATCGTCCACTGCTGGACATAGGCCTCTCTCAATGAACGCCAAGATGACCGATCTCCTGCTACTCGCATCCAACATGGACCCGCGACTAAACGGAGATCGTCGTCCCACCTAGTTGGAGGTCGACCTACACCCCGTTTTCCCAGCCTTGGTCTCCATTCCAACAACAAACTCACTAACTTTTTTCTATTGTGGGTTAAAACGTTCATCTAATGCAACTGCTATTAATCATTTTCAATATTTTCATTAAATAAAATAAAAATGTTTAATGGAGTCTTTTTATGGTATCTGCATAATTATAGAGGAAGGCAGAACGATATGTATAAGCGGTCGTTTTTGACAGAATTTTAAAGACTGTATTAAATATTTTTCTTTTAAAATATCTTCAAAAAAGATTACGATTGTATAAAAATATACAAAAAGTAATACTGTTTGTGGTATTATGACTTAAAAACCTTTTAAGTTTAGTATAACGCAAAGTAATTTCGTATATAGGCGGTTTCATTTTGTTCAGCTTAAAATATTTTTCGACGGATTTCATCTTCATAATTAAATTATTAATGATTCTTTAAAATTGTACAACATACAATTATTTTCATAATAATATTTTACAAAAAATCGTGTGACATAAAAATATCATATTGCTTATAATCTACTCAGCTATAATAATATTGTTATCTGTTGACAATATGCAGTACGAGAGTATAAGCGCAAAATAAATACCAGTTGGCTTTTTATAAAATTAGCTTATGTCATCAAAATTAGTCCAGTATTTTCAATTTCAACTCAAAAAACTAAAATGACACCTTCCTTGTTATAATACTAGCGTAGATATATTATATATTTTTGTGTTACATCTAAAGATATATTTTACATAAGTACTATGATAATATTATCGTCTTGAAGACATTTACTGGTTATATGCTACTACATAATATACTATGTCTACGTCAAATCTATGTTCCCAAATCCATAATTATCTTATTTTGTAAATTATTATATTTATAAAAAGTATATGCTTTATGTTTTTTGATAATATTTTTTCCCAAGTCGCTACTTCGAGAATTGCGAGTACGCTAACAAAATGTTGGGCAGTTTTCGATAAAGCCATAATTAGTAGTAAAGAAGAAGATCACAATAATTATTATGATGATCTTAAAATCGTTAAGAAGGTGTTACTGTTCGATACAATATTTAGGCTGGATTAGTATGCGACCGCGCGAACGCGCGTTTTCACATACATTTTTACATTTCTTTAATCACAAGCAATAGCACAGAATATAATATTATATTAGTAGCAATAGTATGTAACTACTAAAATATTATATTTAAATAGCGGCGCGGTTACGCTGTCATTTACATATGATTGCTTCGTCACGTAGCCGGCAAACCGCGCGTTCGGGCGGGCGTATATAAATCGAGACTAAGGCCGTGTTTCCACCTGTAAGACAACTGTCGCGAGAAGTGTCTGACAGTCTGTCTGACAGCTGCTTGCAAGTGTAAACCCCGTAGCAACTACTCGCAGGAAGCGATTGACAATTTGTTGACAATTTGTTAAGCGCTTCCTGCGAATAGTTGCGACAGCATGTCTAAACACGTCTGCGAGGACTCGCGACAGATCTCGCTGCGCGTCACCGCTGATATAAGGTCTAGTTTCGTATAGTATTATCAGCGAGCTTCTCGCACGACATTTATTGCAGCAATAAATTGCAGGAATTAGTATGAAATGTAAACAATATTGCAAGAAATTCACGCAAGACTTCCGCTAGTTTGCTTGCAGGTGGGAACACGGCCTTAGGTCTTTTTGGCGGGACGAGGAGTGAGCGGGGCGGGCGCGCGGGGACGCTATTGGTCAGTGTTCAGACAGCCAGAGCTCAGACTGGTTGTTATTGGTTTATCGCGTTTAAACTCTGACGCGTTATTAGTATTTACACTTGCCCACTGCAGTTTTCGCCAAGCCGTCTTAAAATTGTGCGTGGCCTACAATTTGTCTTTTACACATTAACTATACTCCGTTTCAAATTATTTTGATGTAACTGCGAAGCAAACTTTCAAACTCAAACACTTTTTCATCAACTTTTTCTGATATTTAAATTTGTAGCATTATAGAACATACTCGGCTTTGCTGAAATTAACATCAACATGAATTGAAACGGAATTAATACATAATTATTAGCGATTTTACTCTACGTTTACGAATTTTGATGCTATAATTTAAATACGTTAAGGCCAAAAATATGCTCTATATTTAGACCTCTATCATCTACAAATTCAATTCTACGCACATTGCTATGATATATAATTTTAAGCACCCTATATAATAATATGTTCCATACTTTCCCTGATACGTTTTGATATAAGTGGTAAGATAAAAACATTACAAAAGTGTTGATATGAAAATTGGTCTGAATTTAGGACGATTGGGACTCTAGGTTTCTAGAATTTCTGTCAATAGTACGCTAGACTTACCTTATACAGGGTGTGAGGAGAATCGTAAATGAGCCAGCCGAATAATCAAGCGTCTAAAAACCCTTAATTTTCTTGTCATTTTGCCGAGCAGACAATGCCATTAAGTGTTTCTTAATTTATACAATCCTGTATAGATGTTTAGGCCCGAAATAAAAGTAACACCGCCATCTTGCAGGGTGCTACCTACCACGCGTTCCATATTTTGATGTAAAAAAACGATCAAAACGCTCAAAATGCCTCCTGTTTTGAGCGTTTTGATCGTTTTTAACCTCAAGTGGAACACGGGGTTTGAAGACAACTGTTTCATACACCAGCCTGTAATGTTAACTGTGTATTTTGTATAATGTTTTTAATCAGAGCTTGTTGACATGAATATAATATCACCCACACTCCTTAACAATGTCATCGTCTTCCAAATGACAATGTCATTTACGCTTTCATAACAATGTTATCGGCGCCAAAACATCCTTGTAGTTCTAAACAATTAAATATTTGGCCATTGTCTGTCATTTTTATTTTCATTTAAGTTTATTCAAATTAATTATATGAGACAATCACTTAACACTTATTTTCTTAGAGCTTTCAATTTAACCATTACAATTCTGTTATCTCTAAAATAATTATGTAAATAGTGCTTCTGATAATAATTTTTCAATTTCGTAATACATACAAAACAGTGGGTATGGCCACACCGTTATATCTAACACTAATACAAAAATATTGTATTTCAATACAAGCCCTATCCATGCCATATCATGACAATACTGTATGGAGAATTCAACCAACAGAACAATTCATGCATCAAAATGTCTAAAGGAAAGGAAAAAATGAAAAATGTTTTTGAACTGAATTACTAGAGTGTTTGATCGAAAAATAGTCTTCTCTTAGGTTTCATTGAAACTAAGTCATTTCTAAAGTGTGTAAGCAAGCCAGTAGAGCAACGTCTTGAAGGCTAACAATTTTAAGAAAGGATTAAAAAATACCGATTCAGAATGGATGTTAGGATTATGTAGTCGTGAAATCGAAAAAAGAGAGGCGATAAAATTAGAAGATCTATCGTCAATTTTCTAATAAAATTGGTTCATGAAAATTCAATATGGCGTCTGTTAAAACACGATTTGTCACTTTCACGCCCCCGAAGAATGTTATAATAAATCAGTAACACGACCGACACTCACAAAATTCAGTTGCTCATATCACTAAAAGTTAGCTGATATTTTTTACTGCTTCTGAAGTACTTCCTTCAAAAAAAGGTTTTATTGTAATGAACTCCATAGAAACTTAAAAACTGCCATGAGATTTTGATCCACATTTCTAATTCTATTATGTGCTGTAAAGAAGAAAATAAATTGGTTGAATACTCAAAAGAGACACATCACTTATATTTGGACGATACGTTAAATTGTACAGAGAAAAATACTGAACAATAAGTATTAAAGCCTTCATAAAGACTAAGGAAGGAGAAGTATTAATTTATATTTATGCCTGTTCACGCACTTTTTGAGGCGAACCCCAACTGTCAAATTATACGGCAGGTCGTCTGATATTACATTATACATTCAAATTACGACGGGCCAATATCACGCTTTATATATTTACATCATAAATATTCGTTGTAGTACTTCAATTTTAATATTTATAAAACAATAGCCTAATATACAAATTTAGAGCACATAATATCAGAAAGCGCAAAGATAAGTTCGTAAAATTTATATTTATAGCTCGAGGAGATGCTAATTTAGATCACAGTAGACCATTAATTCTGGCTGGAGATATTTCAGGCAATTCACTATTTTGTTTCTTTGATAATCTTGCAAAATATGTGTGCTGATGTGCTGATGGAATCGTTTAGATACCCCTTTAATAACTAGCGGTTTGATAACAGATTCTGCATGATTTTTAATTGGTTATAATTAATTTGATTTACCAGTCAATTTCAAAATCTTCTGATATTATTCTTCGAGCTATAAATATAACCGTTATTAGAAGTAGTATATCTTATCTGCAGCTTCGAAATGTACGTGCTTCTCGCGCGACGGCAGCACGACCAACAACCATCAGGCTGTACTCACACCATTCTTATTTCTATCGTCTTTTGCACCACTATTACTTCCATCATCTTTCACACCATTCTTCTTATCAACTTTCGCATTCTTCTTATCATCTTTAACGCTTTTATTAATATAATCTTTACCATTCCTATTTTTATCATCTTTATTTTTTTTACCACTATTAGCTACACTAGGGTCGTCCTTAACACTTTTATCGTCATCACTTTTGGGTTCGTTGATCTCGGGTATCTTCTGGTCAGCTTGAGTGAGGATTTCTTGTACGTGTATGGTCAGTTCGGGTCGGACGACCTGGGTGAAGGGGAGCAGTGCGCCGGCGACGTCCATCGTATTGTTTATGTTCCTGTGCCATAGCTCCAGCACGACGCTGCGCCGTTGCTACTTGTACCTCGGTGGGCCAAGCCAGCCGCAGCCGAATACCTAGAGAAACGAAACAATATTATGTGTTTTATAATCAACTTCATACAAATATTCTGGGGACTTAATCTACTGCTTAAGTGAATAGATGATCAAAGTCAAAAAATATCTAGACTCCAGAACAATTAGTATAGCTTTTCATTTTATTAGTATAGATCAGAATAAATGTTTAGAATGTCATAAATATTTTAGATTATTTGCTGTTACCTAAAACGTGGATCACGTAGGACGATAAAAGTGTCACGTAAAACAAAATGACTGCGAGTATTGGCTACGTAATATCAATCTAAGTGTAGTCATATTTTTTATTTTACTCGTTAACAGAATACTCCACGACAAAATGTAGAAAAAATCGTACTTTTACGGTTTAGTAAATGCGAAAGCGTGTTAATTTGTCTGTTACACAGTTGATATATTTTGGTATACTTTAAGTCTCAAAATCACATTATGAATAATTTTACTGTGATCAAATAAACGCTTCCCGCAATACTTGCAAATTAATTTTTGTGTAACCACGTTGCCTCATAAAATATAATTTTAATGACATTTAGATTTTTTATTACGTCTAGAGGTTTCAAGAGGCAACGTCAACTTGATTTTTACGAGATTTATAATATGAATCACGTATAAAATCAAGTCGAAAGAGTCTTCAGGTTTAATAAGACTGGTTTAATACTCCGAGATTGCGGGTACTATATAAATATCAGGCTACGTGCTTCGGAGTTTACTATCTCGGTGTATTTAGCTATCAACCCAAATTAAACATTGTCGCGATCCCAGCGAATCTATTTCTAGTTACAATCGCTTAAGCTTGGATCTTTTATTACTCACATTTATTTAAGTCTTCGGATTGTAATGATTTAATCATTATCCATTTTTACAATAATTGTCTAAAAAGCAAACAATAAGTTGATTGCTAATTTATTCTTAAATTATATTGAACTATTAGCTGAATAGAAGGTAATCGTCATCACCGACATTGTTGTTTATGTCATTACTATAATAAAATCTAAAATCATTTCGTTATTGTTTGATTATGTTTATTCCAATATTTTTTGTGTTATTTTCATCACCGCAATTATTACTATCACTGACACCCATCTGGCACACTACCAGCGACAGCAACAGCAGTATCACGCGCCACACCACTTCCAGCTGCGTCAGTGTAAACACGTACAACGTGCGGTGGCACCGCTAGTTCATCATCATCACACTCACCTGACACACCACCAGTGACAGCAGCAGCAGTATCAGGAGCAGTATCACGCCCCACACCACTCCCAGCTGCGTCAGTGCAAACACGTACAACGTGCGGTGGCACCACTGGTTCGGCTCGAAGAGAGTCGGAGCGTAGTCTGGCCACATGATACCCAATGTCCAGTAATTGCCAAATGCAAACCTGGTGAAAAAATACGTTAGACTTTATATTTAGATTAATTACTAATGAGGATGGACAAAAAAATATATACTTTGAAGGTCAACACTGGTGCTGTGAAGTTTTTTTGAGTTTTTTAAACAATTCTAAAAGAAGAAAGGTTGTTCGGGGTTGGGATAGATATAGAGATAAACAAGAGATCAAAGAATATTCCTGTATTGCATAGATCAGACTATTACTAAAATGAGATATGGGATCGAGCCACGCGCTCGGTGAGATATCGCGTCGTGAACTGATTTACCTATTAAAATATTATTTTAATATAATCGAAATGTGCGGAGTCGCATTATTGCCTAAGTTGCATCTAGGTAATAAGGCAACACACGCTGTACGGGCGTTGACCCGTACATGCTCCCGGGGGAGAAAAAAGGGGTTAGTAGAGAGGTCTAGGATAATGAAAGATGAGGTTACAAGGTGATAAACAATTTTGCCTATAACTAATTAATAAACTAGGGTTAGTATAAGAAATTGTACAAGGTATTAGGATCTAAAATTAAACATAACTAGTTGAATTAAGGTCTCTAAGTGAAAAGACACGAAAGATCGGGGACGAAGCCCTGTCCTGCTTATGCAAGCACTCACTAGATTTAACTTTAGGATCATTAATTGTCACAGATTTGCCCTTAACACTAAGATCACTCACACTTGCACTTTTCATTTTAGATAAAGATTGCCCATTTTCCCTAACCACACAACACTCACTTAACTCAGTTCCTTCGGGGGGCGTAGAGGAAGTCGCTCTAGCCGGCTGCGCTTGAGGTCTCGAAGACTCCCGACGCGGAAGCCTCTGCCGCCGTCTCCAGTGAAGCACTACAGCAGCAAATACTAATCCAATGACCACGACATAGATGACGGTGTAGTGATGTACGTCATGGTAGGATATTTTATCGCCTAACGGTTCACTCTTCTTTAGAGCATCAATACTTTTCTGAACAGAGTCAAACTGTCTTAAGATTTCAGAGTTATTATTGGGATCAATCTCAGCGGGCAAATCAGTTAGAGAAATATTCAAAATGTGATTTATAGAAGGTATTTTGGGCGCGTCTATCCTGGCGCCAGTCATCGTTATGCTAGATAAAAGTTTTGTAGGATTTATCAAAAAGTCTTCTGTTTTTACTATGCAGTCTTCCCCAATGTTCAAAAGACCTGCGTTCGTTAATTTTGTTGCCGCACCTTGGCCTTCACAAAGAATTTTAAGATTGCATTCGTTGCAGCAAAAATAAAAATATTTGTTGATTGATTTTAATTCCTTCCAAACATTTCTACAAGGACTTTTTACAGTTTTGCATGTTCTTGTATTAGGGATGGTCTCGCAGAGGTTGTGATCATCCCTTAGGTGATAAATAGGATTCCTGATATGACATAGGATCATCTCTAGATTTCGCCGTATGCAGGATTGAAGATCGTTCTCGGAGATAGTCACATATGAATCCTTTTTCAAATTAATAGCGGCAAGCTCAGATATTATAATTTGTAGATTTATCATGTCGTTGTTTAGAGATCTCGGGACTGGGATGAGATTAAATAGTTCGTAAACATCTCTTTCTATTAGAGGTATACGGATTTCTATAATGAGATATTTTGAGCTGTACTTGGCTCTCACTTGAACTAAGTTATAGAGATCTTTGAGATGGAGATTATCGACAGGGATCGCCAGATCCTTAGGAATTCGTGCCGAAATTACACTTAGCTCGTTTCTAAGCTGGCTCGGAGAGATTAAGTGAAAGTCCAGTTTACCATTATAAATATTTGTCACCGTGTCTAAAATCGAGTCCCTGTATTTTTCTAAGACTAAACATAAGATTTGTGGCAGTTATTGAGGACGTCAAAAAGTCTGTAACAAAACTCATATTTGGAACGTAGAGCTGTAGATTTACATACGCCATTCTGACTTCATTCATCTTCAAATTAATAGATTTGTGATGTGCTCGCATAGTACTTTCCATTCGTTTCATAAGATTAAATTCAGCTTCCACCACTGAGGTTTGATTTTTCCAAAGATCAAACAAATGTTTGTCATTTTTTCTCATAAGATCGATGTCCTTTTCATATTTGTCAGCAAATCGCTGGTCAAGAACACCGAACAAACTATTTGCAACGTAGCCAACTCCGTCTATTAAGCCTCGGCGCCGGCGCTTATGTGCGTTTCCAATTTCAAATGTTTCATTCATCGTAATAATATTATTATAATGTTTTAGTTCTTCGAACTCGTGCCCGAGTTGCAATGTGATATCTTCGCACGGTGTCTTATGCTTTATTTCTAAACATATTGTCTCGAGGTAATTAATATATTTTTGAAGCGCCGACATGCCTTCTTTATAGGGATAAATATCATAATAGACAATTAGTCGCCAGTCGTCTCGAATAATATGCATATTAGTGATTTTGTCGAAATAAATGCTATTTTTGACTGGGGTAAAGTTATAAGATGCTTGAGATGAGGTAATTAGAGATATCAAAAATAGTGTTAGAGGTAGAGTTATTTTAGAAAATGAGATGCGATTAGACTTCCTGGAGTTCTTCTCTTTTAGTTCCTTATCCGGTAGACTGGGATTTATTCGGTATGGAGGTATGTGTCCCATCAGTTGATTTTCCTCGCTCATTCTAAGCTGCTTCTTGGGAGCTCTGTTGCCGCCGGGTATCCAACATTTTTGCTTAATGAATCCTGCCGTCATCTTAACTCCGCCGTGGAATACAAGTTCGTGAGATTCGTCTACAATGAGATCTGCCAGTTCTGAATGATTTGGGATGATTAAGGGATGTTTAATATCAGGATGCAAATGCGAATGTTTCAGCCGTCCACCGATACATAATATTCCGTCAGCGTCTAAAATGGGATTAAGATTTAAGATCTGGATTTTATGATTCAGAGATTCGGGGTTCTGAAGGTATGAGATTTCGTTAGGAAAGTACTCCTCTTGCACTTGTTTTATTAATATACTTGATGCGAGTTCGAGATATTGCGATGTAAGGTAAGTCACGTTTTTATTTCGGTGTAAATAGAATAAAATGTCAATAAACTTGTTAACGTAGGCTATAACTCGTATTACTGTTCTTAGGTTACTAAATTTATTTAATAATTGTTTAATTATAGAGGTATCGAAATTTGTAGTAGCGATGTTTACTAACTTCTTTTTTCTGAGATCTTCCGTCGTGTCATAGGATACATCGACGGGATAATTTTCGGGATCAAAGGAAGGTAGCCAGCTGGGTCCTTCCCACCAGAGAGGATATTCAGCTAGTTGAGCTGCTGATAAACTGCAGCTTGTGTAGTCAACGGGGTAATTAGGCCGTTCATCCGAAGCGAGTTGCTTAATCGTCATAGCGGGAAAAGGTGCTGCCTTAGTCCCGTAGGTTACAGTCGCTAGATGGTATTCCTGTAGAGGTTGAGGTCGATGACTTCTCCATATGATTTTCTGAAGGTTCTGATGATCAGGATGTAGCCATATATTGCGAAACATTTTCTCAACATCGCTGGTTATAGCATATTTAAATTGCCGCCATTTTAGGATAAGGCTAAGGAGATCTTGTTGGAGATTCGGCCCTCTGTGCATGAGATCATTGAGGCTTAGTCCAGATGTTGTGGCTGCCGATGCATTAAAAACTACTCTAAGTTTTGTGCTTAGTGATTCATCACGAAGTACACAATGGTGAGATAGGTAACAACCTGGAATTATGTCGGCGTTAGCCGCGACGGGGGTCATATGTCCGAGTTCAATATACTCAGACATAAACAATTTATAATCGTGTGCTAGGTCAGGTTTTCTAATTAATTTATTTTCAATTTGAAAAAATTGCGCTATAGCCTTTGTTTTCGATTCACCTAAGTTTTCCTTGAAATTATGTCGTAAGGGTAATTTTTCGACATAGCTGCCATCTTCGCACCTTGAGGTAGTGGATTCGATGCATTTTTGGTCTTCTTCAGATGTCGATGAAGGGTCTTGAATATCCTCGATTTCCCAAAACTGCTGGATCTCGGAGATATTATTTAGGATGACGTTGCATTGAAAGGTTTTGTAGCTACCGCTTAAGATCCAGCCCAGCTGAGTTTGCTGAGCCATAGGTAGGGTACCTTGGGGTCGGCAGATGCCATCTAATAGGATGAGAGAGTAGACATCAGCGCCGAACAGGATATCGACCGGTCGACTTTTATAAAATTCAGGATCAGCTAGGGTTATTTGATTAAGGGTTGACCAGTCGGGCTTAGTGAAGGTAGAACTCGGCAAGTTGTTTACCAAGCGCTTCATGATAAACACGTCGGTTTCACAAGTAAAATCATTTATAAGTGACATGCACTTAATAGAGATCACGCCTTTACAAATATTTTCATTGTTCCCGACTCCTGAAATATAGCCGCTGCACTTTTTACGAGGTAATTTTAAGATCTGAGCAGCCCTTTCGGTAATAATTGAGGTTTGGGATCCTTGATCCAAAAGGACTCTCATTTTATGAAAAGATCCATCAACTGCTTGTACTTTAATCATTGCTGTGGCAAGTAATATTTCTGCAGGGTTATTGTCCGATGACTTCTGGTCTTGATTAGGCAATTTCGTAATCGTTGCTGTATACTTTGGCCCCGATTCGGCGTCCGGCGTAGTATTTGCTGAGTTGTATGATTCGTGAAGAATGGTATTATGCGCCTTATTGCATTCTCTACATTTTAACTCGGAAAGACATTTTCTAGTTCCATGATTATGCAAACAATTGACACAAAGGTTTAAATTATTAATAGCATTTTTGCGTTCAGAAGGTTGAATTTTCAATAACTCCGGACAATTATGAATGCGATGAATCGACGAAAAGCAAAAATTACACGTCTTGCGGCTATGAATTTCAGACTTCGGCGATTGCGTAAGATTTATTTTATTTGTAGAATAATTATTACTATAATTTAGTTTTAAGTTAGGATTAAAATATTTATTAGACGATTTTTGGTCATTTCTACGACCTTGAGATGGCGTTGGAAAATGTTGAGCTGAAGGATAAGATTGAGATGAGGGTCTTTGACTGGAAATTTCTTGTTTCTTTCTTGAGGTTTCTAAGGATATGAATTTATTTTCTAAAAATTGTAGGAATTCTTCCAGTACAGGTAATTCTCTAGGTGATTTTAGGGAATCGATATAATCTTCATTGGTTTCAGGATCTAATTTTTCCGCTAAAATACACACTAGGAAAGGATCCCACGTAGAGACGTCGATCCCGAGATTTTTTATGGCATTCACGCTCTCGTAAGTTGTATCGTGGATGCGCTTGAGATGAAAGATAGATCTCTGCTGGATCACAGGGATATTTAGGATGTTCTTGAGATGAGATGTAAAGATACGTCGCTTATTGTCGTAGCGATGCGTGAGGATATTCCAGCACACGGGATAATTACTGGAACTGATTTGGAGATGCTGAATCAGCTTTTCAGGCTCGCCTTTCACCTTGCTCTTCAGGAACTGCATCTTCTGGGCGCAGGAAAGCGAAGGATTGTTGTGAATAGTCTCCGTAAAAAGATCCTTAAAGGAGACCCATTCGGTATAATTTCCTGCAAAGGTTGGGATCTCCATCTTCGGAGTAGATTTTTCAATATGTGCCACGGACCACATTTTTTGATTAATATCTCGTTTGAGATTTTTGTAATATTTTTCGTAGGATGTAAATTGTTCTTCATATTGGGTGTTTGAGCCGTTGAGCTCATTGTCCAGCTCCCAGTGCAATGAATCAATGGCAGACCAACGGTTTTTGAGGTTTACTAGGATATCTTCAAACTCCCATTTTTCGGTGATAAGATTGAGATCGATAGCTTGCGCTTCTCGTGAAAATGCTCTAAAATAAGTAGATTGTTTTCTCAGCAGGTCTTCTACACTGCTCGCGTCGGAGCTGACCTTCTGAGGTAGATTTGGAGATGAAAAGCCTGCAGGAGCCGTTGAAGGCGTGGGATGAAACGCAGGTGGTTTTAAAACCGGGGTTTGCGGCCTATCGATTTTAGGATTATAGTTTTGAAGAGCCGCTTTTATTTTATTATATTTAATTTTTAATTGATCGTACTGATTAGTCGTAAAATACGCATGAGATTGATCACCGAAAGACAGCAAATCCATATGATTATTATGAAACTCTGTAAAGTATTGCTCTAAGTTATCTAACCGCCGACGGAGATAGTCGGGGGTTTTCCTATCTGCTCCATCCTTTTTAAAGTTGGAGTACAGTGAATCCACCGCATCGATGATTTGCTGCTGTGTAGCTAAGATGTCTTCCATCTTCGCCGGGATAATAAAAAAGGAAAGATCTTACTTGTTAGGATCAGCAAACCGCTAGCTCGTCGATTGCGCCTTCCGCGGCACAGAGGTTACGGGATACTCGGTGAGCTGGTAGCGCGCTGAGGATCCGGGAGCACCGGACCGCGAGATGATGGCACCGTCAGGACACCGGAGTCACACGGGATCAGAGTTCAGTGGCACCCTTCCAGGCACCGGGATTGCACGAGATCACGAGTTAAACTGTTCTCCTAAGTTACTGAGTTCGTACGCGAAACCACGAAGTGCACTCACAGGATAGTCGACTGGATACACTCGCGTAGGGTCCCGCTTTTTAGCTCGAAGGACCAATGTTCGGGGTTGGGATAGATATAGAGATAAACAAGAGATCAAAGAATATTCCTGTATTGCATAGATCAGACTATTACTAAAATGAGATATGGGATCGAGCCACGCGCTCGGTGAGATATCGCGTCGTGAACTGATTTACCTATTAAAATATTATTTTAATATAATCGAAATGTGCGGAGTCGCATTATTGCCTAAGTTGCATCTAGGTAATAAGGCAACACACGCTGTACGGGCGTTGACCCGTACAAAGGTCTTTAAGAATAATAATCTAAATGAAGTTGAGTATTGCAAAGAAAGCTAGAATTAGATTCCAAGATCTAGATTCTAGATCCAAGATGAATCCTAAGTGGTGACCTAATGACATTATACTTTTAAAACTCCAAGAAACGTTAGCTAGAAAGTCAACTATAGCTCACAAAATCAACAAGGAACGAAACGAGTTCTAAAATATGTAGATGAGATGTAGTCTGTATAATACTCCGTCTTTTGACAATTAGGTCGCAGTAAATTAGATAGCTCGGTATAACCGGGTCGTAATTGGGCCAAAGGCTCTGCCTTCTTGCATGGAAGTTGTAAGTTTATTCAAATCTTTTAGTCGTAGACAGAAGTGACAGAAGACATTCATTCTCCTGGACTACCAGGAGAGTCTCAACTCCCGACACTATTGTTATATTTCCCCTGGCTATATTAAAATTCAAAAGAGTTAGTGCAATTGCGTTAATATTCAGAGAAGATAGCAGCGTAATCCAGAGGTTGCGTGTAGGGAATACTGATTTGCTACCGATTATTTCGTCTGAAGCAGGATCAAAGCGAAGCATAATATTTTAAGTGCCATCACATTTTGCCATAATAATATTAAGCCTTCACCCCACTTAAAAAGGTAAGAGGGTAAATGAATGAAATGGGGAATAAAGTTATGATAAATTGTTAGGCTGTTTTATGTTTGAATTGAGTCCTTTAAAATTTTTTTGCTTTACTAGCTGATGGTTGGTTGGAAAATTGGTTTAAGCAACAGTTTGTTTTTAGGGTTCCGTAGCCAAAATGGCAAAAAAGGAACCCTTATAGATTCGTCATGTCTGTCTGTCTGTCTGTCCGTCTGTCCGTCTGTCCGTCTGTCCGTCTGTCCGTCCGTCCGTCCGTCCGTCCGTCCGTCCGTCCGTCCGTCCGTATGTCACAGCCACTTTTCTCCGAAACTATTAGAGCTACACTATTGTAACTTGGTAAGTAGATAGATTTTGATGCAAAAATGGAAAAATTATTAAAAATTTTAGGGGTCCCCATAGGTACAACTGAAACAAAAAATTTTTTTTTCATCTAACCTATGCGTGTGGGGTATCTATGGATAAGTCTCCAAAAATAATATTGAGGTTTCTCATATCATATTTTTCTAACCTGAATAGTTTGCGAGAGAGACTCTTCCAAAGTGGTAAAATGTGTGTCCCCCCTCTCTAATTTCTAAAGTAGGGGGCATGATAATTCTAAAAAAAATATATGATGTAGATTACTATGAAAACTACCAACGAAAATTAGTTTGAACGAGATCTAGCCAGTAGTTTTTTTATACGTCATAAATGGTAAACCTTAATCTGAATTTCATTAAATCGACTGAAATATATAATAGATCAAAAACCTTTTAATTTCATAAAAATAAACCTTATTGCTGCTGCGGAACCCTTCATGAGCGAGTCCAACTCGCACTTGGTTGCTTTTTATTCGTAAAACATACAAAATGTATAATCATAAAAATCAGCGCAGAGTACATATTTTAATAGCAGTTAATACCATTACGAATATTTTCTCCAAAGAATATGCCTTCATATATAATATTGTGTTTTTGGTTTATGTACTAAGACATATGAGATATCTAGCCATCAATATGTTTTATATAATATATTGTGTATGATTGAACTTAAATTTATTCAGTTGATTGCCCACTAATTTAGGCTTTGGCAAAAGTTAATTGCGAATAAATGAAACGAATTAAATAAGAGATCCTTTCATCACAACATTATGGGATCAGTGAACATTCATCATACAACCTTCATTAAAAAATATACTGTATGTAACATAATATAGTATACTTTGTACAGACGTATGTCCGTCTAGTAGGATGCGAAATACAAATAACTAGACAAAGCTACGACATACTACGGTACTTGTACTATCTATTCTGTGATACAGGCAACAGCGCGTAACTTGGTTGTGCTGGTTATTTCCGTATCAAAATCGAAACCAGTTTCTTTAAGAAAACACTATTTTATGTCATTTTGTGATACTTAATATATTCCACCGCTTGACGACCTCTGTGGCTCAGTGGTTGGGCGCGTGGTCAGCGCTCAAGCCGGGGGTCGCGGGTTTGAATCCCGCCGACGGAACAAAAAATTTTCAATGTTCCTGGGTCATGGATATGTGTATCATATAATAAAAATCTTAAATATATTATGTATAGTATAAATGTATTAAATATATCGGTGGGCATCTTCAAAACAAGATTGAAGAGTCACTTTATGTCAACTATGAACATAAATATATAATTAGTTTATGTAGGTTTATTTATTAATGTTATAGGTATATATAATATTATTATATAAGTACATTGAAATATTATAGTTTAGTAGTATATTATGTAATATTTTATTTTACTATTTTATATTAATAGATATGTATAATATTTTTCATGAAAATTGAATTGTATGTATGATGTAGTTTAATATTATGTTATTTTATGTAACCTATTTTTAGTGCATGTTTAGTTTTAAGTAGGTATTTAGTTTTAATAATTATTATCTTGTGTACTATCTGTAACGTCTCTGCATTTCTCAATGTCTTGTTTAGGTCTGCTGGCAGAGATCTCTTCAAGAGATAAGCACACCTTTGTACCTACTCAATATTTATAGCGTATATTAATCTAGTTTTAAAATGTACATGAAGAATAAATAAATATATTTCCGTGGTCTGGTACCTGTAACACAAGTCCTTCAGGTACTTAGCACGGAGCCAGACTGGTGTCCATAGCTGATATTATTATATTATTCCAAATTTCGTTACAAATGGTCCAGCAAGTTTAGCGTAAACACTAAACATGTACCTGACAGACAGACTGACAGATGCACTTTTACGTCATAGATGAATGACGTCTCTTCCACGTTCAAGTTTCAACGTAACTAAACTATAATAGCTAACCTAATATTCGTTTTAAAGTAATAAACTAGACAGACGAAAATTGGGATGATTTAATCCCATCTGACTCCGGCTGGCTACAGCTGGGAATTAAATATCCCATTTGTCACTTTAATCTGTTTATTGCCGACAAATGGGAAATCCTGTCGAAATTATTTTGTGTTTATTTTCAGCGCAACGCTCATTTAAGTCCACCGCTTTATTAAAACTTTGAGGTTATTATACGCTTTTTATTAGCTTCACCTGTATATTTGTTTGTAACCGACTTATTTGGGTGCGATTTTGACCCACTTTAAACAGCCAGATTTCGTTCAAACTTTGTAGATTTATCGAGGACCGATGACAATACACTAATTTGATATAATTATTCCATATTTCAATTTGTATGTTTGTATGTTTGTTTGTAACCGACGCTTTATATAAAAGCGTGTTTTTAGTTTTTTTAACTATTACTTATTTATTAATAATCGTTCATTATATCTTGAACTTACAAATAAATCTAAAATAATGTTTTGTTTATAATATTTTGAATTGTATAGGTTTCAAAGCTTTTGAAGTCAACATCTATGAATTTATGAAAGGCTATCCCTTAAAAATAACTATCCCTTTACCAATGAAAATATTTACTTAGCTAAGCAATTTTAATTCGTCGATCGTGGAGTTCTTGGAAATCTATTGTCTATCTATTGTTATTGCGGCCCACTTGGGCCGTTCGGGGGTTAATGGGGTATTTAGTTACCTACTTACCTATTTATGCAATATTTTGTCGATATTTAGACGTTGTAAAATTTGCTTGACAGATAGGTACTTTGTATTTTATTATCATCCTTAAATGAGACCATGCTAAAACTAGCTAATGTATAATTCACTTCCGTAGATTTTTTGCACTCTCTGATTTATAAAAGAAACTAAGTATTTTATGTAAAATATTATATCCTAATGCTAAACAATAAATCTACAATATTATTCGTATATTTCTCAGTACAAAATACCGTCGCTTTGAAATCAAAGCCTACGTGTTCAATAAGAAAACTTTTAACAAAACACAAAGGAATCAAACGATCGAAGTAAAATTATTGCGCCATGTCATTAAAGTACCTTTCTTTGTTGAACTTATTTCGTGTGAAAGAGAACAGTTTAATATTTATTTCGCTCTGAGATTGTCCGGACTTTAGTCCAGGAATTTAAAAATGGCGAAGCGAAATTACGTTCGGTGCTGGGAGATTAAGTTTGTGGCTGCTATGGAGAGATAAATATAAGGAATTGTAAGATGAACCAGCAAGCGGGAGGATTGCGTTGAGGTATAAAAAATCTTGTATTTGTTTATGAAATAAGGGGGCAAACGAGCAAACGGGTCACCGGATGGAAAGCAACTACCGTCGCCCATGGACTAATATAATAATTTATTATTTGTCATTCATTAAAATACTCCGAACTTGCAATGAATTTCCCTCAACGTTCATTTCGGTGTTTCTTGTAATACAATTGCGGTTAAAATGAATTAGTGAAAATTGTTTGAAATTATGTGGCTCTGAACGCTGAAACACAGTGTAAATATCAAACAGAAGACTAACTTAACCAATCTTTAAAAGCAACCTCGCTGAACAGTCAACTTTCAACAAGATTGGTTTTGATGCTTGTAAGCTGCATTAAAATCAAACCAACGTCAATCGCGTTAAAATTTTGCGTGTGTTCGATTCCGGCAGTCTATTGCGAAGATGATCTACTGTTATATTACTATACTATACGTTCTATGTTGTGGTGGGTGGAGAGTTACAGCGAATAGTTTGTGTTTTATTACCGAGTATCCGGGATTTTAGGAATTTGAAATTAGAAAGCTACAGTTTGATTGCTAGTGTTCAGGAAATGTTTATTAAACAAATTGATTGCTAGTACTTCGGAAACATTTGTATGATGCGAAGTTGAATTTTCAGGGGTATCCCATAATTATTACTGTTCTAATATTCTTAATCTAAAATGTGTTTGTCTGTTTGTCTATCAATATAAAAGCACGCCTCCGTGCTTCACGTTGAAATGAGTTTGAAGAAATTTAGTTTATAATAATAACTCCCACACCGGTTTCGGTGACGATGGCCGGGTTCGTTGAACCCAGGCCAGTTACGCAGGAGTAATTTAATAGTGCTCAAGTGTGTGCGCAGTACATACAGTATAAGAGTTCGTCCAAATGAACAACTTTTTCTATGAGAACAATGCTGGGAACTCGAAAAAATCCGTACCCATACAAATTGCCGATCCGGATCCGTATGGGTATGAAAACGGCATTTTTTTTGAGTTCCCAGCATTGTTCTCATAGAAAAAGTTGTTCATTTTGACGGACTCATTTGATGGTTTCAAGGATAACGGTGTTTACACTAACACACATAATATTATCTTGCCGTTCTCCGAAACTTCGATAGCGCAATGCAAAATTGTTGATAGGCGAATTGTGGGTACCGCCACATACGAATAATAATTATTATTATTATACCTGGGCTCCCCTACTATAACAACTGGCGTGAGACGAGACCTCGACAACTTCAACGTAATTTTCACCACGTGTAACGCTTTGTGATAAACTTTCTATAACTTGGGTATCTCATATTAAGCCCTTTCCTTTGTATTATTGTTATACGATTGTGTAAGAGCTTTGAGAGTTTCAAATTAGTCAAATCATTTTTGTTCCGACCTTAAGTTCAGAACATTTCTTCTATAATTTCTTAGAAAACTAAATCTTTGGTTTCAGCTTTCTCGGATACAAAAGATTAATTACATTTTGATGTGTGACCTTATTCATAACAGTGGATACTTTCAGATTATTTTGAATTTTACATAGGCTGCGGATACGGAAAAACTGATAGCAAATTAAAAGCCGAAAATATGTCATGTCGCTATAAACACAATCACATTTTTATCTTCCGTTTTTGATTTTGTGAGTAGGGTTGCGCGTGATGTACTGCGTGACTGTTGAGACATGTTCAATACTCGAGGACGTGATATATGGGATATATTAGTTGGAAAAAAATAATATAAAAAAAATGATATCAATTGATCACTGAGTAAATGTAGCTTAAAGTTAAATAATTATTTACCCAACGCATGGACACCGCGCTCGGGAAGGGTAGTTGTGTGGTGTTTCTTTGGTAGCGCACGCCTCTGGACCGGTCGCATAGTATGCCTACTTGCCTAGCCGCGTAATTTACTTAGTATCACTTAGTATCCATGATTCATTTATTTTTGGGAAATTCGGAAAAAAATTAAGAACCTAATTTTATTACATAATTATAATGAGAATCGAGTACAGAGTACTCTCCTTAAGTATTGGTATTGTCTCACCAGTCATGTTGTATAACTACTATCACCTCTTTCACCATCATCATCACTCACCATCCCACCAGGAACACGGTGAGAGTGTACGCCAGCACCGTCTCCGGCGCGCTGGCGTTGCTGCTGCTGCTGCGGCTGGCGAGCTGCGCCCACAGCAGCCAACAGATGCCGGCGCCGCCAGCCGCGCCACCCACCACCATGTAGACGGGCAGGCGCGGCTCGGCGGGGCAGTCGCGGATGTATTGCACGCCTGGGAGAAAACAAAATCTGGTAAAATCTGTGGTTCGTACTACAGACAATCCTCATTATGATTTAAGGATTCATAGTGTTTCTAAACGAAATATTATAAGACGTGCTTAGTAGGATGTGTAATAAATTGTAAGTTATAAGGAGTATAATGTTACTTATTATGATCATTTAAAAATTATAGCAATTCGAAGACAATGAATTAATTACAAGAATGAGCTGATGTTTTGTTCCTAAATTCTGTTCCACGTGTTGATCATTTCCCATAACCTGTTACCATCAGTGCAAGTAACCGGATGTGGGAGTATCTCGTGAACTAGTGACGTGTTTATACACTCACTGATGCGTGTGGACGCGTGGACGTGTGGGGTAATGGCATCAGGACGTGTAATTATAGGGCTGCCAATACTGTTTTCCCGACTTGTCAAGGCTAGTATTTTTGTCGTGACAAAGGACGTCGTGAATAGTTTTTGAGCAGCGTCCTGGGTTTACTACAAAACAAAAACATATGGCACTCGGAGAGTGTCGTGATAAATCATAACATTTTTAATCAACTTATGCAAATATAATTCGCATACGTCTAGTTACACGCACACAAACACCGCGCCGAAGTCTGGCAACGCTGCACTTTGGATTGGGGGTGTTAGGTTTTTTCAAAGCCTTAAAGCCCGCGACAAAATATATGTAACAGCTTAAAATGTAACTAAGTTTTAAAAAGTAAACACACTAATCAATTTGTTTTATAAATGATATAACTCGTATTACATTATTCAAATATTTATAGGATAACAATATTGTAATTAAATACTTAAATTCACTTCGCCTGAATACATTACAAAAATATTACTATTGAAACTCAATGCCTCCTGATTTTATATAGAGTCGTCCTGGCTTTTCCAACTTCAAATCCTATTTTTAAATTTGGCAACCCTACATGTGATTAACCCCATCCCATCCTACCCGACATTCGACAACACCTGATCCCACCAACAGCTGATGTTCTCAGATAATTGAATGTCCGGGCGTCAGTGATACTCGAATCACAGTTGTGAACTAGACTAAGAGCCCCTGCATACTGCAGACTTTTAATCGGCCGATAGTTTAGTTTGGCTCTTGATCAGTATGAAGCCGTATCGAAGTGCGCAATGCGTATATTATTACATCGATACCGAGTCGGCCGATAGAGAATTTTGATGGGCTATACGATTGCCTTCAAACTTAACCATCGGCAAACTGTCGGCTGATCAGTACGACGTTCTTCCACGCGCACACACTATTCCGATTGTTTGGTCGGCCGACTCGACATTTTTCCATTCAAAAATCTATCGCTGTGAATGAAACCGTGCGAGAGAAATCGGCTGACTGTTGTTTAGTCTGAGCACTCACCACCAACCCAACTGTTTAGTTGGCGTATTGTGCGCGCTAACAGCCCAACCCGACCAAACTATCGGCCGACAGAAAGTCTGCAGTCTGTGGGGGCTCTAAACCTGTGACCTAGTGAACTATAGTAATTGAAATGCTGAAATAAAAATAATAAATTTTTTGCTAGCTTAAACTCTATTAACTTGTTTTGAAACTTTACCGTGGAAATTGGAACTGGGGAATTTTATTTTCATAATGATCCCTATAATACGGGGCACGTAAAATAACAAATTAGTGATAATACTTGAGAGTGTTTATGTGTCCCTTATATAGAGTTCACTGTGAAAGTAGCAGCGCTGAAAGAGCATATTTTTGTGATTTGTTTAGGAAGTGCCCCCGCGTCATGAATTTACACCTACAACATTTTCAAAGTCACTCCTTTGCTTTTGCCTTTGAAGATTGAAACAAATTAATTCTTACATTAACTTATTGCTTAGCTTTTCGTATGGCATAGTATTACATTAAAAACATTTTTCGTCCGCATAAGCGTACAGAAAATTACTTAACTTGGCGTGAGTTAACCCCCCGCGCTTGCCTAATGTAATTTCAATTTCACAGAGAGCATTCGTTAATAGTCAAAAGCTCGAAGAGAGCTGCTAAGACCTGTTTCTTTAGAGAATATCTTATTTCGTACGATGATTTTTCGCGAAATCATTTTCGTTGATTTTCCCATAAGAATAAAACATTTTTCAAAAGTAAAATATAGCATATGTGTTAAACCAAGATGTCAGCTAACTTCATGCTAAATTATTTTATCGAAATCGCTCTAGTCGTTTAGGAGTAAATCATATTAAGTATGTGTGAGTTTGTGAGTGTGTATGACACACTCTCAACCTCACAATTTTTCGCCTTTATAATATTATTAGTATGATTTACATAAAATAAAATTTTTCGTTGTCCGTTTCCTACTTGATGGAAATACACAACAGAGAATATATTATTATTTTATAAGTATATAAGTAGGTAGTAAACAGTTATTTTTTTTATAAGCGCAGCCTAGTTAGATAGGTATTATATCAACACAATAATATTATAAGGTATATTATGGTAAAAATTATATTAAAATAAAAATATTATAGTATTCAAGGTCTACTTATTTCTCTGTTCTTTATTTTTACATATTAATTTCTATATAATCACTATGGGACGAGCCACAAGCTATGTTATCCCGTGCCTCGTCTCATGGCTTGAGCTACAACGTAATAAGTGTTCCACTTACAAAATGGTGCAAATTACACAACGGCTATAATTATTTCCGGGTAGTTCGCTATCTTTGTTACTTATTTAACTCTTGTGCGATTGTCACTACAAGTTTTAGTGTCTAATAAATTTTTTAGAGGTGCTTAAGTATTTAGGGTTAGGGATGGGTACACATAATATTAATTTTACAATAATTAAAATAAAAATAATTTGCTCCTTTGCAGCTCTTGCGTTGCGGTATCAGGGGGGCTATTACGAGCTCTTATATCCAGCCAGTTTACAGGCCGTTGCATAGACACGGCTTGTAAACTGGCTGAAAAGTGGTTGGATATAAGAGCTCGTAATAGCCCCCAACGTAAAAGTGAACTGAATGAAACAACAATATACATACAGTATACACACTAATATTATAAATACAAGAATGAGTTTTTTATCTGTCCGTCTGCCTGTTACATCTTCACGCCTAAGCCACTGAACTGATTTTTTAAAATTTGGTATAGAGGTACTTTGAGTCACGGAAAAGGATTATTATAGGATACATATTTTTATCCTGGAAAAATGCACGGGATAAACGAATTTTCGTGCAAAGGTTGCGGGTGTCATCTAGTGATAAGTATACAGGGTGCAAATAAACCTTCCTGCCAGTTTTTTTCGAAAAGGAGAAATCATTAGGAGAGTCCATTGAACCAAAAAAATGGGTGTTATTTTTAATGACATATTTTATCTCATTTAAAATCTTTGCGGAACGGTTACTCGCGGCGGTGGGTATGAGCGGGGGTAACGCGGGGGGAGGCGCGTGCGTAGGGTCACGTCACGTTTGCGACGCGTAGTATCCATTAATTGTAGTGTTTTTAGGATAACTTTCGGAAGCTATTTCTCAACATTTTAGTACTGAGTGATTAATGATTATAAAAGAAAAAATACGTGTATTTTCATCTTTAACAAGGATCAATATATCAAAATTTGGCAGGAAGGTTTAAATTTTGACCCCGTATTAAGCGATAAGTACGGTTCCGGCGAAATATCCACCAGTTCTACATAATATTTTGTCAAACGTAACGAATTGCTATTCCTAGAATTAATGCAAAATTTTGTGTCGTTTATACGAAGCCACTAACAATATTATCATCTACTTAGAGACGACACAAAAGCTGAATCATCCCTGATTAAAACTTAATTGCATACTGTATTATGTTGAATTATGTATCACATAGTATATTATGTACCGCCAGTAATACGTAGCGAGTAAATTTACAAAGATGTAATAATTAATGTTCATAAATGAATTCATTACGTTTTACATATAAGTGGTCCGGATATTTATATTAACGAGCTTTAGAATATAATACATTGTAGCCAAGCTGCACAATTCTGACTTTCAATTTTAACATCATATACGGCACGACATAATAATATTTCTTATCAAACGGCTGAAATAAATCGTTATTTCCCAGACTGTCGAGTGGACTTTGGTCTGACCCATACAAAATTAATCGGGTGAAAGATAGTGCCGTGATAATCTTTCGAGTCGGTCGGACGGTCAATAAAAAATATGCCAAGGCCAGGGTAACTACCACTTTTAGTACTCTTTGATTCCACAACAAATCCATGCTTATTTTCGATCACCTACATTTTTTACGCGGCTGCTAATACCTACTAAATACTAATATACCTCTGGACGACAATGATTTCAATTTAAAAGCATTACAGTCGCTTTATAATAGAGTTTTCTGCACCAGCGCCTTCGTGTTATTAAAAATGTCTACCGAAGCTATTCTGAAATGTCACTCACTGTCACCTCTGTAATAACTGTTGTGAAATATCTTTTAAAGAACCTCACAGTAGTTGTGACATGAACAATACGAAGTTTAAAACTCATATAAATTATTACAATTTTGAAAGTTGCAAATATTCCAAATACAAGCGATACAAAGAGTACCTAATTTATATTCAAAAGGACAAACTTTTAGTTCAGATAATTTTGATTTTACAAATGTTTGATCAAGCTTTAATATTTCCAGGATCGAATAATTTAATATTTAAATACAATATTTTAAGCTTTGAAAATAAAATATTTTAGGCCTAAATGAAAGAGTCTTAATTCAATCCAAGATTCAACGATAAAATTAGATTCATCTGAGTTATAAGGGTGACAGGTATATAATATTATAATAGGTTTATTTATCCCTAAAAAGAGGTAAAATTTGTAAGTCTGTGATATTTTAAGGGGCCCGTAGAATCCAGTTAATCGATTCTAGAAAGCCACATTATCTCTAAGTGCCATAGGCTATAAAAAATTCAAAACTACTATAAAAAGTTGTGCCAAGAACATGTCTTTTAAACGGAGGTATTAACTAGCCTTTAAACAATTAATACTGATGTAATATTGATTCCTACAATTCCAATGTTGAATATTGTAATTCCGGTTATGAACAGCGAGAGCTGAGGTTTTATACGAACAAACAATACAAAGCCTTCGATCCCACTGAGCATTTGTTCAAACATTGAAAAGGAATTTTTCGTAACAAATAGCTATTAATAGCACGCGTATCGGAAAATTCGAAATATAAAACACTCGTTTGTCAGCCATTTTGTATTGATCCCACTGCTGCCACCAATTAGGCGAAGGCCAAATTGATTACCGCCTGAATTATTTGTCAAATGAATTATATTATTTAGAATTTGTCGTCCACTTTCTATTTCTGTTCTAATATTATTGTCGTAATGGGAGCTTCGTTACTATGTAAAATTTAACACCACCTTTAATACATTTTCCACATTTTTAGGGTCCCGTACCCAAAGGGTAAAAATGAGACCCTATTACTGAGACTTCGTTGTCTGTCCGTCTGTCTGTCTGTCACCAGGCTGTATCTCGAGAACTGCTATAGCTAGACTTCTGAAATTTTCACATAATATTGTGTATAGTAAGTATATCTGTTGCCGCCATAATAAAAAATACTAAAAACAAAATAAAATTATTATTTAGGGAGGTCTCCCACACAAAAAACAAAAATTTTGCCTATTTTTTGCGATGTAACGGTACTGAACACTTTATGCGTGAGTTCGACTCGCACTTGGTCGATTTTATTGGTGATGAAACTCGCACGGGGCCATGCGATTTTTTGCGCTGATTTTTTCACCACCATCCCACTGGTGTTGGGGTCTATACATACGGACCTCATTTCAACTGCAATCCAACCGCAAATTGCAGTTCAAGTGCAGTTTGAGTGCAGTTGACATGACTGCAATAGAACTGCAAACCAAACGCGCAGTCGGATTGCAGTTTAGTTGCAGTTGGCGTACAGTCGTGTGAACCCGTTTGGTTTGCAGTTCTATTGCAGTCGTGTCAACTGCATTCAAACTGCACTTGAACTGCAATTTGCGGTTGGATTGCAGTTGAAATGCGGTCCGTCTGTGTAGACCCTTAGGTCTACTACAACTACTAACGTATACGATTTTACTAATTATACCTTTTTCACAAATCACATAATAATCATTATTATCCTGGTTGTACTTTAAACACTGCATTGATTATTTAATAATTATCTTTATCTTTGCCAGATTTCCGTCTTTCCTGTTAAAAAGTTTATAATGAGTCCTAAAATCTATATCTCAGAGAATTAATTACGGCCGTTTCCGAGAAAGTAACTTGTAAATTAAATCTCATTACTTCGATGGATTTAACAGCGGTCATTAACGTACTGAGGATATTGGTAATGACTTTCACTGAGGCAGATGTTTGAGGAATTACGCTTAGATTAAAATTATTGCTTACAGCTAAAGTAGAAATTGGTGAATAATGTTCAAATCGTCTGCACTTTTGTTCGCACAAAGCTTTTGATTTTAAGCGACTTCCAAAAGGAATAAGAATAAGAATCATTTTATTCATTTTTTGTGACCGAAGACACCACCATTATGAAATATACAGAAAAATAACAGAATACAATAACAATAAAGAAAAAAAATATTTAGGAAATAAAAATAAACATTCTTATCAAACAAAACATGCGTTATGAGAAAAAGGGGCAAAAAAAAACGGCTTGGCAGTGCTTTGCCACGAAAAAAAGAAAAGGGGGTCACTCAGGTTTTGACAACGGCGTTGCCGCTGTCCCTGGTCTTCCGTGACCACCTGTCCCCGTAGTTTGTAAGAGTGTACAGTACATTATAAAATATATAAATATTTATACTTTATATATTTTAAATATTATTATTAAAGACGTTTCAGTTTGTGTATAATAAATATGTAATAGGAACATAATATCTTACTAAAAATAAGTGTGAAATGCGTGACATATTATAAGTATTTAAAAAATAATAGTAAAAATAATTAAAAATAAATACCTCTATATTATAATGTTATACAATTATTATTAACGTAGCTAATTACTATCGGTTTGTTGCTGTAATAGGTAAAGTTTGAATTTAAGTTTATCCTTTTTTCGGCTCTTGATATAAAAGTTTATATTTCAAAAGGAAAATTTAATTTCAAAAATCAAAGTACCGTATTTCTTACTTTTTTACTATTTCCAATAATTTCTATTTTAATTTCTGACTTCCAAAAAGGACTTTCTTTTTTCGGCTGTTGATATTTTTAGATATTATAAAAATTTGTATTTTAAATAGAAAATTACATTTGATTTTCTATTTAAAATACAAATTTTTATAATGCTTCAAAGTAACGTTTTTTAAAAGTATTTTTTTAAGAATACTGCTCAATGGCGTATTCCAAGAAATCGTAATGTTATAAACGCTAGCTATGAATCAAGGTAAGTAATTCAAAAGTACAAAATAATTAATTGAACAGCTACCCTTTGAAACTTTTGAATCAGGAAAGTTGAAGAAAGTTTCTGTGGCGAAACTTATTATTATAACTTCGCTCCTCATTAGCAGGCGGCATAATTTGAGGCTTAGACTTGTCTATTTATAACCGGTGAAAAGAAGGTTAACTGAGAAGTAAAAATAACATAAATATTGTATGAAAATAGTTTTTATTCGTAGCGTAGAAGTTATTTATGCGTACTGAATAGTGAATACTTATCCAGCAGCATTATGTTAGTTGTCTTTACTTACCTACTGTTATTGCCAGCAGTATTTTTATTTTTAAAGTTACACTTTTTTGTTGTTTGTTGTTTTGTTTTTGAAATTATTGATACTTACCTTCAAAAAATATCGTTTTCCCTTCAAATTACTTTTTAACACTTTTACGAGTCATCCATTAATGAATATTTTTCATAGGATATAAATTAGTTTGATTATTATTAGCAAATAAAACCCGACGTAAAAAAGGCTTGCATTAGAGTTAACATTACTGATAACTCTAACGATTATTGCGTGACTGGTATTATTTAGAATCAGGCGATGTTCAGCTCGTTCTTATTACCCAAAATAAACCATGCTACAAAATATGTGTACATTACTTTGAGAGCAACACGAGTTACCCGGGAAAACCCGAGTCAAAGCGAGCACTTGGGACTTAGCTTAATGTGAAATTGAAATAACATTTTGTAAAAGGATTACATTTAATTCCTTGAGTATTACGAATTATTCTCTCTCGCTCTCTGGGGGTCATCCATAAAATATGCCACAGATAAAGAGGTGTGATAAGGAGTGGGGGAGGGAGGTTCAAGTATTTTGACATCACGTCATTTCAAATGCAATAAATTGAATCGCGGATTTTTTAAATATTAATGTGGTTTGAATTTTAGATATCAAATTGCAATTTGTGACGTCATATTAGGGAGGACGGGGGTGTCTAAAATCATTAAATTCGTGTGACGTACTTTTTGGATGGTCCCTTATCTCTAATCTCTAAGCAATGATTTACGGCAGAATCCTCTGTTTATCTATGTTATTTGTTTAAGGCCTTTGCCGTAGCTAAACAACGCCATTTTGTGCTTAATTTAATACATCTATCTTTTATTTACTTTCAGTCTTGCTATATTAAATAAAAATGTTCATTTGAATTTATTGTACAGTTTACACTAGATGATTCTCACTTTGTGGAAGATAAAAATGCGAAAGAACCAATTTTTTGCGATAAAACTGCCTCAGGGCAATAGTCTATGATCGCAATTAGTGGACAAGATTGGAAGTAATATTTTTTCCTAACAAAAAAAAACAAACCCACAGCCAAACCAGAAATACCGAGAAATGAACCACGGACCTCTGTGTCTGCTAGAACCGGAAACATGAAAAAAGTAAATGAAAGGTAAATGTACCTAACATAATATAAGACCAGGAATGATAATAATCTATATTATAATAAAATAATATATAAATTAATATGAAACTCAAAGGTGACTGACTGACATGGTGATCTATCAACGCATAACCCAAACCACTGGACGGATCGGGCTGAAATTTGGCATGCAGGTAGATGATAATATTATGACGTAGGCATCCGCTAAGAAATTATTTTGATCAATTCTACCCCAAGGGGATAAAATAGAGGATAAAAGTTAGCTTAAGTCTTTAAAATAAAATAGGGGATGAAACTTAGCTTAAGTCCTTTTTTTTATATAATTTGTGTATGTTGTGTGTGGACAAAATAAATGTATTCTTATTCTTAAAGTATGTATAATATATTTAATAATACTTCTTAACGCGAGCGAAGCCACGGGCAACAGCTAGTTATAATCATAAAAGTACAAAGTTATATAATAAGGTACCAACAACTTGTCTAAAATATGTTTTCAAGTCATTTTAACATATTTTGTCACCGCTCCATAGGATCGTAATAATCCGACAACGAATTAATATTAGGGACATCGATTGACGATTAATTATGTCCATGGCGAGTTCTGAAAGCTTTTTAATTAACAAGTTAAAATGCTCGTTAACGATCCGCGGAACAGATTTAGGGCGGCGCAGACCGGCTGCAAGTAGCCGCGACTGGTCCAGCTACTGCCCGGACGTATACGATATATTTTGTAAGCTTTGATTTTCGATATAACGAAAAATTCAAGAATTTGCTCGATTAATAAAAAAATAAGAACGTTGGAATCTTCTTTCAATGTTCAATTTTAAAAGTAGTTAGAGTGATTTCTCAGTATAAAGAGTCAATAATATTTTGATTTGTTTGTGAATTTGAATTTGAATTGACATAGTCGTTTGTAAATTTTTCATCTTTTTTTCATATGAAAACTCGGATAATATATTTTTTTTTATGATAGATTCAACAGTCGTCATAATATTCATCTTCCATTACAATAAACCTATATTATGAAGAAAATTTTCCGTCACGACGTCTGGTGGCTCGTCTGCACTGACCCCTAAATATAATGTTTGTCATAATAAGCCCGGCGGCGCTACGAACTCGGCTATCATTTTACAGCGCAAAAAGTTTCTTCTTTAAAAGTAACACGAATTTTTCGTACAAAAAACTCACTCTACAAAATATGTGGGTTTTAAAATGTAGGCTCTTTATTCCGCGTGGAAATATTATGTAAAAAGTTAAACCTTTCGGTTTAGTTGAGTGCTTCCCTTTGTGAAATTTCCTTGCACCGGCTTATGACTGCATTAAAAATCTACACTTTCGTTATATTTAGTACTTTTCTGTAAGTGAACTTTTATAATATTTTTACTACATACTCCAACGTTTTGTTATTAAAAGCTCAGTGAAAATCTTTAAAAGAAAAGCAAAGGATAGTACACTTAGGCCCACTTGCGCAGATCTGGGTTAAAGTTAACTCTGAGTTAAACATCATGTCATCTCTATCACTGACTTGGTGAGTGACAGATATGACAATATTATGATGTTTAACTCAGAGTTAACTTTAACTCAGATCTGCGCAGATGGGCCTTATGGTCTATTTCATTGTTTCACCAATACAAGCTAAAACTTCTGGAAAAGCTAAGTATATGTGTCACTTACATATAGCTTTTCCGGAAGTTGTGTCTCTGTCACTACAAACTAATGGCCGTTCCCTATATTCAATCTATCTCTAGTTTGACATACAACCGATCGCAGCTGACATAGAATTGACATAAAATATATGGAGCTAATGTCTAATGTGAGCTATTCCTATCTCAAGTAAGAGATAGATCAAATATTGGGAACGGCCGTAAGAAGTGACAAAACATTCGGTGAAGATATTATCATCTCATAATATGAGGCCTTTATACAGGCTGTAACACACTAAGTAATAATTATACTTAAGGATGTGTAATGGTTCCACGGAGTTTGCTGTGAAAGTAGGGTGAAAGAGAAACTTTTTTTTTACTTTTGTATGAAAAAAAATCATGACGCTGGAGCGCTTATACAAATCGCAAATTTTTTTTGCTCTTTCAACGCTGCTACTTTCATTGTGAATTCTATAATGTTTATAATATAAGGGATACATACAAACCCTAAAGTATTACCACTATGTTTAGTTTTACCTTTTACATAATAATATAATATGTTTTCTAGATATTATTTTTATTTTAATAAATGAAAAACTGTCCTCACTTTTATTTTTGTCTTTACTATCTATCCAGCTTAAATTATCCATACAATTTAATTCACGTCAACTCCACCCAGTTCCAAGACAAAGTTCAATTTATCCGGGATTGGCGGGACTCATTCGATATTCGGTTCACAATCACCTCAGTGGATGAGGTCAGGAGGACTCCCGAGACTCGACCAGTCCCATGCACGATTATCGGAATCGGCAATCGGGACTCGATGGAATATGTCGATAAACTCGTCATATTTTTCCGAAGTTTGGTAATTGGATAAGCGTATCACAAATCACACAACATATAAAGTCGTGGCTTTTATAGATAAAGTTTGTACGAAAATAGGGGACTAGAATATTTTTTAGAAGTTCCGTCAACCTATAATAATTCATATTTCAATTAATGTTTTTTAGGGTTCCGTACCCAAAGGGTAAAAAGTACCCTATTACTGAGACTTCGTTGTCTGTCCGTCTGTCCGTCTGTCCGTCTGTCCGTCTGTCCGTCTGTCCGTCTGTCCGTCCGTCTGTCTGTCTGTCTCCAGGCTGTAACCCAAGAACCGCTACAGCTAGACTTCTGAAATTTTCACAGATTGTGTATATCTGTTGCCGCTATAACAACAAATACTGAAAATAAAATAAAGTTAATATTTATGGGGGGCTCCCATACAAGAAACGTGATTTTTTTGGCCTTTTTTGCTCGTAATCAATAATGGTAACAGCTAGGCACTTGAAATTTTCACAAAATCCTTAGTTATATTTTTAATTTAGTAATTAGTAATAAAATTAAAATAAAGTAAATATTTAAGGGGGGCTCCCATACAAAAAACACAATTTTTTGTCTACTTTCGCTCTATATCGGTACGGAACCCTTCGTGCGCGAGTCCGACTCGCACTTGTCCGATTATTATTTTTAATTTAGCCCGGCCGCACATTGTACGACATTTCAGATCAGAAACAGTTGAACGTCCGCGCTGTCTCTTACATTTTGTACTGAGCCGAGTGAGCTCGAACTCGCCGGAAGGATATTTCGGATAGTGTGCGGGGTGGCGGTCCAGCGGAGTTCAACTATTTCTGATCAGAATTCGGACAATGTGCAGCCGGGCTTAAAGTGATTTTTGTACTAAAACAACGATGCCAATCCCATAATACTAATTTAAAAGCTTAAAACATTCTAATAGCTGATGTTCTTTTCATTGTCTTCATTCCTATCAGTCTTGGTCCTTTTTGTTCCAAGTAAGTTAGGTAACCTACGTAGTTTAAAAATATAACTCACCCATTATTAACATGATGACTGGCAGTGTGGAGAGGCAGGCGAGGAATACCGTCATCAAAACTGAAAACAAGTTATAAATTAAAAAAATATATAACGTACTGATGACGAACCGTAAATTTTTCGGGATAAAAATATCCTATTTAGTATAGGATATTTTTAATATCTACTATATAAAAATAAGTCGGGTTTTCTTTGTTGACGCTATAACTCCAGAACGCACGAACCGATTTCGACGGTTTTGCATTCGTTGGAAAGGTCTCGGGCTACGTGAGGTTTATAGAAAAAAAAAATAAAAAAAACTTCAAGAGAAAAATCACAAATGCGAAAATATCTCTGTCTGTCTGTTCCAAAGTCTACGCGGACGGAGTCGCGGGCAACAGCTAGTTCAGTACAAATTTAGAAATGCATCTACGCGTCGCGTTGTGGTCATAATTGACCCAGTGTATACTATATAGCCCGCGAAAACTAACGTCTACTAAAATGTCTTGTCCATGATCTCGGCGTTACCTTTACTATCATGGTTTCCTATTTTTTAATGCCAGATATTTAAACGATCTTAAAGTGCCATGCGACTTATACCAGTATATTCATAGCAATAAAACCTTCAAGATTATTATTTTTAACAAAAAATTAAAACCGACTTCCAGGGTAAAAAGTTAAAAACAATAATAATTTATAATGAACAAAAAAGTGTTAAATAATTCTTACTCTTTAAAGTGCCTTATGCATAATTCTCCTAAACCTCAACTATTTCTGTACACAATCTACATTATTTTGAAGACGGTACCAGCTATAAGAATGCTGAGTTGTATGACAAAATATTTTTAATATTTAAGACTGGTACCGACTTCAAAATAATGTAGATTGTGTACAGAAATAGTTGAGGTTTAGGAGAATTATGCATAAGGCACTTTAAAGAGTAAGAATTATTTAACACTTTTTTGTTCATTATAAATTATTATTGTTTTTAACTTTTTACCCTGGAAGTCGGTTTTAATTTTTTGTTAAAAATAATAATTTCACTCTTTTAAGTGATTTATAAGCTGGTTTTCTGCACAGACTAATATGTGTTATGCTTAGTTACTTTGGATCCAGGATACACTTTCATGATATTATGAGAACTCATTGTCTGATATCACTACTTCAGAATTGCTTAAGCAACTCCAAGCATAATATACTACTGTATACCTAATGTATATGCTTGGCGTTAATCAAGCAATAATAAAATTAATGTTTATACGCCTGTCTTTAAAGGCTCTAAAGTTCTGTTCAGTGACTTTCTATCATTACACTCATGAAAACAACTCAACATTACTAGATGACGCCCGCAACTTCGTTGCGCCAAAATTCGTTTATCGCGCGGAAACTTAAAAATTTTCCGGGATAAAAATATCCTATCCTATGTCCTTTCTAGGGACTCAAAGTATCTCCATGCCAAATTTCAGCAAAATCGGTTCAGCTGTTCGAGCGTGAAGAGGTAACAAACGGACAGACTGATAGACAGACAGACAGACACACTTTGGCATTTATAATATTTGTATGGATGCTCAAATATAACTAAAATCGTCCTTATAAATTTTAAGAATAACTTTCCTCATAGATCTTATGATCAAGTTGCTAACTCGGTAACCTAAACACCAAGGTCGAGTCATTTACATTGAAATAACATTATAATTTTTTAAATCGTTCGACAAATTCGGGCTTTGTTCTTAAAGACGATTAAAAGTAACAATAATAGGGTTATACCTAATTAGATAACTCATGGTGTGGTGACTGGTAGTAGTGATGATGATGATGAATATAACTTGCATAGTGGCATATGCTTTCAGTTCTTAAACCAACTCCGAAACCCCCAAACTTGTATATATAAGGAATCGGGAGATCTCTTAGCACCTTCGGAACCATGGTATAACTAATTTTAAAATCTTGCTTTTTCGTAGCACATACTTAGGATACTTCTCATAAAATCGAAATCATTATATTATGTTTCCATATAAATTTGGAGGAGTTCCCTCGATTACTCACGGATGTATGGTGGAATGGTGGTGATGATGATGATGATAAATTTAATTTGCATAGTAGTATATGCTTTCAGTTCTTAAGACAACGCCGAAACCCCCAAACATGTATCTATTAGGAGTAAGGAGTTCTGTTCACCACCTTCGAACCATGGCATATCCTGGTGCAAAATCTTACTTTTTGGTAACATATGCCTGAAATACTTCATATGAAATCAAAAAAAAACATATGTTTCCATTTGAATTTTGAGGAGTTCCCTCGATTACTCATGGATCCCATCATCAGGTCACCACTTTTCTGAACATTGCTTTTTGGTAGCATATGCTTAGGATACTTCTTATAAAATCGAAATCATTATAAGTTTCCATATAAATTTGGAGGAGTTCCCTCGATTACCTACTCATGGATGTATGGTGGAATGGTGGTGATGATGATGATGATTAATTAAATTTGCATAGTAGTATATGCTTTCAGTTCTTAAGACAACGCCGAAACCCCCAAACATGTATCTATAAGGAGTAAGGAGTTCTGTTCACCACCTTCGAACCATGGTAAATCCTGGTGCAAAATCTTACTTTTTGGTAACATATGCCTGGAATACTTCATATGAAACCAAAAAAAACATATGTTTCCATTTGAATTTTGAGGAGTTCCCTCGATTACTCATGGATCCCATCATCAGATCACCACTTTTCACAAAATGGGACCAAATTGGAGTGGAACCTAATATAACAAAAGAAAAATTTTGAAAATCGGTTCATAAACGGCGGAGTAATTGTTGAACATACATAAAAAAAAAAAAAAAAAAAAAAAAAAAATATCCACAGACGAACGTATAACCTCCTCGTTTTTGGAAGTCGGTTAAAAATAACGTATTCCTTCTTAAAAAACTCAACACACCTGCAGCTGCTCTTCTGATGTTGCGAGTGTCCATGAGCGACGGTAGTTGCTTTCCATCAGGTGATCCGTTTGTTCGTTTGCCTCCTTATTTTATAAAAAAAATATACTAACTCGTCCTATTCATGATCTTGGCAGCTCGGCACACGAAGTCAACCGTGCCTGATGCCTCCATGTTGGCGTCTTTCAGCTGGTAGGCCACGGAGCCGTATGTGGTGAGTCCCACGCCCAGTCCCAGCCCACGCTCGTACTTCTCCCCGCAGAGACGACGCTGCTCGTCACCTGATACCTGGTAACAACATACCTGGTTTGAACATACCTGGTTACAACATACCTGGTAACAACTTACCTGGTTAAAAAACAACATATTTGGTTTGAACGTACCTGGGTAGAACATACCTGGTAACAACTTACGTGGTTAAAACATCCTGGCCTACCACATGCCTTTAACTTTTAGGCTGCGTTTCCACTGAGCTAATATGCGGCGAAAAAGCAGCCTTAAGTGGAAGATCGTATCATATTTGCCCAAAATATCCTAAGATTTTTCTTTACGCATTAGATTTAGGCCCAATTTCACCAACGACAGTTAAAATTAACGCTCGAATTAGTACTTCTTTCGTTTTTCATATGAATGAAAGAGAAGACATAACATTTTAACAAGCTGTTAACACTAATATTGGTTAAATTGAGCCTAAAGATGGGTACGTACTTGGCTTACGGAGCTGGAAGCCCGTCGTGAACCGGTGTCGGAAGTCTGCCGGCCCGCTATGGAGCCGCGGTAAGGTGACACTCTCCCGCGACCTGCTGAAAATATAATATCGTACCATGAGAGATATTGATTCAAAGAAGACCACATTACTTGGCCGGCTTATGTCGAGCCCAGCTGAGTGCTGACAGAACGTAATAACTAACGAAGCAGGCTCCTAGACGATCAGTTTTATTGTGCAATATCACGTATTGTGCAATATTACTGACCGTCTAGGGTTAACGTTGAACGCGCCCGCCTTTCAATTTTATTGTCAAATAAATTGTTAAATAAAAAAAACGATTTTTAAGTCTTTACACCATTAATAAATTTAAAATCTTAGGGATGATAATAAAGTATATTGTGTAAATATATTTTATTATTATCATTAGCTACCGGGCTGGTTTTAAATAGATTTTAACTTTTAGTTATAATAGTAAACACAAAGATAAACTACAACTTTTTAAGCTTTAAAAGTAAAACAAACTATACCAGAACATCGATAATTCCGGGAAAGGTAGTTACCTGAAATTGCTCACGGAATATTAAGTTTAATATTCTTTGAGCAATTTCAGGTAATTTTGAAATTATTCATAAGGGAAGAGGTTCCGTTACGGTTTACCGGCTAACGTCTGCTTAGGACTAAAGTTTCCGAGAACACGTCACGACTCACGACTCAAGAAATTACTTCTTCAAGGATGAAATTATATTACTACTGTCCAGGAAAAGGACGTAATGCAAAACGTCAAAATATCATTATGGGCCTGTTTCACCACTTCCTGATAAGTGCCGGATAAACTATCCATGACTTAATTTGACAGATAAGGTAGAATCAGTCAAAAAAGTTGTAAGAGAATCGGTCAAAAAAGTTGTATCTATCCGACACTTTATCAGGAAGTGGTGAAACAGGCCCTAAGGCTTTGAACAAATTTCTTAAAATGCTAATTGTTGCCCTTACATTAATTTAACAAGTAATAAGTTCAATAACTTAAGCCCGACTATGATAAAATACAAAATATTACAAAGGAAACCTATGTTATCCACGGCATCGATTATTTTGGTTTCAGCGTTATCGGGTCAAAATGAAAATGATCAACTCACCAGCGCATTGACTATCTTCGCTAGCTCTCCTTTCCCTCGACACCAGCGGCTCCTGAAACGTCAAGGTTAGGCTTCCTCTGGGACTTATTCTGGCAGCTTCCAATTCGCTCGCCACGAGACTGCCTCTGGCACTCCTCTCCGATGGCGCGATACTGCCTCGGGGACTCTTCTGTGAGTCGGGGATCAGGGACCCACGTGGACTTCTCATCATGTCCGACGGGTCCTTCCTTAGACCTGAATCTGGGATGATGCTCCCTCTCGGACTAGTCCGAGGGCTGGGACCCAGTTCCTTTTGCCGCGCCGGGTCTATCTGTATACTCGCCACCGAATGCCTGGGACTGCGCCCGACGTCCGGTACTAAAGAATTTCTTGGCTGGTTCCACAACGAAGCATCTGGTACCAAGCTTCTTCTCGGGCTCCGTGCTGTGGAATCTGGCGTTATGCTGTTCCTCGGGCTCCTGTTGAAATCTTGTGGGTTAAGGCTGAGTCGCGAGCCGTAAGCTTGTTCTACCCCTAGATTATTTCTAGAAGGAGTGAGTGTGTTCTTGACTAGAGCCGTTTCTGGTGTGATAGAGTTTCTGGGAGATCTGGACTCGGGGACTAGGGAGTGTCTCGGACTCCTGTGGTAGGACTCCAATGCGGCGTCCGGTGCCAGGCTTGCTCGAGGGCTCCTCTGTATCTGTATAGCCGTGGGCTCCATTTCGTCGTCAGTTTCTGTGGTCGCTAGCGACGCTCGCCTGGAGTTCTGTGCCGAAGGTCTGGGGGACCTGGTCTGCGGTGAGGTTGCAGCGCTCCGCGACGCCCTTCGCCGTCTGGATGATGACGTTCTGTGCAACATCCTGACTTCTGTTCTGTGTCTCTTCTATTTTATATTCGCTCCCTCATTTCGAATTAGTGTGAACTGAAACAAAAGAAAACGTTATAAATAACGATGTAACGTCTCGTTATCAATAAGTAATGATGTTACTTCTGCTCTACCATAATCTAATAAGTCCGTCTGGCTTGTTTTCAGCAAATGAATAGGAGATCCTGGAATTCAGTTTGTTTATTTCGCGTCAATAAATCCGAGCGAGACAGGTTTCAAAGCTTAAATCAACAATCTGTTCAAACCGACGCGCGACGGATTTATCAAATGAAATTTTAAATTCGTGTTCCAACAATTCCGAACCTCAATTAAGTCTGGTAAAATCGGGTAAGTGGCTTTGATTCTTCAAGTTTTTAATTTGAAATATTGATTTCATGGACGCCACATTGTCCGAATGCAAAATATGTAAGAACGAATTTATACAGCTATAACAACTGGGGCAAGTAAATTCCTATCCACATAAAACAGTCCCTACAGATTTCCTTTACTACCAGCAAAAAATTGCGACTATCATAAGTGCTCCAACTATATTTAGAGACGGCAAACAGAGGCGTCCAACTCGAGTAAATATGGCCTTGTTTACACACACATACACACGTAGCACCAGCGATTTATAAGAAAACTTGTAAGCTCTCAATAGACGACTAATTCTTTGTTTAGTTAGCGACGATAAATCCAAATACACCGACACAATCGTCCTCGATTTGTTCCCCGGGGGGGTTAAAGGGGGGTTGGGGGAGAGTCCAGGGAGGGGGGGGATAAATATTGCCTCGGCGCTTCGGATTGATAAATTATTGTCTATTAACAACCGACCACCTGAACTGATTCAACTATTGGTGTATTGGAGTAGTGTTTTCATTATGCGTAGTACTTTAATACTTCACTGGATTATTTGATTTTTTTATGAAATAAGGGGGCACACGAACAAACGGGTCACCTGATGGAAAGCAACTTCCGTCGTCCATGGACACTCGCAGCATCAGAAGAGCTGCAGGTGCGTTGCCGACCTTTTAAGAGGGAATAGGGTAATAAGGGAGGGTAGGGATGGGAAGAGAAGGGAATAGGGGAGGGTAGGAAAGGGAATAGGGTAGGGGATTGAGCCTCCAGTTAACTCACTCACTTTTTTTTTTTTTGTTTTCTCTGAGGACGTGGTATTTCTCCGGTCGAGCCGGCCCATTCGTGCCGAAGCATGGCTCTCCCACGTCATAAATCTGTATCAATATTCCAAGGTTTGTGTGTATATTTGTCTGTCTGTTAACGCCTAATGTATTGAACCGACACACACGTGATACTAGAGCTTATCTAACTTGAATTGACGCGCTATTTCTGAAGTAGTAGGGTATTTCATTTCAAATCCCATGCCTAGTAAACCACAACTCAGACATACAATTTTGTATTTACTTATATAGGTGAAATGCACAGTCCACAATATGCACACTGCGATTTAATACACTGAATATCTTTAGTTAAAATATATAAATAACATATAACATCAATATACAGGACGTTACACTTCACAACTTAATAATGTCGTTTTGTAGAATCACCGTGAGCACGCCTCAGGAAATTGGACGGAAAATGACTTGTCAATATAGACGATTTCAGAAATTGTTATAAAGTATACTATCGAATCCGGCAAACATTGTTTTGTCATTTACGTTTTTCGTATACGAAGAAAATAGTTGGTTGATTCTTATACGAAAAATATGATGTCTAATGATTTCCTAAAGGCTAACGCAAATATTATTCATATTTTAGACACTTTTTAACGGGCTTTGGCCTACCACACATTCCCACCTCTGTATCTCCTGTGTCACCAGGATCGATAGCGGTATCCAACCACGAAAACCCTTTGATATTATGATCTCAGGGAGCCCGAAGGATAAGCTATAGCTGTCTTGGGACCTGCAACGAAATTAATCAGAAGAAAATAGGAGGAGTAGGAAGAATTCCAATTATCCTCCCCATACAAAGCGGGAGACAGCACAAAGTTGCAATGACCGAAAGTAAGAGAACTTAATGGGGAGCACCACGGAAATAAGGCTTATAATAATTGTGATTCCTAAGCTGAAGCTAAGTTAACATTGGAGTTTATTGTGTATGATTGTCGCCAATAATAATTGTGACAATAACGCTTGAAGGCACGGAAGTTCCTAGCGCTGTCCACGAGATCAGTGTAGTGAGCGACTCCAGATTTACAATATAGGTTGTTCAGCATTGTAGTTTGTTCCTCTTGCCAAAGGCCATCACTCCCAAAGAATATTATGGGCGGTTTGTTCAAACATACTGCCTTCGGTCGAGCATAGATGATGTAACCAATTTAAATCCATAAAGTTTGGCTTTAAAATTTCCATGACCGGTCAGGAATTGAGATACGCTGTGATCAATATATTATATAACCAGTATTCGGACAGCCGTTCACGAATATTAGGGAAAAAGTTATAAAGATGTCTCACTTTAGTGGATGGATAGATGGATGGTGGACACTTACAGATAATACTGAGGTTTTAAGATACCAGGTGCATTCAACGTGAATCAAAACACAATTAATAATGACACTTGGTAAAGATTTTGCAGAAGATAAAGAGGACGTTAGTCGCCTCAGTAATCTGTAATCCACCCGTGATCACGGCCGCAGAGTAGTAACCGAATCGCCGACAAAATAAAACTACCGTGCTTCGCGAAAAAATCCGCTTGTTATTGTATCCGCTGTTTATTGAAAAAGATTATTTGTCAGTAAAAACTGACACTGAATGACTGGTCCAAAATGGTGACACTGAGTGACTCGATAAATGTTTTGCGAGAATTTCATGACTCATCATGAACTTCTTTCAAAAGTTTTTACGATTAACTCAGTGACTCATTGTCACTATTTTAAACCTAATTCCTAACTTATGTTTCTTATATAAGTCAAGGTCATATAAAAAGAGGAGTCGGAGAGAATCGAAATAAATTGTTCATACGTTTTTATTTCGTTTTAACGTTCACAGAATGTCACAGACAAAAAACGATAGTAATGAACAAAGTGCGGGCATTCCGCCGCGACCTAATCTGTTTCAATTTGCCCGAGGGGGGGAGCGCACCCCTCCGTCCTGGGGGGAAAGGTGGGTAGCGGAGGGGGGAGTGATTTATCCGCGTAGATACGGCAGCAGCCACCATTATCAGCTTAATATATCTGCAGTAACAGTAATTAAAAGATATTAATAATATTATGTACTACCGACTAAGCATTTTACATTAGATAATCGTAGCCAACTAGCACTCTTACTAATAACGATAAACGCAACGTATTTCAACGTATATAAGATCAACTGTCTGCGTGTTTTGTGATTTGGAAAATTTACAATGAATGCAAACAGTTCTAATTAATTATTTTATTAAAATGGGGTTAGATATTGCCCCAACTGTGCTACCACTAAAGTTTGTTTTACGCACTGGAACTGTACACTATTCCCAATAGAAATTATCCAATTCCCTGCTACTGCGTCGCAGACACTTGTAAACGAAATATAGTTTCAAATTAATTAGCAATTTTAACCCATAAATCCCCAAGCGGCAGCCGGCTGCCGCATAACAATTGAAAATCTATTGTGTCTGCGATACCCACGAAAGAGTTCACGATAGAGTCTGCGCTAATAAATATTGAGTTTTGATATGCATTTTTTTAAACTTTTAGTAAAAGACACGATTCAATTTATAGCAAACCAACTTAAACAAAAAGCATACCGTGGTCAGGATCAAAAATTCCAAATAATCGATTTATAAACATTTCACTTAGGAAACTTAAGGCGGAGCTTTTAAATCAAGTTTAGCATACTTCGGTCGCGGTCGAACTAAGCTCGGGTAAGCTTAAGCCCCGTAATGAATTTAATCAAAGAAATAAAAGAAGGTACACTATTGTCGGCGAGCTTATTGGGATAAGCTTTTGGGCTTTTTATTGGAGACCAGAGTCCTATTGGAATTTCTGTCGTAATGTAGTTATGTGATTAGTGTAGTAGTTATGTTCTAATTGGTTCATTCTTAACGTAAGTAATTTTGTACTGATTTACCTTTGTCTTATGATTTTATGATCAGGTCATATTCTGTTTTAATGTCTTAATATAATATTGTTTAATATATTAGCCAGTACACTTTAAATGTCGAATATTTGACCTACCATTATAGTATATTACTTAAATATACTATTTCGACCATTACTTTTTCTGTGATAATATTTCTTTCATTCTTTTACACTAAAATAATATTCCAAATACTTAAAACATAAAAAGTATATAAAAGAACAAAATAAGATAAGCGATTAACTTATCGGTGTGGAAAGGAAGCCCCGCCGCGTCCGGTGCGCGACGGAAACGGATATTGCGGGAGGCTGCGTCGAACCTGTGATGTACGACTTCGTAACAGACATACATACATACACACAGTGTTTAACAAAATAATATTGTAATCATTGTCCCATGAGTCTGGTTGTTGTTGGTTGCCCGCATCCAGTCATTTTATAGAAGTTTTTCCTGTCATGCGGGTTACACGCGCGAGGCAGGCGCAGGTTGTCACCCGCATGCGGATCTGCTGATCCGCGCATGACAACAAGTAAGCGCAAAGCACACTAAAAGCAATATTTTGTTTCTATTTACACTATTTTTCTTACAAATAATATTTTTGCTATACTTTTCTAACACATTTCGAACACTCGCTGAATTATTATTAAAGTTAAGATTTGTGATTAATTTCACGGGATATTGTTAGAAATATTAATAAACTAAATTAAAAAATATAAGTTTAAGAGATGAACTCAAATAGATAAAAAATAATGAATTTAGTTCTAAATAAAAAGGGCTTGAAATCTGAAAAAAATATAAAAATAAACTCATATTATCTCAATTTTGAAATACCTACGCAATAAATATTCTCAAAAACCTCAGCCTCCCAAATTAAATGGTTTATTAGGATTCACTGAAAGTGGCCAAAAAGATGCAAACTTGTAAATTTTCTAATTAAAACTCGCCAACATAAATGAAGTGAGTTTAAAGAACTCTATTCATGCTCAAGCAAAATGGAAACATAAGGCTTGAAATATCAATAGAAAGTTTCGATGTATTTTCTACGGAATATTAATTAAATAATAATAATATCGATAGACGCTTCACACCACGTCAGTCTGGCCCCGTGGTAAGTACCTGAAGGACTTGGTTTACGGGTACCAGACAACGGAATTATCTTTAATACTTATATACTATACATATATTTAAGATTTTTATTATATGATACACATATTTAATACACATCCATGACCCAGGAACTTTGAAAACTTTTTGATCCGTCGGCGGGACTCGAACCTGCGACCCCCGGCTTGAGCTACCAACAGCCCACCAACTGAGCCACAGAGCTTGTTGTCATATAAAATCGTTGTAAAACAACGCTTAGTTAATGTTGTGTTTTGCAGTGTGTAACGTATTCCGTTGGAGTTGCAAGTGAACTTTCCATTTACCATCAGGTGTTTCATCAGCTCGTTTCCTTCCTTATCGTTTTAGTTTATTTACCTTTAATTAATGTACGGTATTTGAGTTTATAGTAATCCTCATAGTGCAACTACTTTATAATAATTAATTGGTGCATTGATATTTCTGGAATCTCAGATTTTGTTGGTACTAAGAATGCCAATAATATTATATTTTTCTAATATTTTTTATTTGCCAAGAATCGGGTGTTATAATATAATACTAAGGCCTACTTGCGCAGATCTGAGTTAAAGTTAACTTTGTAAACATAGTATGGTAACTTGGGTCTTTATGTGTATAAAATTGTTTGTAATTGGATACACCCACACACCTTAAGTGTCAGCTTGTGATTGATAACGAGCCGTCCCCGGTCCCAGCCCACGCCGTCTCGAGTGGAACATTATCCTACACGAGGTGACATGCCTAAATATACCGGAAATGGAAATTACAAATATTTATACCGTTTTCGATCAGATGAGATGACATTTTCTAGCTAAAGGAATATATTTTTCTATTTAGGGCACAGAGTATGTTCGATATGGTTTTAACAACAAAAATCTTAGAGTACACTAGCTCCAGATGTGACAACATAGACTGTCGCGCGGCTGCCGCACTACTAGCGTCTTAATGTGAAGGCAGCCTTAAGTTCACAGAGTAAAAAAGATTAATTAGATAGAAAGTTTAAACGATAAACGATGGTGATACAATATCTTCTTAATCCTTCGATCGCAGATTGATTATTGATTTGAAACCACAATTATTTTGTGTGAAACCAAGACAGTTTTAAAAGTCGCATTGCTTTTAGCATGACTTCGCTAGCTTACTGCGAAAATTACAACCCACTTTAATGATTGCGTTTTAATTTACCAAAAGTACTATTAGGTAGAACAACGGAGTAATTGTTAGAAGATGCGGTATCAGTAATACAATTACATAAAATATTCACTCCGCTGCGCGCGGGAATTAGAGTTAAGGTGACTTTCCGATCGCCGCAAGCGACTTCGGCTGACGAAAATTCTATGATCTTTATGATCTAGGTTTTAGGTATCATTTTGCTCTACGCCACTTCAAATCAGCGGCAGCTGGGTCGCCGTACCAATGTCGGTAGGAAATGAAACCTATAAGTAGGCTTTACTGACCTAGGGGTCATAAAGTGGCATTTTATTTCAATTTTTGTTAGTCGCGGTCGTTTGCCTTAGTCGTTGATCGGAATGGTACCTTTACATAAAATATTCACTCCGTTGCGCGCGGGAATTAAATTAAGTCTTTGTTTTGATTAGGATTTAATTTGTGTCCGTATTTAGGATTAAATGCGATCATCAAATCATGATAAAGGTAAATTAGATGTCCATAACGTTGTTAATAAATTAATTCATGGCACGGAAACCGTTAATTTTTCGGGATAAAAACTATCCCATCATAAAATCCCTTTAAAAACTAGTACGTTCATTATAAACTTTATCAAAATTATAATCTCAGCGGTGTAAATGTGAAGAGGAACAGACAGGTAGATAGTAAGATAGAAAGGCATACCTTTTCATAAAATTGGTAAATTAATACAGACTATGAAACCTGCAAGTAATGTGTGCAATTAATAAGAATGGCGTGCTATATCTATTTTACGAATAACAGAATAACATGAACCTATTATGAACCTATGTATTTCGCGGCCATCTAGTGTATTTTTAATTTTTCAATCAGTGTGGCGTTTATATGTTTTATAAAAACTAACAATTAATACTAACTTTTAAGTATCAAAGAGACCTAAAATCATTTAAGGATCCATTTATTCGAATTCAGTTTACAACATAAAATTATCACAAACAACAAGAAAGCAAAATCACACCGTACATAAACTAAAACCATCTGCTTTGCTTATTCATACTGTTAGGATAAAGCTAATAATGACTTGAAAGTAATTAATTTAAGTCATCCCAACGTCTTTGTTCCATTTATGAGCAGCTTGTAGCAAGCTAGACCAAGCTTTGTAGATATAGCAGTTCCCGAGAACACGACTTAAGTTATTAATGTCTGTCTACACGATGGAAATTCATCTTCCGACATTCATCATCATCAGATCTACAAGCTTAATCTAACAAGTACCAGTACGGTTTTGATGTTGTCTCGATGCGTAGAAGTATTAGTAAAGTGGTATTCTTATCAATTTCTTATCAAATGTATCAAAATTCTTATCAATGTACAACCAAAGTATCGTATAGTGAAATACGTTTCATTTTAAATAAAAAAAAACGCCTCCGTGGTCCAGTAGTTCAGAGCTCGGCTCTTGACTCGGAGGTCGTGGGTTCGATTCCCGCGTTGGAAACATGTTATTTCCAAGTTTGGTTAGGATAATGCAAGCTGATCACCTGATTGTCTGACAAGTAAGATGATCCATGCGTCGGATGGGCATGTAAAAAGGCGGTTCGGCGCCTGATCTCTCGCCGGTCGTGTCGGTCTGCCGTCCCACTGGGTTATGAGTGTAAAGGAATAGAGAGTGCTCTTGTGTACTGCACACACACTTGCGCACTATAAAATTACTCCTGCGTAGCTGGCCTGGTTTTAATGAAACCGGCCACCGTCACCGACACCGGTGCGGGAGCTATTATTATTATAACATATTTAGAGCATGTTTCACATCGGATAGCTTTCTAGTTTGTTTCATACTTCACATTATGACCGCGACAAAACTATCAATTCGACCCAAAATTAAATAGCGTTCTGATTTTTCGAGTTGGCAGCCAAACAGGAGCGCTTTTTAAACGCATGAAGATAAATGCTTAGTAGCTCTTTCTCGAGGCAAAACACGTGAAGTGAGTGATTACCCCACGTCGGGTAGCGTCGGAAGATGTCGGTTGACGTCGGGTGGCGTTGGAAGGCGTGTGAAAAACGAAAGTGAGATGGATCGCCCTGCGCCTCTCCCAACACGGAAACCCTTTTCATCGTAAAAAAAATAGACGCGGAAGTTTGCATCGTATATCCATCTTCTTTTTTGCCATTTTCTATATCATTTCTAATTTTATGAACAGGAATTGTTTATTTCTTGATATAGGCTGCTGGCATATTCAAAGACATTTTAAGATGATAAAACTTCAATTTAATAAAGAGTTTGATATAAATTATATTGTACATTGATTACAAAATCTTCATTATACTTAATTATAGTTAAGAATTTAATATTCGTCTCTGAGTGTGGCAGTTAAACTTTTTTGTCAAATTACCAGTCACACTGCACACAGTAAGGACTAAAGGAAAGTCGTATGGTACTTTCTTTAGCTGCAACACGTATGGATTTCCAGTATTTTGTTTCATAATACTAGCGTAGGACTAATACATTCTACTTTACATACACACAGGAGATTAATTTAAATTTAATTTAAAACAAAATTAATTCTAGGTGATCACCCGTATCTTAGTACCCGCATATTCCAAAACCACACAAGTTAAATTTAACTGGCCCCACTGTCGTTTGTTGAAAAGTCTACTAAAGTTTAGGGCTTAGTAATAAAGTTAGTCATTGAAAAGAAAAGCTTTTTCATCCTCATTAAATATTTAAATTTTGATACTTCTTATCTTAACTACACAAAATATTACTTACCGGTACTTTAATGATTTGTATAGTCATTTTAGTACTACTCAATATTAAATTGGATAAAGCCCTGGGAAGCAACATAAATTTGTTTCTGTAGTAACAAAATCGATCTTACTTTGTATTTTGAAATATTTACTGATAATAATAGGAAAATAAAATCATTTTTTCTTTTGCTTATTTTTTGGTCTCTCAGGAGCTTTTGAACTAATTATTTGAAGTCCCAGAAGATTTATTTTATGTTGATTTGTTTTTTGTTCAGTTGTAATAAGTCCGGTAAGATTTATATTTTGTTTGTTAGGACTTAGATTTATAGTCTTAGTCTAGACTGAATGAATATATTCTAAATAAGGATCCAGTCCAATCGACGGAGACAGATTACCGCTGCATGAGATATTGTGGAGTAAACATAGATTTAAAATGAAGATAAAGTAATGAAAAAGCACTGTCAGATAAGTACATAACTTGGTCCGCAATTTCTTTTAATTTTGAAATTTTTATAAAAAATTTTTTTATTGTAACATACTTATACAAATCTGACAATATAATTTTGTTTATATAAATGCTGAGCATTTCGTGGCAACGAATAATTTATATCCTATACTCTATAACACACTTGCATATCACTGGTACATATTTCGGAGCTATGTAGCGGCTAAATAACAATATTATGCTATTAACTTGTAGTGGTTTTACTCATTTCGTAACAATGTAGTAACTATAGTAGCGATACGCAAATCGTAGCAAAGCAGCAGCGCTACGCAATTCGTAGCAAAGCAGCAGCGCTACGCAATTCGTAGCAAAGCAGCAGCGCTACGCAATTCGTAGCAAAGCAGCAGCGCTACGCAATTCGTAGCAAAGCAGCAGCGCTACGCAATTCGTAGCAAAGCAGCAGCGCTACGCAATTCGTAGCAAAGCAGCAGCGCTACGCAATTCGTAGCAAAGCAGCAGCGCTACGCAATTCGTAGCAAAGCAGCAGCGCTACGCAATTCGTAGCAAAGCAGCAGCGCTACGCAATTCGTAGCAATGTAGCAGTGCTACGCAATTCGTAGCAATGTGGCAGTGCTACGCATTTCGTAGCAATGTAGCAGTGCTACGCAATTCGTAGTAAAGAAGAAGTGCTACGCAATTCGTAGCAAAGTTGTAGCGCTACAGCCTACGCATCCCGTAGCAAAATAGCAGCGCGGCCGCGATGCTAAGCATTTTGAGGCATACCAGACATGCAGTAGGATAATTATAAAAAAAAGTTACCACCACTTTTATATTACTCATAATTTCACTACATAAAGCAGACAGCTGTTTCGTACCTCAAATTACTTTCAAATTTTATACCTTTTTCACAATACGTAACATTTTTTACGAGTAATATTACATTTTTATGTGCTCATAATTCCGTTGAACAAAACATTAATATTGTAAGCGATCTTGTGAGCTGTGACGTCACCCGCGAAGCCTGCCGTAATTTAATATCGTCGTTACGTCCGAGCCCCGTAATCCCGATTTAAAAGTCAAATTCTGCTCTTAGCCCGGGGCAAGGGTAGCGACAGCAAAAATGGCAGATGTCTTTTTATAAATAACGTTGGTATTTTCATACAATGAATACTGAACGGCGTTAAAGTAATCCTTTTTCAAGTTTTTTAGATCTTTAGCACCATAAATAACATAACAGTCATTGGAATTATAGTACATTAATGTTGGAATCGCGATTTTGTAAATGGATGAATACGGCGCAGGACCGACTTTTTACCTAATGACGTATGGATTCATCATTTTTGGAAGAAAATCTGTTGATCAGCATCTGCATTGTTCAATCTGTTGATTACAACCAAAATCAACCTGGAAACAACATAACTCTGATGCGGAATCAAACTTATGGCTTTCGATTTAAAATCTACACTATTAACCACTAAAAATTTATAACAATACTAGATGCCGTTGCCCAAAACTCACATATCGCGCGGGACTTGCACTTTTGACGTGGGAGAACCATGCTTCGGCACGAATGGGCCGCCTCGACCGGAGAAATACCACGTCCTCACAGAAAACTGGCGTGAAACAGCGCTTGCGCTGTGTTTCGCCGAGTGAGTGAGTTTACCGGAGGCCCAATCCCCTACCCTATTCCCTTCCCTTCCCATCCCTACCCTCCCCTATTACCCTATTCCCTCGTAAAAGGCCGGCAACGCACCTGCAGCTCTTCTGATGCTGCGAGTGTCCATAAGCGACGGAGGTTTCTTTCCATCAGGTGACCCGTTTACTCGTTTGCCCCCTTATTTAATTAAAAAATATTTATTTCTGAGATAAAAGTATCCTTTGTCTTTTCTCTCAAATTATCTAATTACCGAACAGCAAAATCGGTTTAGCGGTTTGGGCATGAAGAGGTAACTCACTTTCACATTTATAATATTAGTAATTTAGTATGGATAATGTGATACGTAAATGCTATATTGCTAAATGCTATATTATAAAGTAACTTTACCTTGCAGAGATTGCTAATTAGATAGTAAATTACTTTCAAAAATTTCAATTCAATCAGCTGTAGTCCTATGTAATGGACGCACAGGGTCTTTTTTGCAGTCAGTACACAATAATTGTGTTATGTTTGTTTTGCAGATTTGAGAGCATAATGAAGAGACGGACAAACGAGACAATTTCTAGTACTTTTTATGTAGTAATAATGTTATCACTAAGCCGAAATAAACGAGCTAAGGAGTGCCTAATATTAAGAGAATTATGACTTGGTTAAATAATACCAATGATACAAATGTATGTGATTATAATAATATATTAGGGTGTTGATACAGAATTTACTTTTAAATAGCATCAAGGTTACTTCTAACTTTTATGTTTACATGAATGCCCTGACATTATAAACTCTTTCATCGATCTTACTATTACCCTAATCTCAATTCAGGGGATAATAATATATTAACTATAATATACACTCTAAAACCTTATCTCTCCTTTGCGATAAGCCTTATATTGTATATTTTTGAGTTGTTACGGGTAATGTTAAAACCGTACTTATAAATCCTGTGATATGGCAGGAAAAATTGTATTTTAAGAGGGATACTGACCCTAAAAATAAAACATAGTCCTTCTCTCTTCACACTCACGCACGTCTTTCATATACCAGGTGAAAAAGGACGACGCGGAATCATCGCCAAGTTAGTTTTACTTGAATAAAAGACGAACTATAATGAGAAAAAAGTGTTTTGAGCAAATTTAGGTTTTATAAATGCCTTTTTAGATATTAAAAAATATTAAAGAAAAGACAGAAAACTTCGAAGATCCAAGCAAAAATGGGTCTAAACCTAGGTTTTTAGTAAAAAAGAAACTATCGAGCATTTTTTCTGTATTCGTGTTTTCGTCTTGAGCATTTAATCTTCATGAAAAATCAGCTTTCTAGACCGTACAGATTTTGAGATCTAGGCTTCAGAATGTAGTCAAGTTAGGGTCAGGTGCATTCTTAAGACTTTAAAAGATATATTGGTTTTTCTACTCCTTTTAAACTCAGAAAAGGATAATAATAATATCTATGGACGCTTCATACCACGTCAGTATGGCCTCGTGGTTAAGGACTTGTGTTACAGGTACCAGCGGACAGACAACGGAAGTATATTTAATACTTTCATACTAGATTATACATATATCATACACTTGTTGTTTGATTATACATATATCATACACTGATTGTTATTATATCATACACATAATATTTAATACACATCCATGACCCAGGAACTTCGAAAACTTTTTGTTCGTTTGGCGGGATTCGAACCCGTGACCCCCGGCTTGAGCTACCAATGTGCTCAACACTGAGCCACAAAGGTCGTCAATGATGCTCGTATATTTGTAGATAATATCTTTGTTTCTCGGACTTCTCGGTTCAACTTGAATAAGTTTTTATTTTTGTTCCAAGAACGCTGCCCGTGGGACAAATACGTGAACAAAGTTGTGTTTTCTTTTGAGTTTGGCTAGTGATCAACCTATAGTTTCTTGCTACCTATAGTTTCTTGCTGTTCCGTTTTGAGAGCACTTTCAGACTAGGTACGTGCGATCCAAATCCATTCCAAACCTGAGAGTGGATCCATTCTATTGCATGGATCTCGGTTAAGATTAACCCTTTGTTACAATATCATGTCATCTCTTTCATAAACACAAATAACCATAGTGATGATTTAATATTATAAAATGTTATTATTTAAAATTATATTATTACAACAATGTTATGTGAAAATAATTTATTATTATAACAAAAATTTTGTTACGGGAGATAGCAAAGCAAGCCCTAACGGATGCAAGCTAGCTAGCAATATTAAAATTAGTTAGAATCATTATAACATGATTTTAAAACGTTTCCAGCCCCTATACTTATGAGTTATGATAATATTTTAGGGTGTATATTATGTGTTCGTGTAGAGAGTTCACTGTGAAAGTAGTAAGACCAATAACGCTTTTGTGATTTGTATAGGCACGCGTCCCAGCGTCACGGGGTTACCCATTCCCGGATCAGTAGTTTTCGAGTTATATACAAAAGTTTGAAACAAATTCTGACCCCTCTTTTGTCCCCTTAGAGGGATGGGGAGGAAATTTTTCATACACCAGATCTTAAGTTGGAAGAAGACAAATATATCTGCGAAAACCGCATTCAAATCGGATCAGTAGTTTTCGTGTGATGCTGGAACAAACACACAGACCGACAGACAAAAAACTAACCACAGCTTTGGTTTCTATAGCGATAACCCTTACACACTGTATTTTCCTTTGTTAAATCAGTAGGTATTGATTAAGCAGTAAACAGCCAGTTAAAATTTGACAATGACAGCAAGACAAAACATTATAGCATCCAAAATCCACAGTTATTATTATAACAATCGGTGTTTCCCACTACCTCCATTATATTTATGAAAGGAGACACTTCTTAGAATGGACCCTTGTTTATTGTAATAATAGCGTTGTCATCTTAACGAGCCTCAGTACTAATTGAAATAATCCCTACATTGCGCCTAAAGAATTTTCACAACGTCCGATCCGATATCGACCGTTAAGGTAAGGAAAAATCGTATCCGATACTCTACAATACAACGTAATAAGGGTTACGTTTCTTTCTAAAATAGGCGAGAAGAGAAAGAGAGGAATTGAGTATAATTTGTGATTCCGTGAAAATATTCTGGATCTATTATACATTCGACGATGTCAGCTTTGAAAGTAAAATAAAATCGGTCAAGTGCGAGTTGGACTCGCGCACGAAGGGTTCCGTACCGTTATAGAGCAAAAATAGGCCAAAATTTGTGTTTTTTGTATGGGAGCCCTCCTTAAATTTTTATTTTATTTAAATATTATTATTAATTATTAAAGTATACATACATTTAAGGCCTTTGTGAAAATTTCAAGTGCCTACCTTTTGCCATTATTGATGTCGAGCAAAAAAGGTCGAAAAAATCACGTTTGTTGTATGGCAGTCCCCCTTAAATATTTATATTATTTTGTTTTCAGTACTTGTTGCTATAGCGGCAACAGATATACACAATCTGTGAAAATTTCAGAAGTCTAGCTATAGTGGTTCTTGAGATACAGCCTGGCGACAAACAGACAGACAGACGGACAGACGGACAGACAACGAAGTCTTAGTAATAGGGTCCCGTTTTTACCCTTTGGGTACGGAACCCTAAAAAGGACCAAAATAACTCACCCGTTTGGATTTGATGTCACAAACAGACCGATATGTCAAACTTAAAATTTGTTACATTTTCAAGCTTAATTTCTAGCGGATAAATCCATTGGTAGAAGTGGATTTTATTCGTTCAATATCGCACGTCGTACCGAGATGATCTGAAGATGTGAGAACTCCTACTTGGGTTACTCCGTGCAAATTATGTCGAGTTTTAATATGAAGAGCCATTCGGACAGTCCCGTGCATCTTTATGAGGACGGGAAATTGAATTGTTACATTTAATACAGCTGAGCTACTAAATGTTATTAAAATTGCTAGAAGACACCCGCTACTCCGTTGCGCATAAATTCTTTTATCGCCCGGGAACCTTCAATGTTTTCGGTATAAAAGTAAATAATAAATTCTTTATTTCTGAACCATTACATAACACATAACATTTTACAATCTATTTTCAAAAGTAACGTATGTTTACACTCAAGTGTCAAAATAAATTGTTTTAATATTATACTATCTTGATTTTTTTTAGTTATGTAAGCCATACAATTTGCAATCGCCCCCAAACTAGCCAGAGCCTGTGTCTTAATGGTCCTTAAAGTATTCTATATCTTTTCCCGCGACTTAAAGTATCTTCATACCCAAAACAAGTTTCAGTAAAATCGGTTCTGCGGTTTAAGCATTAAGAGGTAACAGACTGACAGACATACACATTTTTATAGTAATTAGTTATTAGTCATAATTAATTTCATTCATTCAATGATATTTCATTAGTCATGAAACTAAGTGATAATAGAATGTAGAAACACTGAAATACTAGAACAAAGTGTTTAACGCTCTTCCTTCCGTGATTTATTTCGCAATATATTTCACTGGCGTCCGAAATCTTGGCTTTTTTATTTGAAGTCGTTTCAAAAGATTCCGTTGTATGGTCGCTGTTAAGGTGACGCCATGTTAAAGTGAAAAACCGTGTTGGATGTGTTTGAGATTGCTTGTTTTCTATGCGAGGTTGGCCCGGCCTCTCATAGAAAACAAGCAATGGAACAGCAAAAAATTGAAAGGGCGTAGCGACAAAATGGTTTTTGTCGCGTAATTTAAAAACCATAAATACATTTCATATAAGCTATGGGCAAATTAAAGTGTATACTAGAACCAATTTATGTACAAATTTTGGAAGCTTATATCACTCTCCTCTGTTGGCAAAATAGGAATCCCTTTTTTTACAGAGGTCTTTTTGATTGATTATTCTGTGTTATAAAAGTTGACCAATCGTGTTATGCTATGGGTAATTCAAAGACAAAGACATGATGAATACTGACAATGAACTTTAATTTCTTAGCTTTAGTAATTGCTGAGAAAAATGGACATCGCTACAGCCAAATTATCAAGGCGTCATCTTAAGCATATTTTGTGTTTTAAGGTTTATTAATTAGCTAATTTCATACTATTACTACATAATCTAAATAAATAACCTATTTATTTTGCAATACCATTCCCGCGAAATATATTATTTAAAAAATACTTTATTTCACACAGAAGTCACATTTTTATTGATTTTTTATAATAATTATTATGTACTGCCCTGATACAGTAGTTATAGAGAATTTCAAAAATCAGAATGGAAATATTAAAACGTCTAGAATATTAGATAAACTGAACACTTCACAATTATTATTTCAACAGTATTCATAGCATCACAAATAAAACACAGTAATACTTGCACTTTTTCCACTATATTCATTAATTTTTACAAATTTCACTTAATCACGACCGGTTTCGAAAATATCATCTTCAGGTGTTCATAGCATCAAATTAGCACCTTATCATGATAAAAACCCAAATTACCCTAAAAAAATGACACCGTATAAACTGAATCAAGAGTGTATCATAGTTAAGGGATTCGGTACACAGGGTGTTCTCGGCTCAGAATATATTACGTAATTTAAAAAATGAAGCCCTTCATTTGTATAATATACAGGTTGACACTTTGCGAAATGAATGGAGTAATCCTATTATGTATCGCGAGAAGAGAGAATAGATACTCAGCAAAATTCGTATTTATATTTTAAATGCCTACCTATTATCTACCTCTTCGCCAATAAACCGCTAAACAGATTTTGATGAAATTTGGTACATCTTGTAAATCTCTTCAGTGGTTTGAGCCTTGAGGAGAAACAGATAAACGAACACACTTTGATTGACAGTATAAAAAAATATAATATTGTAATTTTAAAGTAGGTATGTAATCAGGGTGAGCGAAGCGAGCCCTAGTATAACCCACAACCTGAACAATATTTTGTGGTTCACTTAACGGAAAAACCATCACGCCTATTGATTTGTGCTTTAACATAGTATTTTTTATTTATATGTAGAAGTGTTATCATCAGTCAGTCAAGGTGTGACAACGCGACGCTCGGCTCGGCTTTTAGCTAGTTTATTAATAATTACTAATAGTCTAGTATAATAATATAATACTTTGGACCTCAAGCCTTACGAATATCCTAGGTAAATTAGCTACCTATTTAACTATATTATGGCGACATATAGACGTAAACTATATAACATGTAGCCCTTGGCATATCAATCTCATTACAGTGAACTGTCACACTCGAGTGAGCTAACTAGCGGTTTCACTGGTCAGCGGTCACTCGAAATTAATGCTGCAACTCCTCTAGTGTTGTGGCTGTCTGTTTGACGTATATCTATACTTACGTTTATGCAGCTCTTCTAATAAACGCTGGCAACGCACCTGCAGCTCTTCTAATGTTGCCAGTGTCCATGGGCGACGGTGGTTGCTTTCTATCTGGTAACCCGTTTGCTCGTTTGTCCCGATTAGTTTATATTTTGTTTTGAATTGAATAGGAATTAAAACTATTGACCGATTGTGATGAGATTATAAAATCTCTGTATCTGTAAAAATGTGTATTCTATGGTACCTTACTAGATATTGATAATTACTGCTTAATTAAGAGACCATTTTTGACCGACTTCTGAAAAGGAGAAGGTAATACGTTCGGCTGTATGTATTTTTTTGTATGTTCAAAGATTACTCAGCCGTTTGTGGTCCGAATTTCAAAATTATTTTTGTGTTGTATAGGGTTTAACTCGAATTTTAGTAATTCGCATACTTCTAGTCTAATTAGTGATAGATGATGCACGGCAACTGGTGGGGAGTAGTTAGTTTTTTCGTTACAGAACTTGATTGGATTTCCGTGCTCAAAGCCCATGATAAAAGCTACGCAATAGCTTAAAAGATTGTGTTTCTATCGGCCGCACTCAAAGACAAAAATGACGATTGGTATAGGAGGTAGCAACGTTTTCAAGAAAGCATTTCAGGTCAGCTAATTTTGTGATATGTCGTCCTTCACAAGAAGGACTGGATTGGAAAGTAACTAGTAAGGCATACTGCAATACTTTTCATGACTTTTTCATTCGCAACCACTACCGCCAGCTCGACCGCCTAGACTCTAACCGAAAGAGCAAGAAGAACGACACATCACAAAATCAGCTAACCTGAAATGCTTTCTCGAAATAAAAGGTCTTGAATAATTCTTGTTGCCTCAACAAGTCGCAATGTAAAGCCACCCTAAATCGTCGAGATAGAAGAGTTCTCTGAAGAAATTGTTGGGTTATTTACGTTTCTATTTTTATCGAAGCCTCTTAACATTCAAGTGTTTATAGTTTGTGCAGTGTTCTTAAGTATTTTGAATTTAGATCATAAACATCAAAGGAATATAAAATAAAGAGATCGTGAATATAAAATAGCATTTTCATTCAACTCAGCTACGCCAAGATAACTCAAAATAGATGGCCAGTGTAAAAGTAAGATAAAACACGACTTCGTAAACCTAAGAGTGAGTGAAAAATTGTATTGAAGAAAATTAAAATGTTTTGTTAATGGACTTTAAAAACAAAAGTTTATGAATTTGATTTCCAGAAATTCCCAGTTTTCGTATATTATGTTATGCTATATCAGCGTCTGAACAAATTTGGCAAATGTCAAAAGTGTAAGTATGCAGTACCAAGTTTAATCAAAATCGATTCAGCGGTTAAGGCGTGAATAGTTAAAAGACAGACAGACATAAATTATACACATTTTTGACGACCTCTCAGTGGCTCAATTGCTTGAGTGTGTGGCAGCTCAAGCCGGGGGTCGCGGGTTCGAATCCTACACTCGGAACAAATAGTTTACAATGTTCCCGGGTCTGGATGTCTATTAGATATGTGAATGATATAATAAGAATCTTAAATATAATATATAAATGTAATAAATATAATATTTCCGTTGTCTGGTACCTGTAACACAAGTCCTTCAGGTACTTAGCATGGGGCCAGACTGACATGGTATGAAGCGTCCATAGATATCCGTAGACATTACTTTCGCGTATTTATAATTTTAGTACTATTATATATAAGAACAGAGTCATAAGTTTTACGTGTTTGTCAGTTTGTATAGACATACAAATCGGACGATTTACAGAACCATACATTATGAAAAATGTATAATATTAATATTTTGACAAAATATTATTAATAGCGATAGAAGTACCCGGACCAACTGGCCATAAATTATATTCAAAGTAATACTATAATATGTTGACTTACCTACTAACAACTTTGTATTCTAGAGAAATTTGTGAGAATTATGAGAAATAATAATTTTCTACCCCAAGTGAGACATGTTAATTCCGAGACGGATTTCAGCAAATTAGCTTTACTTGCAATTTTATTTAGTTTCAGAATTTTGCAGAGAAGTAATAAGAACTTTTGAAGAAATTATTACTGTAATATTTTTTAGCTAGCCACTTATGTTATTAAGTTATAATACAATATTAAACCAGTTCCAATAAAGTATATCATAATATATTAAGTTTGGGTGGGTTCAAAAAATTATTATAATTATGAATTAAGATGCACGTTTTTCCTTATGAATTACTATAAACTTCACTTTATACAGACAATTACTATCTCCAATAAAAGCAAATATAACTTTAATATTATCCAACTTCAAAACAAAAAGTATCCTCTGAAATGTAAGCTTCATTAAACTTGATAAATCTACAACAGTATAGTGCCAAATTTAACCTACTATTTTATCCCTCCTACTATAATAATAGTCGTCGCCAAAAGTACCTCAATGTCCTTAATCACTACCGTTTTAGTGGACAGCCACATGGAATTTAGGGGGGGGGATAGGTGGGGGTGGATGGGAGCTGGATGGGGGTTGAATGGGGACGGGGTGGGGAGTTAACTGGGTCAACGATGTGAACCGATAGTACTGATATCGCCAGCGTGAATTATTTAGATATGGATACAACGTGGGCGATCTAATAGTAAATTTGTAGAACTGTTTAGGGTCAGTAAACACCGAGATATGATAAGATAATAAGACTTTTACTCTTTGGCTCCTAAAAAAATATTATAATAATAAGGGGGCTCTCATACAAAAAACACAATCCTTGGCCTATTTTTGGCGTAAGGCGTAGGCGCTATCTGCCTATGATTTTTATCGGGGGTACATCATAATACTACACAATCTTTAGGATAATAATATCGGCATTCTTCTCAATATAAAACTTGACGAACAGACATTTCCATTTCAAAGCACAAAAAACATTTTTACTAAAATACTCAATTTAGTATAAAAATACTTGATCTTCGTTTAAAGTAATCTAATATCTAAGTCTAGGAGAAGTCTGCAAGCTATCTACACCCTCGAAATCCTTTATATTAGATAAGTATTCTAGTTCTGTGGAGACAAATGCAAGTTCTGTTCGATGGATTTAGGCTTCTTACTAAAATTCCAGTTGGAAATAAAATAAAGTGTTGCTTCTTTAGATATCTACTTTAGATTTTAGAAGCTTTTGTTATTTTGAAAAGGGTATTCAGGGAAAGGAAATCCATAATAATACAAAACTTTGATGCGAAATTTTGGTTAAACTTTTGAGACCCAGAAAAAAGACAGACAAGTAATTTTTTACTGACAAGATTATTGTAGATAGCAATTTGCTAAATCAAGAATTTATCATAAGTCATAACAGTAAACTCAAATTATTAGAGGTTTATATTATCAGCACAAAAAAAAATCCTTACACAAGAAAAGTCGTGCTACTAACTTAACTATCAATGTTTTTGATTCTGCATACCTCAATAGTCAACATTGCCAAATATGGGGTATACAATGCTGCATTATGTCAAAAACCCAGAAGGAAAAGACGCCATAATATGAATAATTTGAAAAAAACACGCTTGTTTTCCAACATTTTATATCCCTATTCTTTATGTATACTGACAGATTTAATATTACAATTCATCGATATATTGTTTTAATAAAACGCACCATCTGCTCTCCGGTTTATTAAACAGTCTGAAACAACCTTTTTTATTGCGACAATTTTATGTTTTCAATACAAAAGGAAATTAAAATGAATCGTAAACATTATGGCAATGTTATTGTGTTGTTTGGCTTCCAATTTTCTCTGAATACAATCATTATTTTGTAACGTAACGAACTAGGTGTGTTCTGATATAATTTATACACACAGTAAATTCAATAATGTCTGTCTTTTTCCTTTCATGCTTGTCGTCAAACTGATTGTGATAAAACTTGTTTTGAAGATACCGGTAAAGAACTAGGAAGCTGCTTTCATTGTATAACACTGATATTATCAAGGCAAAAGCATGATAGTATTAATGTTACTCTTCACGCAAAAGCTACCGAAGGGGATATTGATCAAAATATAATATAGTCACGATATGGTAGTAGCTCGGAAAATAAATTAAAACATGTTATTTTGTAACTTAAGCTACTGTTTGGGATATTATGTTAAATTAAATCATCATACGAAGAAAGGGGACCCATATAGGTTTCCCCAAGTCAAGTTAAAAGACTAGTAAACGTGGCATGGAAGAGTTTAGACGTAGAATACCAAAGTTTTTCTTCCAGTTAACTTAATATAGTTATAGTTTACGAGTTCCGTGTCGCGGTTACAGTTAGACCACGGACATGAAATTAGCGGGCAGCGGCGCTTTCCAATGTAAATAATATATCGCAGGCGACTAGTCAAAACAGCTGTTTAATCAAACAACTAGCTCTTTAACTGAACAACGCCATTAAATCACACGGCTGTACGTCGTTTAGCCTTCTTGTTGACTGCAATGTTCAACACTACAGCTAGACGACAATCAGCCAACTGGTTAAAATATGGCAAATACGTACTAATGCGTACTAGACGGTTTCCCGCGCCGCCGCCACCGCTCCCGCCCCGCTGCCCGCAAAATTCGAGGCTGAGGCCTTATTCGCGATAACTGCGCCAAGCACGCGACAATCAAAACCGATAGTTGTAATCACTGAACTGGACGAAGTTTTAACTACCGAGTTAACTGGTGCCAGTTTAAATAGCCACAATAACGTTTACGCTTTACCGATTTTGATGTGGAAGAAATTTGAGTCCCGGAAAAACATAAAATTTCCGCGCGATAAATAATAAAATAAGAAACTAACTGTCGTACTCAGAGGCAAATATTGATTACTTAACCGTCATTAAATTAAGATTTTGACATAAGCCCCATACATTATATTATGTCAAACTCTTCATTAAATTAAAGTTTAATCACCATTAAATATATCTGAGTAAGGCAATCAGCGTTATAAAGTTACATGCAACATTTAGATTTGGTTATAATTTGGTATAGAATAACTTTGAGTCCTGGGAAAGAACATTGGATACTTTTTATCCCGGAAAAATATACTGTTCCTGCGCAATAACCAATTTTGGCGCAACGGAATTTCGGGCGTCATTTATAAGAGGTCTATTGCTATATTGGCGTTGCACTTGAAGTAAATAAAGCAAAGTTCATTAACCTCTGAAGGTGCTACTGTAGGACACAGAACAAAGAGCCAAGAATAGAATATTGTTCGAACAACAAATACCTAGATTTTGGAGTGGCGTGTTTGTCATGGCGTGATTAGAATTAAATTGCTTTTAACCACTAATAACAAAAAAATTCAAGTTAAGACTTGAGATAATATTTGGTTGAGAAGATGACAGTTCTTGATTTAGTAACATTGATACGGGTAAATTTTAAAAAAGGTCCTAATACAGCTTATTATACGCGTAAAGTTTTCAGTACTTAAATATTTATCTATACATATAATAAAACTGTAGAAATGTGAATTCTGTACATTAAAGATATTCAAAAAATAATGTCACTACATTGCTATAGAAGCCAAAAATGTAGTTAGTTTTTTGTCTGTCTGTCTGTCTGTCTGTATGTTTGTTCCACTATCACACGAAAACTACTGATCCGATTTGAATGCGGTTTTCGCAGATATATTTGTCTTCTCCCTCTTTAACATCTGGTGTATAAAAAATTTTCTCCCCACCCCTCTAAGGGGACGAAAGAGGGGGTCAGATTTAGTATCAAACTTTTTTCTTTAACACGAAAACTACTGATCCGATTTGCATAAGGTTTTCGCAGATATATTTGCCTTCTTCCAACTCAACATCTGGTGTATAAACTTTCCCCCCCACCCCTCTAAGGGGACCCAAAGGGGGGTCAGATTTTTTATCAAATTTTTTCTTTAATGGACTTACGTCATAAATTATTAATTGTATTTTCCAACTTAAGATCAGTTTTCACCCCACCCCTCTTAGGGGACAAAAGGGGGGGGGGGGTAGATTTTGTATCAATTACTGATGAAGTAGAAATACTTTAAATGGCAAAACAACGTTTGCCGGGACAGCTAGTTATAAATATTAATATACCCGAAATATAATAATATGCGTTGCTTACATTAAAACGCCAAAGTTATAAAGTTTTTGCTATTTCGGCTCACTACAAAAACCTATTTATTTATTTATTTATTTAACAGTTTATTGCACACAGAAAACATTTAACAGGTTATACTTATGAAGAAAGACGACACAAAAGGTACTGCTTATCTCTAAAGAAATCTCTTCCAGCAGCCCTTAGAAGAGAAATTTGAATACAAACATCAGATAGGGCGTGCATACAAACAGAAAAATATAAACTATAACTAATACAATTAATAAACTTATATTCAACAAAAATACTTCATTAAGCTAATAATAATAACATACTATAATTCTTTAGTTTTATAATACATACTATACTCTATAAACTATAAATACTAGAATAAATACATACTATATGTATATTTAATAATCAAAGTTGGATTCAGTATTGAGGTAGTGCTCCTTCAAGCGTCTTTTAAAGACAGTAATAGTTGGGCTATCACGGATGGCGTGGGGCAGAGAGTTCCACAATCTGACTGCATGAACAGTAAAGGAGTAGGAAAAGAAGTTGGAGCGATGGGAGGGGAGGGAAAGGTTTGTCCTAACATTAGGTCTGCAAGGGACGTCTAAGGATCGTGAAAAGTTAAAACGCTCTACGAGGTAAGAGGGAGACAAAGGGCTATAAAGGATATTATAAAGGAGGGAAAGAATATGCATATTTCGCCGAAGGCGAATCGGAAGCCACCTTAGTTGTGACCGAAAAGCAGAGACATGGTCATACTTTTTAAGACCAAAGACAAAACGAATGCAAAGATTTTGCAAACGTTCTAACTTTGTCAGCAATTCTTCGGTCACATCAAGGTAGCAGGAGTCAGCATAATCAAGGATAGGGAAAATGAGTGATTGGACTAGGGAAATTTTAGTTTTGACGGGCAAAAAGTTCTGAAGACGCTTAAGCATGTGTATCGAGTGAAATATTTTTCTACTTACCTCATTGACTTGAGGTTGCCAGGACAGATTGCTATCAATGATTATTCCGAGGTTTTTCGCAGAGTTTGTGTAAGCAATGGGAGTACCATTGTATATAACTCTGGGCACATCATTTAGCCTTTGTGTCATGTACCTGCTACCGACAATTATTGCCTGTGATTTGTGGGGATTGACTAAGAGACCAAACGATTTTGCCCAGTCTGCTATTCGTTGTAGGTCAGCATTGATGTCCCTGACCGCTGTACCAATATCATCAACATGACAACGACGATATATTTGCAAGTCGTCTGCGTAGAGATGAAAATTACATAACAAAATTATTAAGGTGACTGTATTTATAAAAATTGAAAAAAGGAGAGGAGAAAGAACACCACCCTGAGGAACCCCCGCATCGAGATCACACCAGTCAGAGGTAGCCTCACCATAGCGGACCCGCTGCGAGCGCCCCCGAAGATAGGAGTTGAACCAGTCTATCACTGCGGATGATATATTGAGGGAACGAAGGACAGAAAGGAAGATGTCAAAGTCAACTGAATTAAAAGCACTGCTAAAGTCTAGAAGTACCAGGACAGTTATACATTTTTGCTCCATGGCTAGACGTAAATCGTCAGTAACTTTTAGCAGTGCTGTAACAGTACTGTGACCAGGGCGGAAACCGGATTGAAAGGAAGAGAGCAAATTATTAGAGGTTAGGAATTGGGAAAGCTGTTTATGGACGATGTTTTCAAGGACTTTGGAGAGGTAGGGCAAAATAGAGATTGGTCTAAATTGGGATAAAGAGGAGGGATTAGGGGTTTTAGGTAAAGGAATGAAATTGGCACGTTTCCATGCCGAAGGGAAAGAACTCGTTGACAAGGAGTGATTAAAGATATGGGTGAGAATTGGCAAGAGTTCAGGAATTGAAAGGGAAATTATACGGGGACTAAGGTCATCATTCCCTACAGCAGTGGATGTGATAGCTGTGATATGTTTCTTAACATCATCCTCAGTGACAGGCCGGAACGAAAATGGAGTACAGGAGGGGATAGGAAACGAGGAGATATGGGAAATCGTGCGCACTTTGGTATCTTGGTCAACGCTTACAGGCGGTTTAGAGAAATGGTTGTTCAGGGCGTTGATATCTACCGTGCTATCTAAATTAACCGAAGATTTTCCTATACCAAGGGACGAAAGGAATTTCCAGAGTTGGGAGGGGTTACTTTGGTCAATAGTAGAATGTATGTGGTGTCTTTTTGAATCTCTACACAGTCGACTGCAATGGTTACGGAGAAACTTATATTTAGCCAAATTTGTCTCAGTTGGTCTTTTTCGATATTGACACAGAGCTCGGTTACGCTTAGCCATCATGTTTAATATTTCCTGAGTGAGCCAAGGTGCTGGTGCATGTTTAACTTTAACTTTTCTAAATGGAGCATGAGTGTCAAATATCCGAGTCAATATATCGCTAAATATCGATACTTTTAGATCGATATCCCCGGCCGAGTGGACACAAGACCAGTCAGCATTGGATATGTCATGCTTAAGAGCCTTCAGATCCAAACCCTTAAAACTACGTAGGATGAGGAACTTAGGTTTTTTACGAGGTGGTTTGAGCTTAAGGGAAAGGTAAACTAGGTCATGGTGAGAGAGGTTACATGGAAATTGGCCATGGGTTGCTATGAGATCGGGTGAGGAGGTGATAAGAAGATCTAGGAGAGAAGGATTGGAATTGGGAGCATGGTGGGTAGCTGAGAGCGGAAGGATGCTTAGGTTAAGGGATGAGAGTAAGGAGCGTAGTTTCAAGGCACGCGAATCGGCTTTCATGAGACATGTGTTGAAATCACCTGCAACTAAAGTACAATCGTAATTTGAACTATGTGTGGCTAACAGTGTCTCCAGAGTACTGAAGTAATCAATACGCAAGGATGGACTGTAAACCACACAGAGCAGTACCCTTTTATGATTTAAGGTGATCTCAACACACAAATATTCAATTGAGCACGTGTACCGGTTGGGCGAGGCAGTGATTATTTTACATGCAATGTCACTACGCAAGTAAATGGCGACTCCACCGCCACTCTTACCCACACGATCATTTCTAATGAGCTTATACCCTGGAAGAGCATAAGCAGTAGATGGCAGAGAGGGTTTTAACCAGGATTCCGACACTAAAATAGCATCTACCAGGGAGCTGTTAAACATTTCAAGGATATCTGGATAGTGGCGAGGTATGCTCTGAGCATTAATATGGACAAGGTTGAGGTTGTTGGGAAAGCGGGAAAAGGAAGTAGTTAACTGCTCATGCGCAGAACAAGAAGTCGATGCCCCATCACCATCACTATCTAGGCTATGAAAACTATCAGACGAAGAAGAGCACGATAAGAAGTCCTCATTGTTAACATTAACAGAATCCAATAAATCCATAAACTAATATAATATTATATATAAGAAAAATAAATACTAATAAAATAAGTATATAAATAACAATATGATATATAAAACACAAAAATAAACTATATCCTAAATATAAAATAAAATATCTAAATCTAATTATCAAGCATTCGCCCAACCTAGCTCACCATAATGTGAGAATAAAAAAAGAACGCTAGCAACAATGCTTAGACTATATTGTCTGCACAAAAAAAAAGAAAAAAGTTATACATATGGCATTGACATTGACATTCAATGACCACTGACAGATGTCAGATTGACAAAGAAAAACTTCAAATAAGTACCATGCAAATTGCAGAATGCAAATGATGCAAACAAAATTTTAAAAATTTTACAACTACACTAAGTATACAAAATATTAAAATTAATGTACTACCTTAGAATAAAAACAGAAAAGTGGAATACGTGATACCGCCGGCCGGGCTGCGTTTGCGCTCCCGCCTATGTCCTTCTAGCACGGCGTGAAGATGTTGCAGCTGTGCTGGAGGCCTTGTTCTCCGTAGTAGCAGGCTTTGAGACTACTTCACTACTTTTGGCTGCCGTTGTACTATGATCGGCCTTGGGGTCTTTAGCAGCGGGAAATGTAGACAATAACTGCTTGAGCTCCTCCATACTTTCAATCTTCCGACGAGTCTTGTCAGGCAGTATGATTGCGATTTTACCGTCAGTGGACCAGCAGTTACGAACACCAAAGTGCTGTCGCGCTTTCATGAATACCTGATGCCGAGATTTGGTCAGGAACTCAGATATAACAATGCCACTACTCTTCAGCGCAGTCTTAGCGTCCCAAACTATACGCCGCTGCTCAAGATCTTTGAAGCGAACTAGGACTGTACGGGCTTTAGCTTTTGGAGAACCGAGGCGGTGACAATTTTGGAGATCATTACAGGTAAAGTCCGATACATCCATTTTCTCCTTTACAATGCTGGTAATAACATTAAACAGATTCTCATTATTTGTTTCAGAGATCCCATGAAACAGCAGTATTTTTCTGCGGAAAAATGTCTCATGCCTGTCCAGTCCAAGGGATAAAAGATCAACCTGCGCTTTTAATTTGGAAAGAGTTTGCCAAACGAAGGTCTTAAAATTCTGAAACTCACTGCTCAAAGTGGTGACGTCTGGATGAGTTGGTGCGGCAGCAGTGTCATGAAGTCTCTGTTCGTAGGCGTCCATACGGGATTGGAACAGCTTGGCCAAATCCTCCAAATTAGCAGCAAGTTGCGATGAGATATCCATTCTTGTAGGTTATGTTTTGTAGTTGAAGTTGTGAAAGTGTTGATAACGTTGAATTGAAGTGAAATTTATATAATGGCGAGCGAAGGAGGGCTAAATAATTTAATTATTGTAGTACATAAGCTGATTTAAGAACCGTAAGTATTTTTATTTTAATATTAATATCCTGAGTCTAATAAGAATGTTGTGGCTACGCCTACCCGCAAAAAAAAACTAACCTAATTATAGGTTAGTATAATATTCCGTCCAAACGTACACTATTACCTATTCTTTAATAATTATTTTTAAGATAGATAGTGAACGCGCACTATCTTAAAAATAGAATGCAATTTTTCTATTCTTATAGGAAACATATAAATAGGAAAATTGCAGAAAACTTTTAACTTTCTTACAGATAAAAACATAATATTCTCCAATTAAGCACTACAATATTATAATATTAAGCACTATGAATCTTTCATAATACGGACAAATAAGAATAAAGACAGAGAAGAGACAGGTTTCATGAAAACGAAAAACTCAATACAGATAAAGCAGTTGACACATTACTAGATTATAAAATCCAATTCTCTCCGAAGCCGTGAGATTACCGTACGAGATCCGGTTTCAAAGAGTTTTTTTCCTCCTAAATAAAAGCCCACTTCATATGAAAATGTATGTCGGTTATAAGGGTGTGTACGCACTACGCAGTAGACACAAGAAAACTGTTTCAGAATTTTGCTATGCTAGGTGCCTCTACCTATTGTAAAAATAATGTCTTTAGGCAAAACAAAATCACAAACAATTGTATACACAGTGTAACAAAGTGATGACACTTTAGTGTGCGTAAGTGTCACTTAATATAATATCTATGGACGCTTCACACCACGTCAGTCTGACCCCGTGCTAAGTACCTAAAGGACTAATTGTGTTACAGGTACCAGACAACGGAAATATATTTAATACTTTTATACTAAGTATACATATATTCAAGATTTTTATTATATTATTATACACATATGTAATACACATCCAGACCCGGGAACATTGAAAACTTTTTGTTCCGTCGGCGGGATTTGAACCCGCGCCGCCGGCTTGAGCTAGCGACGCGCTCACCACTGAGCCACAGAGGTCGTCAGTCACTTGTATAGAATTCACCGTGAAAATGTGTACAAACTTGTCTGCGCGTGTGGTTGGACGTTCAGTGTTCAAGCCAAGTTGTTTATACGCCGACGATCACTGCTCGAGTGTGGCTTGCGCATGCATAACTGTGCTGTGTGGTAGATAAGTCAGTCTTCTGTCTTTTCATGCGAGAAGCATGCGCCAACAAAACTGTGTTCAAGCATGCACGTGTGGAAGGCACAATCCTCCATCGCGCTATCGAAGTTTCTCAGACCCTCAATCGGCAAGACATAATAATATATTACAACGTCTGAAAGAACGTCAGTGGGCTTCGCTTCGGCCGAGCATGCTATATACGCTCGGTTGGAAGATCATCCTTTACGGTCCAATGTAAAACAACATTAGCCGAGTAAATTTTTAATAAAATCCATTATAGCTAGTATGAATCGACCCTAATACGGCGGACAGACTGAAACAATTCAAGTCGGATCGCGGGGAACTTTTGTAATGATAGAAATTTTTATTGCTCCAATTTTACTTTCGCTTAGCATTTTTATTAAAATTTCTGATGTTAAAGAGCGTATTAAAAGCTGTTTAAAGACAAATAGCTTAATGTATTTGGTATGTCTACTTTATTTTCATTTCATTTACATTAATAAAGTATTTTATGTGTAATCAGTCTTTGTGGACTAAAGTTGCGCCGAAAGTCAGTTATCGTGCAGAAACGGTACATTTTTTCGAAATAAAAAGTATCCTATGTTCTTTCCTGGGACTCAGAGTATCTCCATACCAAATTTCAACAAAATCGGTTCAGTGGTTTGGGCGTAAAAAGGTAAAAGGCAGACAGAAACACTTTCGCTTTTTTAAAATTAGTATGGACATGAACAGACACCATGATTAAAATGTAATTTAGTTGATCAGATTCAATCAATCTAATTGAATTTAGACTTGCAACGTTGACACGACTACTAAGTACTGAGTACTGACACATAATTTGCATAGTTTTGACTTTTGACTTTCAATAATTATTACTTCTTGTAATTTGCGTAGTCTAGCTTATGAACGCCTCCGTGGTCCAGTGGTTTCGATTCCCGCGTTGGAAACATGACTGTTATTTCCAAGTTTGGTTAGGACGATGCAGGCTGATACCTGATTGTCTGATAAGTAAAATGATCCTGGCGTCGGATGGGCATGTAATAAGTCGGTCCTGCGCCTAATCTCTCGCCAGTCGTGTCGGTCTTCCGTCCCACTGGGTTATGAGAGTAAAAGGAATAGATAATACTCTTGTGTACTGCGCACACACTTTTGCACTATAAAATTACTCCTGCGTAACTGGCCTGGTTTCAATGAAGCCGGCCACTGTCACCGAAACCTTTAGTTATTACTCGTAATATCTTCGTTATATTATACCCAAATCACTATGGTGTAATCAGGTCAAGCGACTGGTGTCATGTCCGAGCGTCGTGTTGTGGGTCAATAAATCGAAGGGCGCCAATATGTTTGAGTGCTACCGGGGTATTGGTTAAGTCCTGGGCCAGTAGACGAGAGGTTTACTTTATCACTTCTTTATAAATCGCTGATTAAAATGTATGGAATTAACATTAGACGAGTCGAACGTTAACGTCTAACGAACGCTTATACATTTTGATCGGAAATTCTATTATAATGAAGCGATAAAGAAATAATATTGGCTAAATGGCCTGGAGTACATACAGGTAGAGCTATATTTTGTAAGGTGTAACAAAAGTATAATAATTTATGGTGTGTATGACTTCCATATTATACAGCGTTAACTGTTAAAGTAGAGAATAAAATAAATACTTAAATAAAATAAATATAATATTTTTATTCAAAATAGGTATTATGAACACACTTTTAACGTCGTAGAAAGACCGTAGAAACTAAAATGCCTACCACCGGTTCGGGCGGGAACTAACCCAGCGAGAATAACCAGCGTAAGAAACTCGCACCAAAAAGATGGAAAATCAATCTTTTGAAATAAAATAATATACATAACAATGTTATGGCTTACAGCAGCTATGTAACAAAAAATAAACAAAAAACGTTTTTATTATTGTTTGGACAAATACGTATAGTTAGAGTAATCGATTTTTTTGTATAAATATAAAGGGATTTAAAGTTACTCTTTTATCGTTGTAAGTTTCACAGTGAACTGATTATATTATAAGACAAAGGAAACGTCGTTCGTCCATTAAACCAAATGACCGGTCAGCAATAAAAATTCTGGAAAAATATACTATCAGAGAAATTGATTCATAGGCAGATAGCGGACTTACGTAATTTGGTCGCGTTACGTCAAACCCAGCTAACAGATCACGAATTACACTGAATTGACATAATCCGACCAAATGACGTTTATCAACTGCCTATGAATCAGTTTCTTCTTTGGTGTTACCTACATACGTACGTCCGTTTGTGTCTGATTACGATCACGTAGTGTCTTTTTTATGCTGCTTTTCTAAGAATCCGTGATATTTATCGAGTCAAAGCAGCCCATCTTTGCCAAAACATTTCACCAAGTCACCATTCACACATAACTCAGGGTCGAATTGTCGTATCAAACTCGAGTCAAACAAATCAATAAGATATAAACCGTACGTCAATGTATTTCAGAGCTGTTTGTCCACCGCTGTCACCGGGACGTCACCGACAAAAATTCAAATAAAATGCCACTTTATGACCTAGACTATAGGTTTCATTTTGCTGTACGCCACTACAAGGCAGCGGCGGTCATGGGTCGTTAGAAAATGAAACATCATATACAGGTTGTAACAAAACTAAGAGATATTACTTTAGCCGGCGTGTGTATGTGTTCTTTGTAGAGAGTTCACTGTGAAAGTTGCAACGCTGAAAGATCCAATTTTTGTGATTTGTATGAGCAAGCGCCCCAGGGTAACACGAGTTTCCCCATACAAAAGTGAAATAAAATTACTCTTCCAGTGCTGCTACTTTTACAGTGAACCCTGAACATGGGACTCATACACACCCTAAAGTATTATCACCTAGTTTTGTGACACCCTGTGTGGTCATAAAGTGGCATTATATTTGAATTTTGTCGGTGACGTCCTTAACGACAGTGGAAAAACGGCCAGAGTCATGTATTATGTATTCGAGATAAAGCGAGACCCTTTTTATGAGTACACAATTCTGTGGACTATAAAATACTGTTTCCAAATGTTTATGGTGCCTTCAGAGCCTCTTTACCTGTCACACGACCTTTATTTTAACGGCCTAGGGATTATTTTTATATCTCGAAAGAATATGATAGTATACACACTGGAGATTTGATGAGAAAATAGTAACTTTAATAAAACTTTTACGGTTTTTGTCGCGATGAAATTTGCATATCAATAAAATAGATACGCGCGAAGTTTTATAGATAGAGAATTACACTAAAACTTTTAGGGTTTACCTCAAAACAAAATATGACAAGATTGTAAAATCCTAAAAGCTTGCTAGCTTCTCCGAATAGTGAGTCTCCCTAAAGCTAGCGAATGGCTGAACCGATTTGGCTAATTTTAGTTTAAAATATTTGTGGAAGGTTTATATAAGGAGGTAGACGATAAGAACTAGTTAGTGAAAAGACAATAAAGCTTATCGTAGTAAAATATCAAATTCCTATAACGAGAAGCCACTGCAGGCCACACTAAATAATGCACAACTATGTAAATAGCATAAGTTAAACCGTAAATGAGCAACAGAGCCAACAGAACCGAACAAGTTAGCTCAGCAAACGTTTTCGGCTGAGCTGGTAAATCTCTTAAATACACACTAGTCACCGCTTGGATCTAATAGTTAAGATACACGTACAAACTCTACAAATTGGCCTGTTCAAACTGTTTTTTAAAGTTTGTAAAGGAAGCTATTATAAATCGCCAAACATATCAGCTTAAACTAATTGATAACCCGGGTAAACACGAAACATCTGAGGAATAAATACTTAGCAGAAACGTGTGTATCATATAAAATTCGCCTACGTAGCCTGATTTAAATAAATAAATAAATAAAAAAATCGGACAAGTGCGAGTCGGACTCGCACACGAAGGGTTCCGTACAGTTATAGAGCAAAAAAAAATAGGCTAAGAATTGTGTAATTTGTATGGGAGCCCTTAAATTGTATAATAAATTACACATAAATTTAAGGCCTATGTGAAAATTTCAAGTGCCTACCTGTTGCTATTATTGATATCGAGCAAAAAAGGCCAAAAAATCACGTTGTATGGCAGCCCCCCTTAAATATTAATATAATATTTTTGTTTTTAGTATTTGTTGTTATAGCGACAACAGATATACACAATCTGTAGAAATTTCAGAAGTCTCGCTATAGTGGCTCTTGAGATACAGCCTGGCGACAGACAGACAGACAGACGGACAGACAACGAAGTCTTAGTAATAGGGTCCCGTTTTTACCCTTTGAGTACGGAACCCTAAAATACCAGGTTTTGAAAATTTTAACTTACATCAAAATTTAATAGGACGGTAACTACACTGCTACTTTGCAGCAAAGCGCTAAAACATGACTAATAAAATATTTTACTGTTTACATTGGAGAGTCCTTAAAAGTATTTTAATTAATAATTGTTGTGCGTTCTGATTTGTTTTGCCAATATTATGTAACACTTTACATTCCTGTGTTTCTTATCCGTGGTGAACGTGTGATGCGCGTTTAAACACTTTGTGTAGAGCTGCTGAAATCTGTAAAATAAACACAAACGCCAACTCTCTGTGCGTGTCTAGTTTGTCCGTTAATGGCCTTTAATTTGTTTGTTCAAGATTAAGATTAATTAAAAGCTATATTAGCACGCAACTTTTAGAACCTAAAAGATTTAGATAAATATAATTTTCTAATAAATTTTCTAGGCACCAAAATTAAATCCTTTAGTACCCGTAACGTGTACTTAAAAACAGTGCGCAGTGGATTTATAGTGCCACAGTGTGTGCATTGTGCATAGTGCAAAGTACAAGTATACTTAATAAAAGAGTAATTTAGTAGTTTTCAAACGAGGTAACACCATGATATAATGACCTGTGAACACGAAAAGTGATTTTAATCAGCCAATAAATGTTGTAAAGGTGAAATTTTAATATTTTTATCGTCAATCTAAAGACGACCTTATTACGCAGTAGGTCACAGTGAAATCACAGTATAATTAATGTAGTATTCAGTAACTTTCTTGACATTAAATTCATGCAATTCAAGTTTTGTGATAATGCAAAACTTTGGTCTCTAATTATAATTCTGCAATCATGACGTCTATGTGCAAACGCCCATAAATGTAATAATGTAGCATTAACTGTTGCATGTTCATTTAAAACAGTATTACATTTAACGAATTAATTTTAAAAGCCTCTTAATTTAATCCTAAAACTCATTAATTTATTACTTCAAAGTTTAAAGTAGAATTTTAATGTTTAATAGCCGGACAGAAATAGATTTTACAATGCGTTAAATGGATTTTAAACCATATACAACAGCCTACTAATTAAAAATTCAACATGGACAATTGATAAAGTTTTATTTTATTCTGCAAAATAATATTTAGTCGAAGTTGTGAAAGAAATCTCATTACTAAATGTCACCCCCAATTTTTGTGATAAAATTCGTTTATCGCGTGTGAACCGTAGATTTTTCAGGAGACAAGGATACAGGATACAAAAGTACCATTTGTTTATTTTCTACACAGTTTAGACAATTTCAAATTACCCACGTCTTCTGCACAACGGATAAGATCAAGAAACAGAAATAACTCCACAAAACAAAAAGTCATCTTCAAACATAATATTATATTGAATAAAACCAATAATGTATGCAATATTTCTACATCCTTCAAAACTCGCATTGTGTATTTCTTTCCTTTTACCAAATTATCTCTCCCCTCAAAGTTATGAAATCGGACAAGACAGGGAAATGATATATTATTACCAACTCGACAGAACACCTGAAGGAAAACGACTGAATTACATTTCAATTTTAGCTTTGTGATGGAGTTTTTGAGGCATTAATATTGGATTCTTAAAATAGAATTTCTGACCGAGTGGACTCTGAGGAAGGGTTTTTCTCTATGTTATTATTGAAACTGAGTTGTTTTCATATAGATAATATTTTGTGTATAGAATATAGGTAGATCTACATAACAGCTTAATAAGGAAATTGAGACAAAAAAAAATTAACACACTAAAATAAGAAATCAAACTTGAAATAATTCAGTACGAAACGTATTTTTCGGTCTGAACATAATATATTTTACGTTAGTTGTAGACTATACACACAAAATATATTTTTACACTCTGTAGATGGATCGAGATTCGAAATTAGAAAAAAGGTATGTTCCATTTTATGTTATCAAAATGTACGATTTAGTTTTGTATGTCACAAAATCACTTTTTATTTAGTAATAGTATGCCATAGATCCAGAAAATCCAATCTAGCTAAACTTGACGTGTCGTGTTTATGGCCTATTATAATTTGGCCGACTAATAGCACGGAACTTTATCGCTTTGTTGATAGTATCGCAACTTCTGTAGGTGTAATTATATAATATTTTATTGGGCGGCTATTATTGTTTGAATTTTAGAGTAATTTCACTTCTTTTTAATTTAACTTCGAAGTTTTGGTATAGTTTTCGATCGCTCAGTTAATTTACGGGGTATTCTTAGTGTTTGTGTTTTTGTATGATATTTTTGTGATCTCTTTGCTGAGGAATTAGCGGGGCGGGTGCAATCAATGTAATTGCAATAAGGATGATGACAAGGTCAAAGATTAGCGAAGTTTGTAAATAAAATAAAGAAATAATGGTCAAAAATAAGTGTTTCCAAAATTTCAGCTGATAACTTTTGTATTTTTTGATAAGCGCCTTCAAAGTTGGAAAGGTAAGGTGACGTCATAATCGAGTAACATTTTATATGGAGCATTTTGGGCATAATAATAAATGTTTTAATTGTCATATAATCTGGGTGATTTTTTTAAGCTATCAGAGTAGTTATTTCACCGACGTTTCTATTTTTAAAGGTCTTTCAATTACCACTAAGAAAAAAAATAGTCATCATGCCTATTATTGGTAGATCAGTGGATAGACGGCTCAGTATTGGTAGATGACTGTCAGACTGTCACGTTATTGGCAGCAGTATTTTTAAATATTTAATTTACACTACTGACGCGCTTCAGATTTACTAAACGATTTTAAAGTTATGCGCGGTCCATCTTATATAGTAGCAAAAACTATGTAATATTACAAAATATACTATGAATAAATTCAAATACAGCAAAATATTTTCAATCTCGCATTAGAAGCTGTTATTTGGCGAGTCGAACACTTCATACGTCAGTTAACTTCCTAGCTGAGTAAATATGCATCGTAGGGACGTGACGAAGCATAAACGAGGTAGTATCGATATAGTTTGAGACTATATCGATGAAATATGATTAGTCACGACTCTACCATAACTCTACGCTCTACCTCACAGCTTTGCCTGTATAATTACAATGTTCTTAGAGCATAACATCAAAATAGTTCATTTCTCTTCGTAAAAATTGATTAGAGACCTATTATATGCACCTGGGGGGCTATTACGAGCTCTTATATCCAGCCAGTTTACAGGCCATTGCATAGACACGGCCTGTAAACTGGCTGGAAACTGGCTGGATATAAGAGATCGTAATAGCCCCCCTGATCAATAAAAATGATATTATAACCTCTCAGGCGTCGGACTGTCAAAAGTTTTACAATAATAGTTAATAGTCATTAGTCACTACCATACTACTATACTTATTCTTTATACACTTTGAAAAAACAGAAAGTATGCACAAAACAAAAATATAGAGACTATACAGGGTCTAACAAAACTGAGTGATAATACTGTGTATATAGAATTCGTTGTAAAAGTGTCAGCTCTGAATGAAAAACTTTTTTTACTTTTGTATCGGAAAATCGATTACGCTCGTGCGCTTGCCCAAATCACTGTAAATCGTAAAGAATTATCAATTTGTTTTGTTACACTTTATATACCGTTTTTACGGACAAACAGAGCTATCTAGCGTCGAACCATTAAAACTCATCGAGGGGACACACTACACACTACACAGACAACATAAATCCCCTACTTGAAACTAAATGGCGTTAGGTGGTACATGCTCGAACTTTGTAGAAGCATTCCACACTTGTTTACGCGAATCGTGGAATGTTCTCGTACAGTCTAGGGATCGCCTCGACTCATATAAATAGTCGCAGGAAGACGGGCGACGAGTCAGTTTCGACTGAGCAATCTTCGAGGCGACTTCGGAGTGAAAACAAGTGATCAATAGTGAGTGAACCAGTGAAACCTACGACTTGGCTACGACCTAGGAGAGTGATAGTGCTCAGTGATTTGGATCTAGTGCTTAGTTGTGTGAGACTTAGTGAATAAAGTCTTCAAGAGAGTCAGCAGGTCTTTCTCTCCAAATTCTTCGAACCCTAGCACGTAACACCATTTATCTATAAAATGCCATTGGCTACTACTGTCACAAAGTGATTAATAAGTAAGGAAGACAAATGACGGGGTATCGGTTTTTATAGTTCACGTGATACTTGTAAATCAATAAAACATTTATCGACAAAACGATTTACGGCACTATTCTCACAAAAACGTCAGATTTGATGTATGGAGGGCCGCTGTAGGTTGTATATAATTTGGCCGAAATTTATCACGAGCAGATTAAATGGCCAAGGCCGAAGATGGCGGCTTCTTCAATGTTTTTTTTTTATGAAATAAGGGGGCAAACGAGCAAACGGGTCACCTGATGAAAAGCAACTACCGTCTCCCATGGACTCTCGCAAGTCACAACATCAGAAGAGCTGCAGTTGCGTTGCCGGCCTTTGATATGAGTATTTTCATTCAGGCACTTTATATCGCCTCATAAATTAAGTTTGTTTTAGAATTTATATGAAACGTTTTATAATTTTTACTGCTTCTACAATTCCTTGTATCCTTCATTGGTCTTACAATCACTAAAAGTAAAAGATAAGTTAAATAGAAGAACATTTTACTATGTTGCTCTTTATCTTAGTATTTCCGGACTAAGTACCTGCAAACCTTCAAGTAAGCGTATTCCCTCTTAAAAGGGCAGCAACGCACCTGCAGCTCTTCTAATGTTGCGACCATGTTGCGACTGTCCATGGACGACCGTAGTTGCTTTCCATCAGGTGTCCCGTTTGCTTTGCCACCTTACTCTATAAAAACAACAAAGTTTATGTTGGCTCGCGACGCACCTGGATAAAGGCTTGCGACCTCCCAAGGGGCCACAGCTTGGGAAGCTCTGCCCTATGTATCAGGGTAACATGAGCCAAAATCGTTGCGTGTCGCGCCTCGTTAAGGGCATCACACACGGCGAAGATACTATAATAATATTTCATGTTAAGATAAAATATCGCTCGCCATACAATTTATATAAACTATCACAAACACATCACAAACGACGAAGATAATATTATATATTTCAACAAGCTTTTGCCCGCGGCTTCGCTCGCGTTAAGAAGTATTATTATATACAAACTTTCATCCCCTATTTGAACCCCTTGAGGTGAGAATTTATCAAAATCCTTTCTTAGCGGATGCCTACGTTATAACATCCACCTGCATGCCAAATTTCAGCCCGATCCGTCCAGTGGTTTGGGCTGTGCGTTGATAGATCACCATGTCAGTCAGTCACCTTTGAGTTTTATCGAGCGATATGACTATATTATCTATTCTGTGAGGCACTGATCGAGCGCGAAATTTTTGTGATAAAAGAAACATCACAGAAGCGCCACACCCTTGCGATTGACAGGAAGAAATATTTTTGGACTAGACGACGTCCGCAACTCCATTGCCCCAAAATTCGGTTATCGCGTGGAAACCGTACATTTTTTCGTAATAAAAAGTATCGTCCTTTCTCGGGACTCGAAAGTATAGCCATACCAAGGAAAACAAAATCGAAAAACCCTTTTTCTACATCTAAATACATCGAAATTGTTAAGGTGTATAACTAGACTTAAAACCCACTGTATTGATTTAACTGGTAAACAATTGCTTCTCCGTAACGCACGAATAACTAATTAGGGTAACTATAAGTCACTGTGTCACAGGAAGACGTTAATTCTAACATTTCTTTGACGTGTAAACAGTGCACTGCAACAGTGTCTCACTCAATAAGAAACTTTGAACCTTATATATTTTTATTAAGGCATAAAGTTGAAATGTAAAACAGTAATGTTAACGCATAAGTACGTACAGTAATGTGAATTACTTAGCATAGATTAGTAGTTGAAGAATTTTGCAAGTGAATATAGGACAGCAACGCTTGCGTTGAGTTGCAAATAATCGCTTTTAAGCCGAATATAACTTTATGATTGCTGGGTGTAAACCGTGGCATCCATTATACGCTCATGCAAGCTACAGTCAATTCCGTCAATCATGACATATTAATAATATGTTTGACTGATGGTGACTGAAGGCCGTCACAGACTTAGCTATAATATATATTAATATACCTTAATATACCGTACTAAACACACTGAGACCAGAAATATATATTATAGCTAAGTGTGTGGTCACGCGAAAATCGTATAGAAAATATATATTAATATATTATATTATAGCTAGGTCTGTGACGGCCTTGATGGACTGACGAATGGTATTAGACAGTCACTCAATTCTTTTCAGTTTTATGTCAGTCAAAGCCAAAATTTTCAAAGGTATACGTACTTATTTTTTTCCAATTTTGTCAGATGTGATAACACTCACTCAAAATTCAACTGATGGTTGCATGAAGCAAAAATCAAAATATCCAAAATTTCGTCAATCAGCTTCATGCAACCGTCAGTCACGCTCTTACACGGTAGGTTATCCATCAGTCACAGCTATGACTGTGGTAAAACTGACAGCAAAACCTACCGTCTAATGGATGCCTAAAGGAAAGCGTAGTACTCGATCTTTATGTCTCCTTAGAGGAAGAGAAGTTAAGACTTATATAATTAAGCATCACTATCTACAGCCCACCTTCTTTTGTGCTTTGCTTGCAATATTTTATATATTAATTAGCTCCGTGTTAAATTCGTTTCAACTAATTTGAAGCAAAGCTCGTTAAAATAATGCTAATAATTTTAATGCCATATTAATATTATTATAACCGCGCAGTTTAAAATACAACTGCCATTTATTTACTTGGGTTACAATTTTTGCTTAAGTTTATACCAAAAAATTTGAAAAAGACTTTCTGACGAGTTTTCTTAACAAAATTTTTTAAAGCCGGGCATAAAAGGAAATGTATTCTTTTGTTCTCTAAGTCCGCGAGTCTTCAAAGAAAAGAGTGCGTTAAATATGACAGGAGTAGGACAGACGGAGTTTTGAAATTATTTTTTAAAGACCTCGTAAAATAAACGCTGAAGAAAATTTAACTGTATATTGAGGAGTTTAAAACTTCTCCTGATGCGTTTTCTAGTTTCATCATTCATTAATTAATCATATTACCTACATGTAGTTTCAACATAATTATTTTAAGTAAAAACAGTTTTTAAACATAGTAACGGGTAAAAATTCAGCATACGTACATGCGGAAAATGCAATAATTTTAACGAAAAAAATACTATTTCAAACGATAAACAGCATTTCTTTATCATGGAACTACATTCGAATTGACTTCTATGCAACGACAACATTTAATTATCCGCGAACAAAGAAAGCCTAATAGGTCGAATTCAGACACCTCCTCCTTTTTAAAAGTCGGTTAAAAATTCACTCTTTTATTTCACTAACTGATTGAAAAATTAATGGCGAATTTTCATTAGTCGTTAACTCGTAGGGTTTACAGCATACGGGAGTCCCTGCAGCCAAGATAACAACTAATGGCGCATTTTCATTCGTCGTGGCATGCGTTTCAGAAATCTTCTTTAGGAAGTCTTATCGACCAGTGAAATTGCTCTATAAAGGGGGAGGGAGCGGGAACAGCCGGCGCGGCGTAGAAGAGGAAGAACCTACCTCTCCTTACTTTACTACTGTACTAATCGTGAATTGTATGTAATCTGTGGGACGCCATTATAGTATAATAAATAATATCTTATTGGTGCCGTTATTGATGGAGCTTCGACACGCGATAAAATATAACTTGGATAGTAAAGAAACTACTAACAGCTCGATAGTATAAGCCAAACAACGTGGACGTCCTCTTACACACTGTTTTACGTAAAACCGTGGCGGCCTTTAAATACTCTATAAATTGTAATCTATAAACAAAAATATCCCAGATCATTACAATAACAAAAAAAAAAGTAAAATACTTGTTCATTTTACTAATAAAAACACAATACAAAATGCACGTTTATTTTAGACTAATAAACTATCATTGAAGATTGCACGTAACTTTTTTGTTTTATTACTTTGGAGTTTTGTAATTATATTATGGTTAGGTCAACGACCTTATAAATATAACTCAAATTGAAAATAGAGAAATTATATCATTTTCCTTTATAGATATTTTTGTAAGATCCTGCAGACGACGCGGTGGTGATCAAAGTTTTCAAAATCCTTTTCCACTTGTTATCCTTCACTTCCTTCACATTCACAGCCGTTTTGGACAGTATGTCCCTCAAAATAATATATTTAAGGGGCTCTGAAAACTGGTAATATCCGGATTAAGTAGAATTTAAAGGACATTATTTAACCGCCGTCATGTTGCCACAAAATGATACTCTGATTCCGCTGAATTAATCAAACATCAATACAGCTTTAATACAGTTTGGCAGGGAGATTTTTTTATCCTACAACAGTAATGCAACAGATGTAAATCGTACAATTTAAATTTTTTTAGGCAATTGTTTTTTTCGAACAGATATCGCCTGCACTGCACTACAGACTGTGTTATTTGTTACAATTGCTGTGGCAATATTATACAATAATATCAACCTGCGGATCCTGCAAATAAGCAAAATAATAAATATTTTTTTTACATGTGAAATCAATTAATCAACACCATAAACCAGATTTTCAGAGTTTTTTCAATAACATAATGCTTTTTATATTCACATTTACTGGTTTGACATATATTTTACAGAGATTCCATCGCAACCTTATTATAGCTACATTAACTTAGGATCAACTCAAAGAATCAGGTCACAGATTTCCCGCCAAACGATAAGTTATTAAAAGATTTCGATCGTGGCTGACGGCTCATCAATATAAACTTCCACGTTACGGGGCCATAAATATACAAAGTTCTATCACGATTGGAATAGTTTTTCCTATGAATTACTTCTTGGTAAACGCTCGGTTATCGAATAACTTTAGATAATATTATAGTCCATAGTAATAATCATAAATGCGATGATGTCTATTTGCACTAAAACTGCTGCACCGATTTTGAATTCGAAATGGAAATACTTTCAGTCGCTTTTACTTATGATTTTAGACAATTTTTGTTTGATTTTAATTTTATTCCATATAAGGAAATAGCTACTCATTTTTAACAATTTCCACACATAGGTAACAAGCAAAATAATAATTCACGTGATTTTTTAACAAAAATACAACATTTCCAAATAACAACAAATTGTTATCTGAAAGAGGTATGTTTCGTGGAATCTTAATCGAAATCTCCCCCCGGCGTTTGTCGTGGCGTCACCAAAACATCGTACACAATATTTTTATGATGTTACATTTATTGTCATGACGGATTCACGAAGTCCCGTCAAATAAAACCTTTTTGCTGTTGTTGCAAACTTCTTTATGTATTTCAAATCAAATGGGTACTTCAAAAACAAAAGGTTATGAATTCGACCCGTGTGTATGTAATATTTCAATAACTGCCCAGTTTTCGTATAATATTATGTTAGTCTACATCAACATCTAGACAAATGTGCCTTAGTGTATGAATGTAACTATATTGTATGTATGTTTTTATCTTTATGTTTTTTTTTTTTTTTGATGCGCAGGGGAAACCCATCATGGGTCCCCCGGGTTGGGTATGTGCCCAGCACCCCGGGGGTATGTGAGACTCCTACTCACTAAAACCACCTGCGGTTCGCCTTCAGCCGTATAAAAGAGGGATATCCCGGATCTAACAAACACGGGACTCCCTCCACGACTGGCCGGTCTACCTCAAAAGGGACCGGACTTCCACCAACGTAAGGGAACGCTTAGGAAAACTGAAGTGTTCCCCTCGGCGCCGGGACTGGCTAGCCGGGGAGGTTCCCATCCTCTCCCGGAGCCCCGTTAGACGAGAGTTAGGAGGTTCGCATAGCGTCACCTCCGCACTCCCGTCCTACGCCGGCGGAGCGGCAGAGAGGTGGGATCGTCCTCTCTGTCCCGCTCCGCGGCCTCTTTCTGCGACATAACAATTTCGCAGAAAGAGACCGCCGCCTGCCAGGCCAGGTTTGTGTTCGCATATCTCCAGAATCACAAGTCCGATTTAAGTATTAAGTAATTCTTTTTTTCTTGTCATAGGTACTGTTCAACTTAGGGAATACCGTAAGTTTAATTCTCAATTACGTATAATTTTGAAGTCGGTTTTATTTTCTTAAAATATGTACTATTATTAATTAGCATGGGTAATAGACTAAATTCCACAACTACTAGAGCAATATTTTCGATATGCAGCAATAATAAACGACATTCATATTTCAATAAAAATAACGATTGAATCAAAAGCGTTTCCGATGAAAAAAAATTACGTCGCCGCAACCTCGAATGTTAACGGGCAACTTAAGGTGATATCGCGTTAAATTACAAAACCGTGTTGGATATGTTTTAGATTGCTTGAATGGAAATTATATTCCATACAAAATATGGGCAAATTAAAATGCATTATTGTATATTGTAATTGAATAAATGAAGAAATTAAATGGTGTTGCAAACAAAAAAAAATGCATGCTTGAACCAATCTATGTACAAATTTTGGAAGCTTAAGTTAAATCACCCTCTTAATTTGGCAAAATTAGAGTCCCGTTTTTTACAGAGGTCCTTTTGATTGATTATTCTGTGTTATAAAAGTTGACCAATCGTGTTATGCTATATGGGTAATTCAAAGACAAAGACATGGACAATGAACTTTAATTTCTTAGCTTTAATCATTGGCACTGAGAAAAATCGATATCGTTACAGCCAAATTATCAAGGCGTCGCCTTAAACCGAAACGCTCTCGCAACCATTACAACCCACCAGTAACCATGGCAACCTTGCTATGTTCTATTTGCCAATGAAATTGCCGATTTTCTCCTTTACCACTTTACCACGAACACCCAAATTAACCTCGCCAAATATTTAGACTTGATTAAAGACAAAGAGTTTCGGGATTCCGCGAAGCTTGTGTCAATTTAGCATAATTGGCGGTTTATATGGATTTAGGATCATAATTTTATGTGTTTCATTATTTCTTTGTTTGAATTGAATAAAAATAAAAGTACGAGACCAATTTTCGTGAATGACATATAGGTACAATAAAATATATCTCGAGAAAGTATATAAACTTACTTGTTACCGCAGAAATATAATTTACTAGATATCTGCAACTTTAAACTAGTTAACCGAGCCGGAACTATAAATCTTATATATAAAATTCTCGTGTCACAAATCACAATGTTAGACCGCGTACTCCTCCGAAACGGCTTTACTGATTTTAACCAAATTTTATATGCATATTCAGTGGGTCTGAGAATCGGCTACTGGCCACTGGGTACTTTTTATATTGATAAGTGCATTTGTTGAATAAATAGTAGTAAATTATTACAACTCGAGACTGACGGCGACCATTGTTTGTGCGAAGGGATAGCGATGGACGTTGCCATGATGACATACTTATTTAGTCACTTCCATAAAATAATATGGGCGAAATATTTAATATGGCAAAACAACATTTGTCGGGACAGCTAGTTTTATATAAAAAAAGATATGTTATGTTATTAATAATTCTCCATTGCTAGGTCAAACTTTGACCCCTGTCAAAGTATCTCCATCCAAAATATCAGAATCGCTTGATATAAAAAAAAGTCGAGTATAGACAGGGTTTTATTTTAGTATGAGCACCAACATCGATGCTTGAGTTTTTAACGGAGCTGGAGTGTCTTTAAGATATCAAGAACACATTTCTTGCAACCAGATATTATAGTCTAAATACACCCTTAAATTTCGCTTCAAATCCTCATCAGCAACAGAAGAGAACTCTTCTGACTGATCAGTAATTTAGACACGTTTAATTATCAAAGTAATTACTAACGCGAGGCACGCGGCAAAGTTTTCGGCCCGGGACTGACGGGGATACGTGATTATTTCGACATAGAACTGAGTACGGGTTCGGTTTTAGAACTGACTAACTGGTAGAAAGTAAACATTGGCTTAGGATAAAAGGTAAAGGATTTTAGAGTGAACCGCTTTTTAGTGATGGGACATTATAATATTATATTCGTTGTCTCTCTGTCTTTCTGTATCATAATAATGTGATTCATTTTTTTAAATCGCTAAATGCCACTCTGCTTGCAATTCATTTCTGTATTTTTGTACTGATCTGACATTTGTCAGTTTGACAGTTTTGACAATTCATTTGCTGAATTGATTGAGTTAAATGTGACCATTTTAGCCCCGCTGGCTGTATCTCAAGAATCGCGCTATCGCGATTCTTGAGAAATGGATTGAATGGATTTCTGAAAGATTCACAGATCGTGTATATCTACACTTCTACACTACTATTATAAAGAGGAAAGATTTGATTTTTTGTTTGTTTGTTTGTTTGTTTGTTTGAGTCGAATAGGCTCCGAAACTACTGGACCGATTTGAAAAATTCTTTTGCTATTGGAATCTTACGTTATTTCTGCTGAACATAGGCTACATTTTATTTTGGAAAAAAGTAGGGTTCCGTAAGATATTGTTAAGTAATCATTAATTGTCTTTGAGTGTGTCCTCGATCATTTGATGTCTTACATTTTAACAATTGATTTGATGTCTTTAAAAACTTGAAACAAGATTCCTGTTAAAACTATAAGATGAAATGCACAATACGTTTCCCTATCACGTCTGTATTCAGGTAACCCTTTAATATTCATGTCGCAGGGCGCAGGGTGTCGCGTAGGAGGCACGTGGCCCTACAGCCTACTCAATATCACGTTGACGGCCCTATAACATTTAAGCCCTGTTTAATACTGACGGAGGGATAACTTAAACGTAAATGCCAGTGACACAAAATATGAAACTTGGTTTAACTCCTGATAACATTATCAGGTCGAGTTAAACCAAGTTTCACATTAGGGGCCCGTTTTACCACTTCCTGATAAGTGCCGGATACGTTATGTACCACTAAACTTGACAGATAGAGTATGGAGTTTCCCGGGACTTAAAGTATTTCCATGCCAAATTTCAGCAAAATCGGACAGCGGTTTGAGCGTGAAGAGTTAACAGTCAGACATACAGATAGACTTTCACATTTATAATATTGAGAAAGTATGGATATGAAAACATATTGTTTAAGTAATATCTCCAATTTCAAATAAAATTCTGTAATTATAACAATTATTTGGCTCAATTACGAATCTATTGATTAGGATAATTATATCCACAATGGAGGATTGTTAATTATTTATACACGATACGGTTTTCGCTTTAATATTCAGACTTACCCCATGTGCCCCCTTCATCAGACTAACCCCAAGTCCCCCCCTTCTTCATATTTACCCCTTTTGTCTCCATATTCCTCCCCCATTTTCCTGACATTGACGACTCAATACTGTCTGCACAGCGGTATAATTATTGTTCTATGATAAACTTCGAACGTAAGATCGGTAGTAATTTTTTTTTTAGTTTTAGTGACACCCCCCGCTTATTATTTTTCGAATATCTTTAATGTACAGAATTTTCATTTCTACAGTTTTATTATTATGTAAGTATAGATATAATATTCTGTTCTTACAGATTTAGATTTTATTGTGGAAAATGTTTTGTTTATCACGAAAATTCCTAGTGCCAGTTCGGGAATTAACCCGACGAGAAGACCTGGTGTAAAAAACTACTTGTCATTAAATCTATTTCACCCCAACGCCATAGAACCATTATTTAAGGTATTTTCAGACGTCTAAGTAAAAAAAACCTAATTATCTCAAACGGGATTGTTGGCGTTTCGCCATTCCCAGTATCGCCCCCTGACCCCTGTTTATTTTTAACTCCGTAAAAATAAACAACCTGCGAAACCTTTCAGGTTGTTTTTCTTGAAATTCTGCTTCATTAAAAATAATAGAACAAGTTTAGATATTTTTCTAAGCGAAAATGTTTATCGAGTGGGTGCTATCGTTTTTATGTGACTTCTTAAAAGTCGCAATTTTCTTAATTAAGGTATCCATTACACCTTAATTAAGAAAAAACATTCTTCGAATCATTCAATTCAAATTCAAATTCATTTATTTCGTACCATATTACATACATACATTTCACTCTAGCAAATAAATTATTATTATTATTATTTAAAAAGATAAATCCTTGTCTCAAAAACTACTGAACCGATTTTGATTACACCTGTAGTATTCCCTCAGTTGAAATTGTTCAACTTGAAACAAACTAGGTATCGACCTAGCACAACACAAAAATAATTACTGAAATCGGACTTGTAGTTCCAGAGATATGCGAACACAAATATAAAACTTACATAAGTACATAGTTTTTGAAATTTGGCACATTTGTTCAAAATATGCTGATATAGACTAACATACTATACGAAAACTGAGCAATTCTCGAAATATTACGTTCGAATTGATAGCCTCAATTTTTTAAGCGATAAAAAATAACATTTAAGGACGCTATTACAAATATCAGCGATTTTCCGGTACCCTATTAAAGAATTAGGAGTCAAACTGCGAGGATATTTTGGTTTCAAATGAAAGATAATATATTCATCTCCACGACTGTACCATAAAAATTCTATCGCCCCATACAAATTTTTCACATAAAATACGTTTTAACCATCACAATAATCGCAAAATATGAAAAAAATGGGGTCTGATTAGGTACCTTAATATCTAAATACACTGAGCTGAGGAAAATAAATATACAAAAAAATAAAAACCGGCCAAGTGCGTGTCGGGCCACGCGCAATGTAGGGTTCCGTAGCACCGCTAGTTTTTGAAAATTTTTGTATGGTCAATGAATGTACATTCAACATCATCTCAAAGGAATTTGAACGAAAAGTTATTTATACTTCGCCGAATACATTTTTTTTAGTTGATCGACTATTACTCAATAACTTATGAAGTCAACTTAGTCGTGATAGTTTTCCTTTTAAATTCAGCATATTTCCTACTAACGTGAATTTTTTCACATTTCCAGAAGCAACCGTTTAGCTGATAGAAGGGGGGGACACTGGACTCGAACGATTTTTTCCACTTTAAAACTTAATATTTCACAAATGGATCCCTAAACCGGAAAATGATCTATGAATACTCATAATATTTTTAAAAAACCTATCCAACGACACCCCACACGATGGGGTGGGCGCGAAAAAAAAAATTCAACCCCGCTTGATGTGTAGGGGAGGTACCATAAAAAAAAATATTTTTTTAATATTTTATGTATCATTTTGTAGACATTATTAATATGTATATTCATGCCAAATTACAGCTTTGTAGGTCCTATAGTCTCTGAGCAAAACCGCGGACAGACGGACAGACGGACAGACGGACAGACGGATGGACAGACCGAAACTATAAGGGTTCCTTGTTGACTACGGAACCTTAAAAAAATTGTTGCTTATTTAGTCCTCTATAAAGTACGCTAAAAATTTTGTATAAAAATAAACAACTTTTCCAGTTATAAGAAAAATAAGAAAATTTCTCAAATTTTTTCATACATTTTCGCCATATCAAGAATGCGGCGAGCGTCGTAACCGCCACTGTACAAGGCGCGCTAACATGAATCTTATTTTAATGTCATTAAGGGCTCCTTCCTCGGAAGCTTTAGGTATTTTACGCGCCAAGGCGGCTTGCATCCGCGGTACGCGGGAGCCGTTTGAATATGAACTCCCGCGACCTTTGGTGGCAAACGAGAGCGCCACAGTATAGAATAATGCAGAAGGCAAGGTAAGTTTAGTAATATTAGACTATTTTTATTTAGTACTTAAATTTAAACGACAGTTTAGTAAGCTTATACACCGTAAACATAATATATCTTACTACACTTTTTGATATATAGAGAAATGAAAATGATGATGATTAGTGATTACGTAGGTATAGGAGATTTAGTGGTAGCTAAATATAATTATTATGTATACAGGGTGTAACAAAAATAAGTGATAATACTTTAGGGTGTGTACGTGTTCCTTGTAGAGAGTTCACTGTGAAAGTAGCAGCGCTGAAAGTCCAAATATTTTCACTTTTGTATGGGGAAACTCGTGACGCTCGGGCCCTTGCCCATACAAAAGTGAAAAACATTGGTCTTTCAGCGCTACTACTTTCACAGTGAATTCTTTACAAGGGACACATACACACCCTAAAGTATTATTACTTAGTTTTGTTACACCTTGCATATGTCACCGTAAGATTGTAAATACCAGTAGATTATAAACTATCTCACGAAATTGTGAACGGTCGAAATATTGTGAACCGCAACCTACTGCTTACAATTTAACGTATTATTATACAGTAGATTGTAATCTATCGAAGTGAAACCGTCAAATCACAATCTTAAAATCACCTTAAAACTGTCAAATTGTCAACTGTCCCAAGGCTGTCCCTGATTGGTTATTTAATGGGAAAGGTCGTTGGACATTTAACAACAAACCAATAAGGCGGCACGGGGCATATACCGTTCAACCAATCAGGGCCCGAGGTGCGTTCCGCTTCATAATTTGACGGTTTCACTTCGATAGATTACAATCTACTGGATAATAATACGTTAAATTGTAAGCAGTATGTTGCGGTTCACTATCTTTCGACCGTTCACAATCTCGCGTGATAGATTATAATCTAACGGTATTTACAATCTTACGGTGACATATACATAATATTACATGTATATGTTACCGTTAATGTGCGTAAACCAGTTAGACTGCAGATTAACAAGGTATGTTGCAGATCATCTGGGTGAGTCAGTTAAAGTGCAAAAAGTTTATTCTGTTCTCATTAAATTTCATAAAACAGGTTATTGTTTGAAATAAAACATGTTATTTATTTGTAGAGAATAATTTAATACAATTTTTTTGACATAAACAAAGGAATAAATTATTACATTTTAAGAAAAATGTTACTCCAGAGTCCAGTAATAAAAATAACAGATCGTATCAACTGAAAAAACAACAAGTAATTTATATCAATAATGCGTCTTCCTGATACTGGTCGAAACTCGTGTTCTTGATTTTCAGACTCTACGATAAGTCGATGCTCATCTTGACTTGTTTTTCTGCAACAATAATAGACTTAAGCTTTTTTTGTAACACATAAATTTATTGGGTTCAGCTATACGTAATACGGACCATAATAATTGAACATCGCACCGCACATGAAACTTACCCATTATCTTCAAATCCACTTGCTAGGTTGACAGTATCATGGTCCACAATAGAATTTGATTTATCGCCATATCTCATTCCTCTAAAAAAACATAATATTTTTAAATTCTATGCCAATAAAGCGTTTCATTGAGAAGTATCTTTTAAGCTGGTTTCATGTATAACATCAAATAGTATATATGTCGCAGGGAAAAGAGGATATCAGGAATTTCACGATATCCCTAGGGATATCACGAACTCCCGGTAGATGCCGAATATTCTTGTTTGTTACGTCTTCTTACTAATTTTTAGTAAGAAGACGATCTAGTGATATTATGTCATTTCAGTTAGTTACCAGACAACGGAAATATACTTAATACTTTTATACTATACATATATATTTAAGATTTTTATTATATTAAATAAATAAATATATTGAATACACATCCATGACCCAGAACTTTGAAAACTTTTTTGTTCTGTCGGCGGATATCCTCTTTTCCCTGCGACATAGCTCATATCGCGCACCATACATTATTATAATATAATATAGTACAATATAGTGTGAACGAAACGAAATGAGCTATATACTATATTTTGCTACTATTTAGCTCTTACTATTTTATTTTATATTATTGCTATCATATTATAGCGTAGTCTGAAACCAGCTTTATGACTATGGCAGTTTTTGTTAAGCTATATTATACAGGATATAACAAAAGTAAGTGATAATACTTTACGGTGTGTAAGTACTCCTTGTAGAGAGTTCACTGTGAAAGTAGCAGCGCTGAAAGATCAATTTTTCGCTTTTGTATGGGTAAACTCGTTACGCTCGGGCGTTTTCCCTTCGCTTCTTGAGTTCCGACAGCCTTGCCTTCTTGATTTTATTTTTTTATTTGCCATTTCAAATATTATATTAATTACACCAATTAAATTTACTATAACCTTAATTCCTATCTATACAAACTATTTTATACACATATAATACACAAAGACAATATTAATAATAATCAGCGGTGACAATGTAGTGACGAGCAAAAGTGGCACAGGTCCGGCCTCGATGACGTCCGACAGGACACTGATGCGACGTGGATTCAAGCGTGGTGCGCGTAAACCGTATTTGTCGTTGATATTGAATCGAAAAATAATAAAACTAAACATCTATCCTATCAATGCCCTGTTAAATTTTATTAGTAATCGAACTATCCAAATTATTTTTCGATTGGGTCCCTGTAAGTCCTATAAAACTCAAAATGCTTTTAAAATCGATGTTGTTTCGGATTTTTTTTCTATCGAGCCAAATTATCTGTATTGTGTTTCTATCCTATGAAAGCACTAGTTAAAAGATGCATCTATACATGTATATATTTTTCAGTTTTTTTTAATGACGCTTTCTATCAAAAAAACTCATTCTAGAAACATGAATTTGCAAGAACCGGCCCTTAAAGTCGATATTCGTACTGACAGACATCCGACCTGCTAATTCTCCGGTTGGAGCATTCTTAATGCCAGGGTGTTTTGGTGTTAACGATAATATTATGAAACCGGACAAGGTCGATAGATATTTGCGGCTTAGAAGTATTGATTATAATACTATTAACTAGTATCATAACTATTATACAGTGTCATTGTAAGTGAATGTTCACAAACTTTTATGTTCAACTAAAATTATAAATACCTAAGTATGTCTGTATGTTCCTTCACGCTTAAACGGCTAAAACGATGAAGATGTTTAATGTAGAGATACTTTTAGATACGGGAATGTACGTAGGACAGCTTTTATTGCGTCAAAAAAGCACGGTTTCTGCATCTACGACTCTAATAATACTACTCCTCTAATAGTACTTACATACGGTTTTGCTCAATCGTTTTATCCAAATCGAGTAATAATTACTGCGTGGACCGCAAAATTACTGACAGCTCGAAGGCTCGCATCGAGCCGCTCGAAGGATTGATAGAACCGGATCGAGCCGGATTGATGGAATGAATTAATAATAATATATCGATTTAGAATAAAACTGTCGAGCAATGCTGAATTTGTGGACGAAAGCCCGAGCCGCGGGTTTTGCTCGACGTTATTGCTCGATTGAGCAAAACCGTATGTGTGTACTTAGCATACGACATTTTTTTCGTTTGACTTAAAAAAAAGATTTATTAACTAAGGAACTAGGAAAACAAAAATAGATGGACTACTGTCGAGTTCAAATGTTGGCTGTGTTGAAAACGGAGTGCGTGAACTGTGAAGGGTCTTGGAGTGTTTCATGACGATGTAGGATTAGTGTCATATGACCTGAGGAATATGCCATCAGCAACCTGAGAAACGAGGATGAGCATGGTAAGGTAAGTTATAACTAAGGGTCAATTCAGAGCGCAACGAGGCGAGGCGAGGCATGCCGCACGGCGCGGCATAAAGTATGGATTTGACAGATTTCAATTGCGTGAAACATTTGCGAATCTGTCAAATCCATATTTTAGAAATGCATCTACGCGTCGCGTTCCGGTCTGAATCAACCCTTGCTAGATGATGCCCGCAACTCCGCTGCGCCAAAGCTCGTTTGTCGTGCGCGAACCATCCATTTTCTGGGATAACAATAATCTATGTCCTTTCCTGGGACTCAAAGTATTTCCATGCCAAATTTCAGCAAAATCGGTTCAGCGATCTGGGCGTAAAGAGGTAACAGACAAACAGACAGACACACTTTCGCATTTATAATATTAGTATGTATAGATATTAGTATGGATAACAGTACGAAGTCGCGGGGGACAGCTAGTCACGTATAAAATAACATATTAAAAGCAATTATTTTACGATGAGTCCACTTAGTCCAGGGACGGGCGAATTACCGCGGGGATGGGATTTTAATTATTTTTAAATTAGACTGGACTTTAGACCGTCACTTCCAGACTCCTTCGTGCGGCCGCATTATTATCAGCTATTATGCTTGTAATAGTGGGGACCTAGTAAGGGAAATGGCTGCGATTGATTTTCTAAGTGTTGATTTCTTAGCATCAGAAAGTCTGGGAAATAAAATAATGGGCCAAGTGCGAGTCGGACTCGCGCACGAAGGATTCCGTACCGTTATTTATAGAGCAAAAATAGAGAAAAAATTGTGTTTTTGTATGGGAGCCCCCCTTAATTATTTATTTTATTTTAATTTTATTATTTAATAATTGAAGACGTGAGTGGAAGAATCGAATAAGTAACATTTCGTAACATACGGACAATAACTCATTTTTTCCCTAATTATTTCAATAAAACTTGTAACTTATCTACTTCATAACCTAGCTAATGTATCTGGCTACACATACAATCCATAGTTTTTCTATTTCAAATAACTTTTCCGGCCCTAAAGCCTCCATTTAAGGGCCCGGGTTACCCTCGAAATTTTCATACATTCTTAATACCAAAATCATTTTCTCATGCGAAAATATTTTACATGTTTGAGTTATTTTTCAGCTTAAGATAGTAATTACCTAGGGTCCTGAACAAATTTTTTTTACAAAATATTTAAATACTAAAAAAAAATTTTTGTGTTTAAATATTTTTTAGTAAATTTACTACTAAATATTCAAACACCAAAAAATAGACAAAAACACTAAAAAATATATAAATAAATAGTAAATTTACTACAAAATATTTCAACTTTAAAAAATATTTTTTTATTATTTAAATATTTTGTAGTAAATTCACTATTTACTTATATATTTTTTAGTGTTTTTATCTATTTTTTGGTGTTTAAATATTTAGTAGTAAATTTACTAAAAAATATTTAAACACAAAATTTTTTTTTAGTATTTAAATATTTTGTAAAAAAAATTTGTTCAGGACCCTAGGTAATTACTATCTTAAGCTGAAAAATAACTCAAACATGTTAAATATTTTCGTATGAGAAAATGATTTTGGTATTAAGAATGTATGAAAATTTCGAGGGTAACCCGGGCCCTTAAGAAAAAAAACGGGAAGTTTTTTCATGTTACTTACCTTATTCTTCCACTCACGTCTTAAATTAAGTACACGTATAATTGAGGATTTTGTGAAAATTTCAAGTGCCTATATTATGTTGCCATTATGGATTACGATACAAAAAGACCAAAAAATACGTTTCTTGTATGGGAGCCCCCCTTAAAAATAAACTTTATTTTATTTTTAGTATTTGTTGTTATAGCGGCAACAGATATACACAATCTATGAAAATTTCAGAAGTCTAGCTATAGCGGTTCTTGAGATACAGCCTGGAGATATACAGACTGACGGGCGGACAGACATCGAAGTCTTAGTAATAGGGTGCCGTTTTTACCCTTTGGGTACGGAACCCTAAAAAAGATATGAACGTTCAAAAAGCCAAAAAATGGCCAGATTTTCCGCTTCAGTTCAAACATCCAGAAAACAAATTTGGCTCGATTATACAAAAAAAATACATAGGAACACAGCTCAAGCCTTGCTTTTTTTTAATGAAAAAAGTACCTACTTTTAAAATCGGTTAAGTTTTGGAGAAGAAATCAGGGGACAACGAATCGTTGATTTTCTGAGGTCGTCTTTATCGCGCTCTGCGGTATAGGCTTGAGGTAAGGGAGACAGCAATAGATGTTACAAGTACTTTTTTTTCATTTCTCTTGACCTTGAGTATCCTCTTAAAAAAACAACGAAATTTTCGTCGGTTTTAGTACATAAGAGCCGACGTAATAGGTGTAATAAAGTAGGTCGCCTGATTACTTGGTAAATTGTGTTAGCGTCTTCGTTAGCGCAATTACTGGATCTTGTGATTTATTCATACACATTACACTGTGACCTTATAATATAACACGGAGAGTCCTAATGTGACATGGAAAGATCTAATATAACACGAAAGGGACTAATATTACAAAAGAGTGTTAGTCTTTTACAAAAATCGTCTTATGACACAAAAATCGAGTTAGTTTATTAGAAAAATAGAGTTCTATATTATATTTTTGTCGCAAATAAGATAAGAGATCCTTCTAAATATTTTTCAAAAAGACATATTAATAAAGATAATTTTGGAAAAAAGTAAGTGGTCAGCACAAATGTACCAATATTATTTTAATACCAATGTGTTCATTATCAACATTTCTGGTCGTAGAAGGTTTTTTTTAAATGTCACTTATGATTTATTTGAAACTTGACGCAAATTAAGAACTTAAGTAGAAACTATTTTTTCTATGTTATATTTCTATGTTGTACAAGATAAGTAAATAAAGGCTATGAAAATGCAAATTTAAATTGTACAAAACTCAATTTTACGATTTAAAGCGAAACTCTCGGTCGTGTTTCCAGACCGAGAACTCAAAATGAGATAGTAGATTTAAATTGTATTTTACGATTACAATTGTAAACGAATCCTGTCCCTTGTTATTCCAGTTTACAATTCAATTAAATTCCCCAAAACTACCTTTAACTTAACAATAGCAGTACGTGATAGGATTGATGTAACATTTGTTGTGGACTTTCGTTGTGCAGTTTTTTGTGTGTATATTATGTTTTCTATCTAAAAACTAGTTTTAACTGTAAAATATTATACATATTCAAATGTAGCCCATAAAACAAACGCGGTTTTTTTTTTCACTTTTTTGCTCCATATCAAAAATGGCAATAGGTAGGTACTTATTTACTAAGCATATTATAATAATACAATAGTATAAAAGCTAGGTAGCATGATATTATATCACGTCGTCTAATCCCATGCTAAGTAAAAACTTGTGTTATGGCAATCAGACAACGGATGCACGCCGAACAATTTTATCCTAATATACAACGTGAAATTTTAGTGGTTGTTTTCCCGCAGCAGGACGATTTATCCACAGCAGTATTATCGAATCATGCAAGTTATTTTTTGAAAATACATAATATTTTGTATAACGTACTATGGCAACTTTATGCCGATAGGCGCGAGCGGCTATGGACCAGGCCGAATTTTTTTTATGATTTGAACAAAAAAACTTCACAAATCTATTGTACTACTAAGATAGAATCATTTTACTGCGGGAAAACAACCATTAAAATTTCACGCTGTATATTATTTACACATTCACACGCACAATCACGCTGCAGTAATTTATTATGTTAAGTCTCTTTCGGCGACGTGATGCGCGCTTCGTTCGGGAGCCTCCCATGGAACCTCCGGTAAACTACACCGGCAGGCCAGAACTCGTCCACCTCGAAGATGGATAACTAACTAGAGTCGGCTCGGCGATAAAACTATATTTAAATTGTAATAATAAATAATGAAATTCAGTGCAGCGGCCTCGCTTGCTGCAATTTTTGGCATCACACAGCATTATAATATTATAATTAATGTAACTAGATCTTAATAACTGGTCCACTGAATACTGTTTAATTATTATGATGTTTCGTGTGATGCTGGAAATAAAAGTATTCTTATTCCTATTCTTATTCTAAATTAAAATAAAACAAATATTTAAGGGCGTCTGCAATACAAGAAACTTTTTTGTTATATATTTATGAACTATAGTGGTACGGAACACTTCGTGCGCGAGTTTTGCTCGCACTTGGTCGATTTTTAGATTAACAGACAGAGTTTCGCACGTTCCCTATCCAACACGCAATATGGAAGAGAATAAAATGTGTATGTGGTATTTATTTAGCGAGTCAGTCGGGCGGACATTGTAAGCCTGTTTGTTCATTACGCCTGTCGATTTCGTTACCTAACTCTGTATTTTCTGAATAAGACTGTTGCCCAAATGTATTTTTATTTAGGTACCGATCCGTAGTAATAAAGGACAAAAGATGGACCATCTGTTATATCTAAACGTTAAAACTGATGAACCAATTTTGATAATAACATAAAAAATGCAATTAAAAAGTAAAAGAGCATGGCGTGTTTTTATAATTAAAAATTCGATGCTTTACCCGGCTAGGAAAATTATTTTGCCGATAAAATAATAATACAATTTTATTTTTTAACCCCTGACCAAAAAGAGGGGTGTTATAAGTTTGACGTGTCTGTCTGTCTGTCTGTCTGTGGCATCGTAGCATCCAAACGGGTGGACCGATTTTGATCTAGTTTTTTTTTTGTTTGAAAGCTGACATGACTGAGAGTGTTCTTAGCTATAGTTCATCATCATCAGCCTGCTCATTGCTGAAATATCACGGAATATCTGGTTCGTGACAGGACGATAGTATTTGAAGAGTTATTCGCTCTGAAAATACCGTATAAATCATCCAAAGGACGCAAGGCTCTTATTTTTTGGAGAGGAGAAACGTGTAGTGAAAATTTAAGTAACAAAATAAATACCTGGCCTTTTGAAATATTATTATGATCCTATATTTGGTATAACTCACCCTCATCAGTGTATAAATTGAACCGACTTGACCCGGATCCGGATATCAGTATACCCGTATATACTAATGACTGGGATATACCGGGCGACCCGTATTAGAATTACTTGAACTTCACTAACGGTCTACAAATTCCTACAGCAGCAGCTGCGCCCGTATAATTAAATTATAATTTCAGATGAAATTTGATTTTTCAGTTATTACTAGACGATGCCTAGAACTCCGTTGCGCTAAAATTCGTTTATCGCACGGTAACATGTATATTTTTCCGGGGTTAAAAGTATCCTAGTATGTCGTTTCCCATGGACTCAAAGTATCTCTACACACAGCAAAACAGTTCAGCTGTTTGGGCTTGTAAAGATAACAGATAGATAGACAAACAGACAGGCAAATAGACAGACACACTTTCGAATTTACAATAATATTAATATTGATGCTCCTTTCTAAAATAAGTTGCCTTCAAAAGAGAAATAGAGAAAAACTAAGTGGTAAACTACTAAAATGAGATAATAAAACGCTATTCTGATGGGTGAAGCTACCGGCGTGCGGCGACCTACTTACACTATAGCCATTTTACGTGGCTGCAGCGAAAAAGTTCTCAATGTTGACCAACCTAATTAACGTTTCAACACTTTTATAGGTCACGTGCTTCGAACAGGTAATAGATGACTTTTAGGGCCTGTTTCACCACTTATCGATAAGTGCCGGATAGGCTATCCACAACATGACTTGACAGAAGTATGGAGAATCTGTCAAAAAAGTTGTGGATAGCCTATCCGGCACTTTATCAGAAAGTGGTGAAACAGGCCCTATTATTTCTAACTAGATAACGCCCGTATCTCTATTTCGCCGAAATTCATTTATCACGCTGGAACCATACATTTTTCCGGGATAAAAGGTGTTCTTTTCCGGGACTCAAAGTATCTCGATACCAATTTTCAGCAAAATCAGTCTAGCGATTTTGGCGTGAAGAAGTAATGGAATTCACGAGATAATCTTGCACTTACATTTATAATATTATTATACTAGCTGTCCCGGTGAACTTCGTGTCACTTTAAAACCTTCCCTGGACTTCTACGAATATTTTAAGACTAAAATCAGTCCAATCTGTTCAGCCGTTTTCGAGTTTTAGCGCGACTAACACATTTGAAAATTCATTTTTATATATAAGATTTACATGATATTAATTTGCAATTTAACAAAACCAAATAGATTTCATGAAATTCAGTATAATTTAGGCCGGTATTTTCCCGTTTATTACCTCATGCTTACCGCAAGAAATTTTAGTCATAGGAAAGACTATAATATTAGGATAGTTTATTATTTTAGGATAGTTCTCCCGAAATAATATGATACGATTTCCACGTGAATTGCGACAAAATGAATTTGCGGGCAATATAATATTTGATGTCTTAAGAATGCTCCAACCGGAGAATTAGCAGGTCGGATGTCTGTCAGTACGAATATCGACGTTAATAACATTAAAATAAGATTCATATTAGCGCGCCTTGTACAGTGGCGGTTACGACGCTCGCCGCGTTCTTGATATGGCGAAAATGTATGAAAAAAAGAATTTTTATGGTACAGTCGTGGAGATGAATATATTATCTTTCATTTGAAACCAAAATATCCTCGCAGTTTGACTCCTAATTCTTTAATAGGGTACCGGAAAATCGCTGATATTTGTAATAGCGTCCTTAAGGAAAGATGCTAAATTACTTATTTGTACTAATTTACTGTTAATTCGAATTTAAAAATAGGACAACTTTTAAAGTCGAATTTTCAGTACATTTCGATAAACGGACTGCTTCGTTGCGAAGGTCGAGTTGTACCTAAATAATATTCAAATTAAAACTACCTTGAAAATTGACGTCTCTCGTTTCAGTGTAACCTGACCCTTAGATAAATTAGTTGGGGAGAATACAAGAGCTAATAAAATGAAGTGTGGGTCCGAGATAGCTTTGATGAGCCCGTCGACCCAGTTGCACTAACTTCCACCACTAGACATAAAAATGTTGGTCGACATTTTCAGTGATCCTATGACCTAACGAAAAATTTGCAGTTTACAGCAATAGAGAATATTATTACGTAATCAGAGGGCATTACTAGCACATACAGTAAATAATCCGACCAAAATCCGACTAAATATTGCGTACGTCATATTATCAGAATATTGATAGAAAAGTTGTCAAACATCGAAAAAAACTTTTTTTAATGTCTATGCTGGTGCTGCCTTTAACGTGAAACAATCCAGTAATAATAAATATAGTACGATAAATAAGTTATACTTATATTATAGCTTCTGTGATTTTAAAAGTATAATATGACTTTATGAAGATTTGAATAGTATGATGATTAATAAATTAATAATAATGAAGAAAGAAACCTGACCGGAAAAACGCTCTTTTGCTATACATTATTTCGAGTATGAAAAAGTAATTAGCCGATTATTATCTGAAATGCGCGACAAACACAAAAAATCGATCAAAATTAATCAAACTGCAATTAGTTTGAAGGAATTTGGTAATGAAGTTTGGAGAATGTTGTAAACTGTACATACTTGTATAATTTGACATAAAGTGCCTGTTTCACCACTTCCTGATAAAGTGCCGAATAGGCTATCCACCACTTAACTTGACAGATGATGTATGGAGAATCTGTCAAATAAGCTGTGGATAGCCTATCCGACACTTCATCAGAAAGTGGTGAACTGCAGGCCCTTAGGTAGTATATTGGCAATGTAGTAAAAGATATGATATTATATTATTTTCCCAGTTTTACCCGACCAGTTTCCGAGGCGGTGTTAAAATGAAGATTCGACGATCGAAATAGTACCTAAGTAACTAGTAACTTAGTAGTGAAACAGGCCCTTAGACTATAAAATTTATTAAAAATAAAGATTAATTCGATTTTTATTACAATAAATATACTAAGGAATGATGGGGCAAAATCAAATATTATGTATGTTAATTGTTATCGTCTTGATGACAATTCAAACAACAACAAAAGTACACACACTGGCAAAATTAGCGGAACATAGTCAAAAAGGGGCACAACTTGAACTCGAGTGGGTCGGGCTGTCTGAAATCCTTTTATATAGTTTCTAAGCTCATTTAAGAAATAAAATATTGAACAAAACTGGCAATTTGAGAGATTTTTATTGCAATTATGCCATAATAAATGTTTTTCGATGATTGACGTTGTAAGTGTTTCTGATAAGAATGGCGATTTTAGCAGGGTTCAAGGTATGCCAGCTCATTTGATTGTTTGGTTTTTGGAAGAACACATTGCTTAGATATAAAATTAGTGATTTCCCAGCATCTACGACAGCTAGAGCTGTAACCACGATAGAGAAAGGTCACACCTACCGTTCGGTCAGTCAGGCCTTAGGTGGGTCAGCTTCCGTGGTCCATCGTAACTTTCAACGCTACAGAGAGACTGGATCTTACGTCTGGAGACGAGAACAAGGCAGATATCGGGTGACATTGGTTTAGGATGACCGTTTTGTTAGGGTACAACCCATAAGAAATCGACCTCAAACTGCATTGCATACACGAAACCTGTCGGAACAGATCCGAGATGTACGTGTGAGCGATTGTACAGTAAGAAGAAGACTTAAAGAAGTTAAATTAAACTCAAAAGTGCCAGCAAGGGCACCAGAACTTGAGACAGGACACCAAAGAGCTAGGCTAAGATATGCGCGTGAACATCAAAATTTGACAAGTGTATGAAATCGTATGCTGTACAGTGATGGGAGCAAATTCTGTGTAAATTTTGTTAACAGGCGATAAAGAATGTGGATAAATCGTAAGGAACGCTATAGACCATCAAACTTAACGGAAACAGTGGTCTATCATGCAGGCTTCGAAATGGTTTGGGGTGGCATATGACTTGGAGCCCGCACGGAGCTGATGATTGTTAATGATGGTACTTTGACAGTACACGGCTAAAGCACAGATGTCCTAGAACTGCATGTTGTGCCTTTTACACAAGTTTAGGCAGTAGCTTCAATTTTATGCGCGTCCATAGAGTAAAAAAATCAGGCATTATTACCTAAATTATGCTGGCGTAGCCTAGGTGGAGAGGCCAGCACGGTCTACGGATATGGATCCGATTGAGGACGTGTGGCACATCAATGGGTGAACGGTACGAGTTAAACCTCCAGCTCCAAAATCTGTTCAGGAGCTCGAGTTGGCGCTACTGGAGGAGTAGGAGAATATTCCACAGGAAATGATTGACAATCAAAATGCAAGCATGGAATGGCGTATCCAGGCCATTCCATGCTTGCATTTTGATCCATAGAAGGCATTAAACGCTTTTAACATGGCATTTCTTAAGTAAAAATGGAGAATTTAACTTAAAAAATTACTGCTGTAATTTCAAAGATTTTCTTAATTTTTGATTTTTGCTGATTTTTTTTCTTTTTACACGATTTCATGCCCTAAATTTATATAAGTTTTATTTTTTAATCATCAATTATTAAATTAATAAAGAAATATATACAAATAAGCGAATAATTTACAAAAAAACTGAAAATTTTGTTATGTTCCGCTAATTTTGCCGGTGTGTATATGTAGCCTATATTCCCAGTCCCTTGTTTCACTTCGTTCACGGAATGTATTCAAAAGTTCGTTCATTCAGATTGAGATGCTTTGTCCAAGTTTTGGGTTCAGTGACGATTCGGTTCTAATTAATGTTACAGATGTGACGATTATAATCCTAATAGCTCCGTTTAACTTTCAGAGATGCTATACATTTCAATTTGTTATTACAATGTCAATTAAACTTTGCATGGACGGGTATATACTGCTCATTAAAGTTTAAGTATTACATTCATTGCACATTAAAAATGATGATGAAGTGAAGTTAAATTATATTATATTCAAGTTTCAGTTTCGTTTAAGTACATTTGAATAAAAATAAAAATTGATGTTGTTGAACTATTAATGTGCAATTGTGAAGATTGACAATTGTGTAAATAATAACACTACAATAATAGGCTTGATGACTATTTTTTTTTCTTATTGGTAATTGAAAGACCCTTAAAAAATAGAAACATCGCTGAAAGAATGACTATGATAGCTTAAAAATTCACCTAGATATGACAATTCAAACATCTCGTAAAATAGACCTGCCCGAAAACGCTCCATACAAAGTGCTACGAAAGACTGACGTCACTCTTTCTTAGTTTGTACGCATCGGGAGAGAACTTTGTTCGATAGGTATATTAAATATTGCGTTTATGAAAGTGGCTTCATAACAAAAGTTGCTTTTAATTGCATAAGTTATCGAATGGTATACAAAATATATTAAGAAATTTAATTGAAAAAAAAAATCGACTTGATTATCCAACTTTGATGGCGCATAACAAAAAAAATACACATGTATCGAGCTGAAATTTTGAGAACACTTATTTTTTACCGTGATTTCTTTATTTTACTAACAAAATTCGCTAATCTTTGACCTTGTCATCATCCCTATTGTCCAGTCAGTTTCCTACTATATCTAAATCATACAGTAACACTAAATATGTAACGTCGTCAGCAATGTATAATTATTATTTTATTAAACAATTGTGTACCCCTATGTACTAATTGCTACGAATAATAAAAACTAATTGTCTAACTAATGAAGTACCGCCATATTGGTTTGTCATGTGACTCACTACCAGATAAAAACAAAGACACGTCCTTGTATAATAGTTATACGATGTGCAAATTTACAAGGGCTACTTGATTTTCCCATCCCGACAATAAATTAACAAGCCGCATTAAAATCTGTCGAGATCCCTCGTGTACAGGGTGTATCACAAATTGCCACTTTTCTGTAATGACAGAAGACGCGGGCAAACCCCAGAGGAAATTACTGCCCTCCATAATTCTGTGTAGACCGAGCGCTGATGTTGTAAACGCGAGGTGATATGAGGTACTCAATATTGATTGGAGTTGAGATGGTGTAAGAATATAGGTTAATAATTAAGAGTAGCAATAGGTACATAATTGATTATATCTTGATGGTATTAGAATTAATAGCATTAGATAATAATATTATTTATATAAAACTAAAAATATCCTACTTTAATCTTACAATCTACTTTTTAGCAAATTTTAAAACTTATGACGCAGTCGGTTGAATATAGCAAAAAGGAGGATTTTGTTGTTCAAGAGCATAATATTTTTGTTTGTATATAATTAGCGCGCTCTGAGGCCTAAATAAATTATTAATAGTTCTGAGATAAATTTGTACTTACTGTCATAACATAATAATATGAGTGTTAATTATTAAAACTAAGTTGGGGTATTTTCTTTGTTTTTTAAAATATGATATTATTGTGATTTAGTTTTTATTAAAACAAATGAAGATATTTATAGTAGAAGATAGACACTTCAGCACTGTAATAATTATTTGTTACTATTATCATTACTGACGATACAACATCATAACATAACATAAAGCTATATTTTTATGACGGTCAGCGCTCGGTCTATAATGTTCTATGTCTATCTAGATTATGTCTGAACGGGGCTTAGTGTACTTACAGATGTTATTGATGGTCTCAATTCTGTATCTTTTAGAGCCTATGTAATATTGTAGTATATTGTTTATCCTTTCCAACCTTGGTAAGGTCGAATGTATTATTTTCTCGAGTGGCACCTGTCGAAATGTCTTATTTTTATACGTTGTTTGTTTAACAAGCTACACTATTTAAGAATCTAGTTTTTCAGGTATCATGTTTAAAGACTTCTTTGTTGTCTGTCTGTCCTGTCCTTTATCAGGACAATGTTCAATACAGTTTTAATGTATATTAGTCATGATAGGTAAACTAGTTGAAAAATTATACTTCTGTAAATATACAAAGAAAAAACTTATTTAGGTACCTGTTATTTTTTTATTTTTAACACTGCAGATGCCTAGAACACTAATTATTACATTTAGTTCCACATTTTTGAGTTTACTGATTATATATTTTTATAAATATAATATTATATTAATTATAAATGGTAACTTTTTCTTTACAACGAAATTAAGATTGTCAAATAAACGAATCCTGTTGATAATATTAAGAATGCAAAAGAGTAGTAACTTCACTTGGCGTGAATACTGAAGATTGATGAAGTCCTGGGAAAGGACATAGTATTATAAATTATTATTATTTGTGGCAAAATCTACGGTTGAAGCGCAATAATCGAGACACAAAATATACACTAAGTAAAATGCCATAAGCGAAACGAAAATATTATATTATATGCCTCTTTATCTTTGGAAAGTAATTAGGTACAGCTATAGCTCGTGGTGTACCAGCGAGCTGCAATTAGGCTCCAGACCAGACCAGCTGTAATTAGCTCGCCGCCACAAGCTGTCTGCTGTCAGTGTGCCGACCAGCTGACAACTGTTCCGCACTTACTGGCTTACATGTAGCACTAGCAGGGTTGATATAGGGATAAATAATGAAAGCTTTCTTCCGATTCTCATTTTATCCAAAATAGTTCATAATCAAAGGTCGCCAGTAGTATTTTCGGACCAATACGACCTGCAAAACTTCAAGTAGAGGGAGTCCCTCTTAAAAGGCGGGCATCGAACCTGTAACTCTTCTAATGTTGTGTGGGTCCATGCGCGAATGTAGTTGCTTTCCATTAGGTGACGCGTTCGCTAGTTTGCCTCCTAATTTTTATTTAAAAAAGGGTTGGCAATCAAAGTTAACAAAATCGTCAATACAAATTAAGATTTCTAAGCGGAATTCCTAAATTAGACTTGAGATCGCTTAAGGGGATAAATGTTTTCGAATTTGTCGAAAACAAAAATCATATTACTATGTGCGAGTAGTTTTATTTAGTCAACATAACGTCAAGTCGTCAAGATGAAAGTGTTAAAATGTGTGTGCCCTTTATAATTCTTCCGGTCTAAAATAATATAATAATAATAATATCTATGGATGCTTCACACCACGTCAGTCTGGCCCCGTGCTAAGTACCTTGTAAGACTTGTGGTACAGGTACCAGACAACGGAAATATATTTAATACTTTTTGTGCTATACATTTATTTAAGATTTATATTATATTATACACATATTTAATACACATCCAGACCCGGGAACATTGAAAACTTTTTTGTTCCGTCGGCGTGATTCGAACCCGCGACCCCCGGCTTGAGCTACCGACGCGCTCACCACTGAGCCACAGAGGTTGTCAATGTCTGAAGTATACGCCGGTACGTATGAAATACAAGAACAATTTATATTTTTGCCGCCGGCTAGCCAGCACCGCGGCGGTTACTCTATAAGTAGAAGGTATGGAAAGGCTCTTACAGTCTCGTCATATCAAACTGTTCACTTTTACCGTTTAGATAATAAATTATGAAGAATGATTTATTTTACTTTCTATAAAGAGTGTAGAAATGACAAGTAATACTGATTGCTCATTTACCTCGATCGTGGTAATCGCAGATACAATAGATATTCAATTGTTATGCGGCACCCGGGTGCCGCTTGAGAGTTGATGGGTTATGTGAATTTAGATGGCAAATCCCTAAAAATATATATCTTACTTCGCCATATGAATAAGCAAATATATCGCGACAAAGCACTATCTCTGTACACGGTAGGCTTTTTTTGAATAAGGAGGCAAACAAGCAAAAGCAACTACTATCACCCGTGGACACTCGCAACATTAGAAGAGCTGCAGGTGCGTTACCGGCCGTTTAATAGGGAATACGCTTAAAGGTTTGTAGGTCGTGTTGGTTGGTGAGTAAATGGTTCATTTATAAACACCTCTTCTCTCTCCTCTCAAACTTAAACACCGAGAAAAATTATGTTCATAGAATACGTTTTCGCCTGAATGTTGAGTCAATATTTTTAACATTTTCGTCACGTGAAATTCCCGTACGAGCCATTTCCCCGTAAGTGCTCCAATTAGCCGCTATCGTCAGATCTCTTGTCGTGTAACGGGAAAACGATCTACATCACCAAATACGCAGTTTGTTGAATTATATTGAAAATCTAGTATATGAAATTATATTATATCTAGTATATAAAATTCTCGTGTCACAGTGCTTGTGCGCGAACTCCTCCAAAACGGCTCCAACCGATTTTAATGAAATTTTGGATATGTACATTCGTTAGGCCTGAGAATAGGTTTTTATCTAATTTTTATATTAATACCATTTAAGTAGTTAGTAAGTTGGTTAATAATTTATATGACAAAACTAATATAAAGAAATATAAAAAATAAAGGAAAGTTAAGAAATTTTCGCACACATGAAGAAAAATTATTATCGTCTTAATGACATTTGGTAATCATTGTTTTGTTGTAAATAAGTTGTATAAAACAGCTTATCCGAACATCTAATTAATGTTTGTCATAAAAACACACATGCACAGACATTAAAACATTTGCCGTTTCATAAAAAATATTATTATATTTATTAAAGTATCAAAACACTCACCAAAATACACGAGGTATTCGATCGACGACATTATAAAGTCCTCGACGAAAGTTCACAAAACGTTCGTCGCTACGGGCTTGCTACGCGTCGCTACGAGTTTGCTACGCGCCGCTACGAATTCGCTACGGAGCTACGAGGTGCTACGCGACCGCTACGGAGGCGAGTCGTAGTCGAACTGACGGGGCGCGAAGTATACAAGCTTCGTGCGACTCCGCTCGCGTATCGATTTTAATTTTTGAAGATTCGATAACGAAATATTGAAAGATGAATATACATCTATATATTATAAAAAAATGAATTTTCAAATGTGTTAGTAACGCTAAAACTCAGAAACGGCTGAACCGATTGGGCTGATTTTAGTCTTAAAATATTTGTAGAAGGTACAAACGTAAAGGGAAGGTTTTTAACACACGATGACACGAAGTTCACCGAAAGCTATTTTATATTAAAAATAGATACAAGACCGTGAGTTTCGTATCAATTAACTCATTCTACCGTAAAAATCTTTCCCGGATTTCCACGTATATTTTAAGACTAAATTTAACAAAATCAGCTCAGCTGTTCTCGAGTTTTAGCGAGACTAACAAAATTATAATTCATTTATATAGAACATATTGTGGTAAATTCATAGAGAACTAAAATAATATTTCAATAATATAGCTTTTGTGAGATTAACTGATAGATCAAGACACAGATCAGGCACTTAGAGATAGAATCTTGAAATGTTAGTATCTAAGAATGCATCATTCAAAATTCTACCCTCTAAGGCCTATTTGCGAGATCTGAATTAAAGTTAACTCTGAGTTAAACATCATGTCATAATATCTGCCACTCACCAAGTGAGTGATAGAGATGACATTATGTTTAACTCAGAGTTAACTTTAACATAGATCTACGCAAGTCCACCTTAACTTTAACTCAGATCTGCGCAAGTGGGCCTAGGGCGGTTAAATAGCTGTTATCCAAAAGTACTATTTCAATCAGGCGAAGGCGCGGGAAAAACTTGTTATATTGGTTACTTTTTTTAGTGTAAAAAACATAAATATGATCAAAGCTACCAATACAACAGCAGATTCACTATTTTATTTGATTCTACCGCAAAAACAAGTTACTTTATATTCACAATATTCTCGTATTTCATTTTGACTTTTGATGTTTACGACTTTAAATTGGATTTGGTTCGCAATCTGATATTTTGATTTCAGTCACGATACTCATATATTGCAAGTATAGTGTATACGAAAAGATTTTTAAAGTAAAGATGAGCTGCTACAAATATTTATCATCAAAAATCTCTTACGTAGTGATTATATTCTCTTTGAACCTCTCAGGCCCATATACGTAAGCTGAGAGGTTTTTGAGTCCTGCCAAAAACGTGTCTCTCATGATCACGAATGTGTAAAAACTAAAATGTAAGAAATTAATATATTATATCTTATACATTAAATTGTAGCAGAACAACATAAATTTTCCATTGTCAGTACATTGGTATTTGAGAGATTTGAGATAGCCTGGGACAAGACGAAAAGAAGAAGAAGTACGTTGTTCGGATCATTACTTGTAGAAAGCTTTATCTTGCGTTTTGTAAGGTGCCGGTGCCGCTTGCCCCAGTGCCGGTCCTATTAAAAATCAGAAATAGCACCTTCTTTATTTAATAAAAAAATCGGCCAAGTGCGAGTCGGACTCGCGCCTCCATTGAGGCCAAGTTGGCCCCATTGGAACACATTACCATAAATAGTTTTGAATACAATTTACCGCTAAAATAGGGCCTGTCTTTACCTATCTAAAATCACGAAAGTACCGTCCATATTCTACGTTTTATCTTATCTGTATGTCAAAGACAGACGAATGAATGATTTTATTAGTAGATAAAGATATGTAAACGAGCGCACATAATAAAGGGACCTTCTTATTTTAAAAGAGGTATAAAGAGAAATTTGCCAAATAGAATATGAAGGTCAAGTGCGGGGCAGAATTTTAAAAAGGGTCGAACGATTCAGGACTGGACATGATTACTGTTTACCTAACAGGTACTGAAAGAGGGTTATTTGATGATGACATGAAAGTGATCGGAATGTGTGTGTCTTTGTGGAGTTTGTGGTAATGAAGACGTGTTTATGCTATTTAGCATACGTTTCGTTGTTTGTTGTAGTTATCTCAAAGAATACTTATTCCAAAAGGCAATGTTGAGTTCGTGAGATGGAACCTGAGCAATTTCTTCAAAAATGTATTCAGGATGCTCAGAAGGTACTAAAATCCCCGCCTTTGGGGAGGTGCCGGGACGTTGGGAGGAGGTTAAAGTTTCCATTTTTTTTTTAAGTCTTTTGCTCATATCTTTAAAGTGGGGAAGCCAGCCCAAAGTGGCCACCTTAACTGCCAATTTAAAAAAAAGACGAAATATTATATATTTAAAAATAAAAAATGTACTACCAGATAGTGTATTTATTATATTTCTGTTATGTATAATTCATATTGACCCTAATCTTAAAATTAGCTCATGATTTACATATTACGACAATCTGTCAAAAAACCGCTTTGCCCGAGGGCCCGCCTAAAGCGGCCATAGGGGTAAGGGCAAAGTGGCCAGCCCAAATGTTCACAAGAAATGGATTTTTTTTCTTATATTTAAATGTAACTTTTTGGTAAAATGAATACAAAAAAGGTAGGTAGTAAAAAAGGTATTTATTAAAAACAAATTAACAATTAGTGGTATCAATATCAGTCTCCAAATTATCATAAAATATTCTTTGAACTATAATTTAAACTTTTTAACTTTAAATATATATTTCTTAGAGCTTCAGTCTTTAATGTATTTTTTAAATACGCAGTAATTAACCTTATTATTAATAATACTTAAAAGTAGTATAACACAATTTCTATTAATTCTCTTTCAACAATCAGAACATTTTTTTTATAAAAAATAAAGAACTCTTCTAAAATAAAAATATTCTAAATATTATATCAACAAAACTTTGTTCTTCTCGGTAAACTTAAAAAAAATTAAGTTTACCGAGAAGAACAAAGTTTTATTGCCAAGAAATCTGATCTCATTAAGTATTTAATACTTAATGAGATCAGATTTCTTGGCAATTGTCACAGAAATACGCTCCAATGCCGGAGTATGTCGTGCAGGCTTCATGAGCCCACAACTGGCAGTCATCGCAGCGAATCCAGTCTTCGATGGGCGGATCTTCATATGGCTCCATACAAATTAGGCAAATGTATTGATGTTTGGTAGTAGTTTTATGTTTCTTACTGTCATTATTAGTTTTTTGTTTCACAGTATTTCCACGCGTTTTTGTTTCTCTTTGCATCCCCGACGATCCTGCTTTCCCAGACAAATTTTCCTTGAAGGACTTCATCACTCTTTTCGCTTTGTCAGCATCCCTTTTACGTTTTTTGGTCAGTTTAATTCTTTGTTCCTCTTTAATAGGGGTGCTTGTTAATATTTCGCTGTGCTCTCCTGCGTCGACCAGTTTTATTTAGCGGCATTTTTGGCAATGGTTTCAGAATTATAGGGCTTATGTAGCATTTAGATATTGGCGACGATGTTCCCGTTATAGGCGGTGTAATAGGTTTATCTATATTCAGAGTGGGTTCGCTTAAATTATTATCAGGGGTGATTTCGTTAGGCGCATTGAGTAAAACGTTATCCAGAATTACTATATCTGGTCTTTTAGTCACTGAGGGTGAGTCTTGTAAATTTTCAGCGAAAAATGTATTTGGAGCTAGGTCATTGGTCATAAATTGCTCAATAACTGAAGAAGATAACACTTGAGAGTAATTTCTGTCCATTATCAATTGGTCAATGATGGGAGGAGACGGAGTTCTGGAGTGGTCTTGATTATCTGGCAATGTATGTTGATGCTGTGGTGGGTTTTCCATAGTTGTAGCCGGTAAAAAATCGACATCATCAAAAACAAATCTATTTGGAGGCCACAGTCCTGTTTTTTCGAAACCACTGACAGCGTTTTGAGTTGTGGCCGCTCGTAAATAAGCAGTCCCAAACAAATTGGCTACATCTTTCTGATTGATTATTCGACCGACGTGAGTCTTTTGGAATGTTGCGACACTACGTTCAAAATATGTTTTTAACGGTCCATATACGCAAAGATCTAGCGGCTGCATCCGATGTGTTGTGTGTGGTGCCAGTGATACAAAGATAACATGATTCTTGGACGCAAGTTCTAGAGCAGGTAAATATTTATGCGACTCATGATTGTCTATCACGAGCAGAACTTTTTTTTCTGCAGTCGGACGGACTGTATCTATAAAGAAACGAAGCCACTGTAAGAACACTGCACCGTTGGTCCACCCATTATCACTAACAGTTGCTTGGGTACCCGGCGGTGCTCCATCTAGAAGGTTAGGTGCCATTCTTTTCCTTGCAAAAATCATCAAAGGTGGTACGAAGGATCCCGCAGCATTACAACAACAAATGACTGTCGTCGTTCTTCCTCGCTCCGTACTAGCAATGTGACCCACTTGCCTTTTACCCACTTTTGTTAAAACTTTAGGAGGTTTGTTGGAAGATGTTTGGATACCAGTCTCATCCATATTATACAGACGCGTTGCATCGATTTGGTGCTTCTCAATTTCAGCCTCAAGGAGGTCAAAGAACCTATATACTTGAGGTTTGTTGAAGCCTCGGGCCCTGGCTATAGATGTGGGTTCTGGTTGTCGTAAAGTCAAGTCAGGGTGTCGCTTAATGAACCCTTTATAAAAATCGTGCCCAGCTGTTCCCTTCATGAAAGGATGTGGAATGTTATTTACTTCTGCATATTGAAACACTAGCTGTAGGAAATCTTTATTAGTCATACCAAAAAACAGGCTATCCAAGTGGAACACGTATTCCAATAGCTCTTCTTCCTGTTGCAACGTAAATACTGTAGTAAATCTTCCAAGTTTCTTGATTGAACATCCTGTTTTTAAATGTCTCCTTAAAGTAGTGCGCGGGAGACCATATTTATTGGCTACAAATTTCACAGAACCCAGATTTTCTTGCACATCTTTAATCGCTCGCGCCATCGTAGTCTCGTCCCATGACCCATGTTTACCTTTTGTTTTATATTTGTTCACCATCTAAAAAAATATTTTTAAGTTAATATTAAATTTGATGATCTTTGTGGCTCAGTAGTTGAGCGTGTTGCCAGCGCTCAAGCTGGGGGTCGCAAGTTCGAATCCCATCGATGGAACAAAAAGTTTTCAATGTTCCCGGGTCATGGACGTGTTGTATTAAATATGTGTATGTTATAATAAAATCTTAAAAATATATCATATAATTATTAAATATATTTCCGTTGTCTGGTACCTGAAACACAAGTCCTTAAAGTACATAGCACGGGGCCAGACTGACGTGGTGTGAAACGTCCATAGATATTATAAAAAAATTTAAATATAAAAATTATCATAGAAAACTATATATAATGGTGGACCGGGCAAAGCGGCCAGGTGGCCGCTTTGCCCGGTCCACTTTGCCCTTTGGGAACAGTTCTGTTTTAAACATAATTTTCTCTCACATTTTTTATCATACTCAAGAATAAAAACAATATACATAAAGCTTAATAGATAAGAAACGACACCGGGACAACAGAAGCATTCAAACATACAATAAAAAAATGAAAACAGGAAGAATTTACCTTGCATTTTTTTAATAAAACGTGCAATTCTAATGTTTTAGTCACAACAAGCGCGCGCCTTCCCCAACCGCTCCCGCGTCACTGCGCGGGGCGGGCCGGGATGTTCACAATGCGTAAGAGCGGCAACGCCGCACTGCCTTCACAAATAACCGAAATATTAAGGGTGGCCACTTTGCCTCCTATGGCCACTTTGGGCTGGCTTCCCCTACGTTGTAGAGAAAAAGTGTTTTCTACGTAAATTAAATTTACTTCAACTTTGTCTTTTACACTTTGTATCTATCACCAATCAATGATGAATCATGAATCCAAGGAATAATAATACTCCCCAAGTCCCCACACCAGTTTCGGTGATGGTGTCCGGTTTCATTGAAACCAGGAGTAATTTTATAGTGCCCAGGTGTGTGCGCAGTACACAAGAGCACTCTATATTCCTTTACTATCATAAACCAGTGGGACGGAAGACCGACACGACTGGCGAGAGATCAGGCGCAGGACCGACTTTTTACATGCCCATCCGACGCATCATCTTACTTGTCAGACAATCAGGTGATCAGCCTGCATTGTCCTAACCAAACTTGGAAATAACACGTTTCCAACGCGGGAATCGAACCGACCGACCTTTGAGTCACGAGTCGCTCTAGACCACTGCAGCACGGAGGCGTGCGAATCCAAGGTAGCAAACCTAATGTGTAACACTTATACTGTGGATATAGTGTGTCTTTATATGACGGTCCCGCCTTTTAAATGTTCCCGTGACATTTACTGTCGCGGGCGTGACACTAAAGAACGTTTTTCCGTAAATGTGCGAACGTTTTGACGACTCATTTCTTGTAAGGTGCATTACATCACCCTCACCGCGAGCATTCACGTGTAATGTAATATTTTATTTATTCACGTGTAATGTAATTTTTAATGAAGAGCTGCAGGTGTGTTATAGATTTTTCAGAAAAGAAGGAAAAAACTTGAAAGGTGTCAAGGAATGGAAGGGATGGAACAAAGTTGTTTTTTATGAGAAAGCGAGAAAGAGAACAGACAGAGAAACACGCGCACGCGGCACGCCGCGCGGCTTACAACTATAGCAAAAAGTGTCGTTACAATATATTTTGGTATTCTTCTAGACCCATTTTGCAACGCGCGATAAGGAACTTCGTTCCAAAAATAATAATAATTGCTTACATAATATCTTAAGTTTGCACAGTAAACGATGTTTATCGCCGAGGCTAATGCCAAAATACAGCCAAATATAGCGACTTGTACGTACAATTTTCTATAACGTAGCCTTTTCTATGCACATAATAATTAATATAAACGTTTTTTTACATAAAGTGCAAAACTGGTAAATATTCATGTAAAGAAACACAATCATATGTCATGCCAATCATAAAAACGTAAAAGCTTTCAACAATTTATAAATCGACACGCCGTTCACGCGCAATTTGGCGGCGCCGCGCCGCCACATAACCCGTCGTATTGGTTTTGTGTTACAATCATCAGGAACACATTAACGGTATTGGCCTTGTGTGTGACATACATACACACAAATACACACACTTTACATAAATACTTCCACTCTCAACCAAAAATTGATTATAAATGGGTGCTCTTTCTGCTTTCGCGTTTTTAGGTAGGTAGGTACAATTTAGGTGATTAACTTATTTTTAGGGTTTCGTAGTCAACAAGGAACCCTTATAGTTTCGGTCTGTCCGTCCGTCTGTCCGTCTGTCCGTCTGTCCGTCCGCGGTTTTGCTCAGAGACTATAGGACCTACAAAGCTGTAATTTGGCATGAATATACTTATTAATAATGCCGACAAAATGGTACATAAAATATTTAAAAAATATTTTTTTATGGTACCTCCCCTACACATCAAGCAGGGTTGAATTTATTTTTCGCGCCCACCCCATCGTGTGGGGTGTCGTTGGATAGGTTTTTTAAAAATATTATGAGTATTCATAGATCATTTTCCGGTTTAGGGATCCATTTGTGAAATATTAAGTTTTAAAGTGGAAAAAATCGTTAAGAGTCCAGTGTCCCCCCCTTCTACCAGCTAAACGGTTGCTTCTGGAAATGTGAAAAAATTCACGGGAGTAGGAAATATGCTGAATTTAAAAGGAAAACTTTCACGGCTAAGTTGACTTCATAAGTTATTGAGTAATAGTCGATCAACTAAAAAAAATGTATTCGGCGAAGTATAAAGGAACTTTTCGTTCAAATTCCTTTGAGATGATGTTGTTAGTAGTGTAAAACATGTTATAAATGTACATTCATTGACCATACAGAAATTTTCAAAAACTAGCGGTGCTACGGAACCCTACATTGCGCGTGGCCCGACACGCACTTGGCCGGTTTTTTTTAGATACAATAGATGAATAAATTAACTCTTTTGTTTGTTTATGCTATGCTATAATTAACAAGCCTTTACATAATTAAAGACGTGAGTGCATGAATGAGGTATGTAACACATTTCGAATTTCGAGTAAATCGCGTTTAAAGTTTTGAAAAAACTTTTTATGATTTTTCATCACAAATCAAGTAATGGCTTTTGTTAATTGTATCAGGAGGTGTAAATATCTTCCGTTTTTATTGTTATGTTAAAAATTATATAAAAAAATCTCCATTCTAGGATAAATTAGGAAAAATGTGAAGTTACTCGGTTCTTCACTTTTAAATGCAACAAAATCTGTAAAGACTGTCAATGCATGAAGTACACATAAATCACTTTTTTTTATTGAGATGAAACAAGACTCAATTTAAAAGACAATAAATTCACGGCCAAACAGATTTAAACAAAAATGGATTATACTTTTGAAAGACGGGAAAGATTATAAGGGAATTCCGCATTAGAAAACTAAATGTAAACAAAACTGAGTTGTAGGCGTCATCTAGTAGGAATTAAGTAGAGAAAACGAGATGATGAAAGTAATAATCTCCAAAGCAAATTTCGTCGAAATCAGTTCAGCCGTTTAAGTGTTAAGAAGCATTTAAGATCATACAAACACGATTTCCCAATTTATAGTTTACTAGTAAGATCAATTAATTTTTTAAAATATCTTGGGTTTCTCAAAGTTGATATATTATAGATTGTTTAAAATGAACCCTTACTTAATAAATAAATTTAAGTATATTAATAATAATAACTTAAATTATGTACTATTCAAATGTTACAATTAAAAGAACAATATACTAATTCAAGTTTTTATTGTGTTTTATTATACTCACTTTTAACTGCGTTTTCACGACTATGGCTTGTACGTCATAATACCTAGTAAAAAAAAAACAGTCAAGTACTTACCTACAATAAAAAATTCTTTGTCGAGCATAGCTAGTTCGATTTTCAAATTTGGCTCCGCGCTCATTTGTATTTGGAATGAAGTATCGACGCGACCACAGATTAAGGATATATATGTAGATGTAGTCTTAGCCCGTCATCGCGTGGCCATTTTGTGCTTATTTTCATACAAGTAGTGTGTGTTTATTTTCTTGAATATTTCTATTTGTCGATCATTTCGAAGCACATTATAATCCAGAAAAGAAAGTCATTTAGTTCATGATATCGATAAACTATAGTTCAAGTAATGAGAATCCGTAAACACACGTAAAAAGCTATGCAATTTTTGTAGTCAAATTATTAATTTATGTAACATTTTTAGCACTAATGCCTTACATAGCACGAATAAGGGATTATTAAACTTAAACATTATCCTTTTCAGCTTACAAAAATACCGATTGAGAAGCCCAAAAAACGTTGTTCAAAACTTACGTATTTAATGTTAATTCCACGTGTTTGAGGCATTCTTTGGCCATTCTTATGGTTTATAATTTAGCGGAACCATAGAACTCAACAATATCTAGCATAAAATGTTCATTAAAAACCTTTATTAACACTTTTATTACATTAAATATGCAGACCGACTCCTTTGTTATGTCCTAGTAAGTAGGACATAACATTACACGCTTTTGACGCTTATACACTGATATAAGGCTCTCTCCTCTACTATAGTATCTCAATGGACGCGACCAAAGAATAAATACACTAGGTACGCGACGCGACGCTATAAAGTATTAGCACAGGATAAATGCAAACAGCCAAACTGATGCCTAAATATTTTTTTATATTTCCAACAATTTAATATTATAATAAAAACAAAAACAAAATATTTTATACGTAGGTACCATTTAAGTTACGATAGGTTTTTCCAAAATTTTAATTTGTTTGGAAACAACGAAAAGCGCCTAGTCTTTAATAAAATAACTATCGTAGTAGGTATAAAAGAGTATGGATGTGTATGAAATATGCTTTGATTATTATATGTATAAATATGTATTGTGTATGATATAATAAAAATCTTAAATATACAACGTTGTCTGGTACCTGTAACACAAGTCCTTCAGGTACTTAGCACGGGGCCAGACTAACGTGATGTGAAGCGTCCATAGATATTATTATTATTTTCTTAATAATGTGTCATTATTAATATACCTACTAGAGTTTTGCCTAGAATGTGAAAGAGTACTGTTGTATTTTTTTTGTATTATTTTCCTTAAATTATTTTGTTAACTATGTTTCATTTTAATGTGTAAAATTGGCAGAATATTAACCATTATTACATATTCGTTATCATGCACGTGCTGCAACTTCCAGGAACGTGCTTTTTGTGTCCCTCCAAAACTCCATCAAAAGTTTCAGTATAGAGTATCAACCGACTTGACTCCTTGACTGCTTGACTTGACTTTTACTTAGACTTTGACTAGACTTTAGATATGATCATAAATGACGATAATATAGTAAAAACAAAAACGTTGATGAAAATTATTATTATGAAGAAGACTGACTATACCTTTGTATGTGGCAAAGTACACCCCCGGTGTCAGAGCCAAACGCTAAAAAAAAAAATATATACTAAATTATCTATGCCTTTGAATAATAGAACAATAAAAAAGTCGACATAATATTCCTTATTTAAAAAAAGTAAAATATTCAAGCGATCTCCCGTACTGCAACGCATATGGGATTTGTATGGGATGTAATTACCCGGTTCTTGCATAGTCATTTGGACGAACCTTGTAACTTACCTGCTTCATCATCTGGCTAACTTTGTAAGTATACGTAAAATTCTAAATTTTTTGATTGCAAATCATTTTCCAAGTCCTAAAAGCTACATTTATGCAATAAAACGTAAATTTTCAAAAATGTTACTTACCTCATTCATGCACTCATGTCTTCAATTATTAGTGATGCTGAACGGAGTGCACTGTTTGTCACAGAAATAAATATTATTATAGGTAAGATATTAATATTATTATGTAAGTAAGTATTTAGTTTTAATTTTAAAACGAAATTTTACAACACGTGAGTAAATAATATTATAATTATTAAAAGCTCTTAAAAATGTTACCTATATATTTTATTCAAAGCTACTAATATTATACCACCTGCAACTTTGCGCCATCGTCCCACGTCTGAACCGCTGAACCGATTTTGCTGAAATTTGGAATTACTTTGTGTCTCGGGAAAGGACTCAGGATATTTATTATCCCGGAAAAATAGAAATAACATGTTCCCAACGCGGGAATCGAACCCGAGCCATGCTATAAACCACTAGACCACAGAGGCGTGTTTGAATCAATTTTCTTGACGGTACGTCTCCATGACAAAATCACGATCGCTCCAAATATCCTACAGTCGTAATCCGTCCTTCATAACAGCTTTAGAGCCCTACTGCTGATTAGTTCAGCAATGAGAGTAAATTCCTGCACAACGGCGCTATATTGGCGATAGACAATAAATCGCGGATACGACCGCCATAAAACCCGCAATAAGCCGACCAGCTGCGCTATACGTTATACCTAGCTCTGATGGCGTGAGTCGTATTTGACGGTATAGTCTGGTCGCGGAGTACAGTTTAAATATAAAAATTAATATTTATGTTAAAGCACTCAACCTTTTTTATACGGACCACAACACGTTTTGGTCTAGGTGTCAAGGGCCATTTTAACGATGAAAGTGGCGGCGGAAAAGGAAGATCTTCCGACCGAGAGAGATAGCATGCTCAGTCAGGCCGAAGCCCACTGACGTCATTTCAGACTTTGTATTACAGAAATAAATCAAGACAGAACGGCTAAGCGGGTGGAGCACGCGTGTTTCAAACTTGCACAAGTGGGCAAAATTCGTTGAACATTTATTCAGTCAGCGCGCACGTCTCGACTTGATTACACCGGAGGGGTTGTGCAAAAATGCCTCATTGTGCAGTGTCTAATTGTAAAAACAGAAGTACGAAAGTAAATCGGTTAAAAGGAGGTATTTCTTTCCACGGGTAAGTTATTTGTTCTAACTAAAAGCAAAGCAAAAGTTGACAAGCGCGATTCCTTAGCAACGGACGCGTGTGGCCGTTCTATCTTGATTTATTTCTGTGCTTTGTATATATTATTATCTTGCCGTTCTCCAAAACTTCGATAGCGCGATGCAGGACTGTTAGGCGAATTATGGATACCGCCACAGCCGCAACCAAAATTTTTGGGGTTAAAAAATAACGTTCTTCAAATTAAACGATTTAAAGGGGGGCTAACTTTCACTACGACTCCACTGTTTTGCCAGTGGGCGTGAATTTTAAAATGGTTTAGCTACACGCGGACCACTGATGATTGATGAAGTTGCTTGTTGAGTATAGCTGGTTTAGACACTAGGTTTAACATTATATTGATTGCAAGGTCTATCTACAATAAAACAATGAATTATTCGTACATAATTTATAAACTATCTACATACAGTTATTTGGAATACAAAAAATATATACATCTATTTAATCTCACAATCTTAACATTCAGGTATTGCTCAGTTTTTACTTGAGACTTGGTCAACAATGGAAAGACACTTTGACTTCCTTCCAAAATATTAAGAGATCTTTGAAACATTCATATTTTCACAATGAATAGTTACATTGTTAAAATATCAACATTATTTAAAACAACATTCTTTCGTTAACGTTTCAACAATTCAACGACGCAGTTGGTAATTATTCATTCTATTTCAAAGACCTTCTGCTTACATCTGATCGGCAAGAACTTCTGCTTATAAAGATTCATAATGTTGTAAGCTACAAAAACAACATAACTAGTTACTTCTACAGTTTACATACCATTGTTATAGAATATTATTGTGATTGCTATCTATAAGTAATTATCACAACTTTGTATTTTTAGACAGTCTTTAAGTAAATTGAAAACATAAAAACTTGAAATTACTTTTACATTACATTAACAAAACAAAAAGGAAGAATAAGGATTTTTCAGTCTAATATCATTCTCAATGGCGTATAATGTAAACAAGAAGATCTTTCAAACGAGTTACAAGTTTTTAGCTGTTCTATAAATCAAAACGACCTTGAAAAACTTTGATAGCACGATTCAGTATTGTTACGCGGATTGGTCCGCCACAAAAGGTAGAACAATGCTCAGTCAGAGTCAATTTCTTCAGCGACTTGCTGCCACTTGGCCACGAGGGAGGACACCGATTTGTTCTTCATACCAAGAGATGAGGAGAGCTTCACCTGGAACATGCAAATTGCAGAAAATGCTTACATTACATGATACTGAGAAAGAAAAGTTTTTTAGACTATCTGCAATACTGTTTGATTGTTTACTACTGGTTAGAATATTGCCTATAATATAGCCGAAAAAAAACTATGTAAGATAATAATTATTATATGTTTAGGCAAAAAAAAAGTTCTCGAAAGTTAAACAATGAGTTTATTTTCATCAATTACATTCCTACCGAAATGTCTTAACGACCGTTATAGATCTTATACGTAAGCTAGGTTATACTGAATTGATTTGGCAAATTGATTTTACTACACCTTACCCTGCTCAAAACAAAGTCTACCAGATTATATTCTTCTTATATAAAATTCTCGTGTCACAATGTTAGACAGCGTACTCCTCCGAAACGGCTTTACTGATTTTAACCAAATTTTATACACATATTATTCAGTGGGTCTGAGAATCGGCTACTGGCCACTGGGTACTTTTTATATTGATAAGTGCATTTGTTGAATAAATAATAGTAAATTATTACAACTCGAGACTGACGGCGACCATTGTTTGTGCGACGGGATAGCGATGGACGTTGCCATGGTGACATACTTATTTAGTCACTTCAATAAAATAATATGGGAAAATACTTTATATGGCAAAACAATGTTTGACGGGACAGCTAGTAAGTTACAAAATTATAAGTTATTAAGTTATAACATATACCTTGGATTTCTTCTTCGCCATTTTGATGTCAGCTTTTATCTCCGGCGGCGGCGGCGGTTCGGGCGACGTCGGCCGTGTGCTTGGTCTAGAAATCTCTTTAAAGTCTTTCACCTCTTTCTTCGCGTCTTTAACCTCTTTCTTTGCGTCTTTAACCTCTTTCTTCGCGTCTTTAACTTCTTTTTTTGGATCTTTAACTTCTTTCTTTGTGTCTTTGGGCACGTCTTTTTCAAGCTCGGCAATGTCCGCGTAGAACGACATCAGTTCATCGCCTATCTCTTTTTTCGGCTCTGGAGGCTGTAATAAGAATTATAGGGGTTTAGAAAAATATATTATTTGAGTAAATATTCTGTATTGTTTTCACACTTGCCTATAAAACTGTCAAAAACTTTCCTATCTAAGTAATAAAGTATTCTCTAACTGAATATGCAATGTTTTACAGTTTTTTGGACCGAAGTTCCTTATCGCGCGTTGCGAAAGGGGCTAGACAGAAAAAATTAAGACGAAAAGATTTAACGACACTTTAGTTATAAGCCGTGCGGTAGCGCGTGTTTCTCTGTCTGTCTCTCTCCTGTCCTTGAAATCTCTCAAGTTTTTTATTTAAAACATAATGTTGATAACTGTCTTGGCATACGACGGGCAAGACTTCAAGCGTCGACCACGACATTAAGCCATTAAGGGTGCGTTTCCACTGACGCGGAGGGGGGCGGAGATGAGCTTAGCGGTGCCCAATCGTGCTATTCCAGCGGAATGACAGCGAAGCGGAGCGAAGACTTCGAGCATGGTGATTGGTCAATTCGGCACCGCTAAGCTCCTCTCCGCTCCGCTCCGCGTCAGTGGAAACGCGGCCTAAGCCCAGAATCGCCATACTATGAGTTGGGTTGGCATCGAGTCGGTGTAATGTGCCTACCTGTCCTGTACCTGTCTTTGCTACCTGAGTGGTTACTGGTTAACGCTAGATGGCGCCAGCTTCTTTGTGCTTTGAGTGTTCGTAACGATACCATAATATTCATTTAATAACATAACAAAGTGCTCAGGCCCTTACCGGCAGGGGCGGCAGGGGCGGCGGCGGCGGCGCGGCTTGCGGCGGCTCGGTGCCGGGCGGCGGCGGCGTCGCGCGAGACCACGACGACACCACTGGCGGCGGAGGCGGCTCCTGGAATAACAATACATTCTATATTAGCAAGACTTGCCTTGTCTGTCTTATTTAATAAATAAATAAATAATAAATAATATTAGTATGAATTAAGCTAAGAATCCACTAGGCAAAATTTTAAGACACACCCTACGTTCCACTTGGCGTTGAAAACGATCAAAACGCTAAAAATAGGAGGCATTTTCAGCGTTTTGATCGTTTTCAACGCCAGGTGGAACGCGGGGACAATGTTCAACGTTGTCAGCTGGCGTGCGGCGTTGTCAGCTGGCGTGCGACGTTGTCAACTGGCGCACACGCCACCACATTTTTCTTACTTACATATTATTTTGTAAACAAAAGTTTTATAGTTTATATTGCGCTCTAGATGTTGCCTAGTGGATACACGACGTTGTTTATTACATTAACTACTTTGACAGTTTTGTCATACAGTATTACCATAATTTTATGAATGCGGTGTGTGCAGTGCATAACCATAACCGATCACCCATTAGTTTTTAAGGGTGAATTGCACCAGAAGCGTAGTTAAAGTTAAGGTTAAGGTTATCGTCAAATATGGTGAATTTGCTAGGGATTTGACAGTTCATTTCACAATTTTTTATGGTTAAAGTTAAAGTTATAGTTAAAGTAGGTTGATGCAACTCACTCTAAGTAGTTCAATGTTATATTATGTAGTGCATCATGTCAGTTTGTTGTTATTCTTTTGTGTTATAAACCTTGGCTGTGCTGTCCTTTTTATGTTTAATAAAGGTGTTTTTATTTTATTTATTTATTATTTCAATTTCTGTTCACGCAAAAACCAACCTTATTGTCCACCTCCGGTGGTGGGGGCGTGGTGCAAATCTCCATATCGGCCGTGCCCACCGGGTACTCCCACTGCGTGAACCCGTCCTCGCGCCGGTAGCAGTAGCGCCGCTCAGACCTGAGACAACAGATAGTTGGAGCGCGTGCGTGGAAGAGGGACGGGACGCTCGATATGTTTAGATGCGTAGCTGCCTTAAACTGGTGTGAGTTGGAAGTCATTGGTGAGAACTGGTGATTTTTTATGACAGTTGGAGCTCATTGGTGAGAGTTGGAACTCATTGGTGAGAATTGGAACTCATCGGTGAGAATTGGAACTCATTGAGCAGAGTTGGAACTCATTGAGGAGAGTTGGAACTCATTGGTGAGAGTTAGAACACATTGGTGACTAGTGAGGCAAGTTAAAACTTATTGGTGAAAGTTGGAACTCAATGGTGCGAGTTTGAACTCATTGGTGAAAGTTGGAAGTCATTAGTACAATATTGACTCGAGATTACATAAGGCTGAAGGCAGCAAATGCCTTAAAACTCTGGGCTATAGCTTATTTAGAATTTTAAACTCATTGATGTAATGATTCAATGTCACAGAAGTTTGATGACACTAAAAGTGATTTTAAGTTTATTTATTATTATTTAACTCAATAACGCGACAGTTAAAGCAACTATGATATAAAGATATGGAGCCAAACTTAAAAGTAGTGTAGCACACATTCTGTGCACTAAATTATGTTCATACTTAAACCCTTTTGCGACCAATTTCTTGATCTCTATACAGCCATCTGGAAAAGATCAAAGCGTATTATCAGGAAATTTAAAAAGTTAATAAATAATTTAAATTTCTTACCAGAATCCACGGTGCGAAGACTCACGTTTCTTGTCCTTGTGGCTTTCGTTCTTAATGCAAAAGGTTTTCTTTTCTTATATTTACATTGATTTTAGTTGTTAATCAAACTGATCTTTTTCTATGTATGTTACAAATTTATGAATAAAAAAAAATATAGTCTGAATGATTTATAAATAGGTTATTAATACAAAGAAAAAATATTTGTATATAAATATTTATTGACTTAAATATCAGGTACTTTTGTCACATTTTGTGATACAACAACATACAAACCAATATTTACATCTAACTGAAAATTGTAAAAAATATTATTACAGTAAGTATAACATTTTTTAACTGACATAATATCACAGAAAAACATTAACACTTTTTATAATTACAATAACAGCAAAATTCAGTGTATTTAATACAAAAAGGTATTTTTAAACAATATTTTGATGTAAGGTAAGCTTTACTCTAAGTTTATCTTGCATCTAGAATGGTTTGATCTTATGAATCTTAAAAAATAAGGTGATGCATATTGTTATAGAGATAATTATGTTTAAGATATAAATACAAAATAAATATATAAAATTGAGAATATGGGAATCACAGTCTAAAAGAAATACTTAATAAAAATATTTTACTGGCCTTTTTTTTACAAAATGGGGTTTTAGGATTTAAGACAACAATGTAGGGCTAGGGATTCTGTTAAATCAGTCAGTTTGTCAGTATTATTTTTAGCTCAAAATTATTTTTGATTATTTCAATATCCCAAACAGAAATTTTACTACAGATTAATATTATTTGTAAAGTTCTGTGTGCAATTTTGCGGCAAGATTTTTTTCGCTGCTGCTTTCGTGTCTCACTATCGCTGTTTAGAATTCTCAGTCTACATAGCATTATTTAGTAGACTTTGTAATGACACAGAATGGTTAAAAAAATTCAACATCGCCTCACGACAAAGCATCGTTACAGAAGCGTCACTACTTCGAAATTCAAATTAAGTACCGATATTTGATATTTGTCACATGTTTTTTTTCTATTCTACCCCTCCCCTAACCTACGCCCCTCACACGTAATGTCCTGTACCTCTCGAATCTGGCCGTCCAGCCGGGGGGCGCGGCGGCCGCCTCGTGCGACGCCAGCGCCGCGCCCGCGCGCTCCGCCCAGCCCCGCGCCCACGAGTGCCGCAGGGCGCCCGCGCGGAACGCTGACGCCACCACCTGTGAAAAAAAGTACAAACGTTAGTGTCACAGATGACAGATGTCAAATTGGTTTTTTTTTATTAGAGGTGTGTTTATAAACTCGTAGCAATGTATAGTCCGACAAGGCTTTAAATGAATGTGCCAATGATGTCAAAAGGCGCAGCTAGTAAAGGAGAACTGTCAAACACATGTCAAAAATGACATTTTATATGATAGAAGCGTTTAGTTCCTTTTCTCGCCACGTTTATGTAGAGCCTTGTCGAACTATACTTTCTATCTGACATCTAAGTGTGAACGTCAGTGTCGCTGACAGGAGATTCAAAGGAATTATTTTTTTTAATTAGCGTGTTCCTACAATGGCAGCAACGCCATCTAAAGTCTTGGTAGCCAACTAAACCTAGTCAAATAACAGAGTAACATAATAAGCTCAGAAGTCTGCAGTAACAGGGTAACATTTCTTTAACATTCAAATGTTTTTTTTTTTTTAATTATTTTCATACTACTATGATTTATTATTGATTTACCATCTTATTAAATGAATAAGACAGAAAAATTGTTTACGATTATACAGGAATACACATTCATAACATGACATACTCTATTATAAAATTCATGTTGTTAACATGAGTAAATTATATTATGAATGTTATACTTACATTTAACTGTATTAACATCTCCTGAATCTGTGTCAACTGGTATGGCTGCAGTTCATTCAGATACTTGAGCTTCGCTTCAACCAAGTCTATCAAATCGTCTAAAGACTCATCTTTCTTTTCTTCATTTAAAACCTCCCCCTTGGTAAATGTTAACCCATTGCCATAGTTCACCGTATTCTTTGGACTATCTACGTCATTTTCTTCTTTACTAAAACCTAATCCAGTCCGTTCTGTAGAGAATCCTTCGATAAATGACGAATACTTTGTCGTATAACTTGGGACTTCAACTTTCTTTGCTGGCAACACCGAATTTGATATCCTCAACTTCTTTCTTGTGACAGTAGCTACTTCATTCGAGTCTTTCAGGTAAACATTTTCTTTCTTTTCCGGTGGCAATGGAGGGGGCGGAGTGCTTGGCTTAATATCTTTCTCCTCAATATTTGCCGCGCTTGGAAATAGACTTGTACTCTCATTGAAATTACCATTAGGATAAAGTGCTTTTAATTCTTCTAATGGTGGAGTCCTTACTCCGCTGGGTGAACTATTACCACTGACTGACATAGCCCCTTTGACTTTAGGTAGTTCCTTCTTTTCAATTTCTTGTAACAAGTCGTCTATATCTAAACTGTCCACTTTTGGTGACGAAGTTGTTGATTTCGTGTCCTCTTTGATAATTTTCTGTAGTTCCGTTGGCAATTCTCCCCCTAGCTTTTCTAGAAGTTTCGCTTTGTCTTTCAGTTTCTTTAGCAGTTCATCTTCGTCTTGAGTTTCATCATCATCGGCTTTTGTGGCCTAAATAATTTAGGTATAAATTAGTAACTTATCTTAACTAGACATTAGGATTCATGTCATTATAAAATGTAGCCGAAAACACCTCAGATTGAAAACTTTCACCATCATTATGTAATGACATGTCACAAGAATGTTACAAACAGGCTAAATAAACAGAATATTTATATTCTTGGATACAAACATTTTGTTTCAAGAGCCTTCTGAAACCAGAAAAATTAACCTATTGATAGATTAATAAGACATTCTTGTGTACACGCATTATTGATTGCGCATCAGTAGTTTTTATCATCATTGGTGTTTTTTTACAAATATCAACAAAAAATTGTTTTTATCAGTCCCTGAATTTTAAAACAGCAATTGCATTTTTTAAATGGTATGCAACAATTTTCTAAATGTTGTGCAATATTTTTTTCAATTATTAGTAGACAAATCGCAATTTTTTTTCCAAATGTTATGCAACAACTGCTTATTAAGTTTTATCCTGACCTATTTATTTAATGTTTTACTTTTGTACATTTATTGTGCTAATAAAGAATAAAATTATTACAGATAGGTAAATACATTACCTGATTCTTAGTTGACACTTCAATCTTACGTTCGGGTGATTTGTTATTGTTCATTAGCTGCGGTGGCATTTCTGGTCCAATCGGTACACTGTAGTTTTGGTTCGGCGGCAGTGACGGTCCGTACTGAGTGACTTGTTTCTTCACCTTCTTGGCCGGTGTAGGTGCAGTTTTAACGGATTTCTTTACAACCGGTGAAGCCTTGAATACCTCCTTGCTTTTGTCGGATTCATCATTTGATTCCGAATCTGAATTGTGGTAGGAAGTGATCAACTCTATTTTCCTGGAAATAATACAATTAAATTTAAACTGGTGATACAAAAGAACTTTAAACTGTTCAATGTTCATGTATTATTGATGCCCGATACTTTGTTGGGCCAAAATTCGTTCATCGCGCGAGAACCGTACATTGTTCCCGGATGAAAAGTATCCTATGACCATTTCCGGGACTCAAAGTATCTCCATACCAAATTTCAGCAAAATCGGTTAAGCGGTTTCGGCGTGAAGAGGTAAAAAACAGACAGACATACTTTTGCATTCATAATATTAGTATGGATAGCTGTGGATACTAAATGATTAATTTTTTTGTTCTTTATCTAGAATCTAGATCAGGGGTCACCAACTGGCGGACCGCGGTCCGCATCCGGACCGCCGACCCGTTGTGTGCGGACCAAACATGTTCGAAGATCAACTTCGTTAAAAATTAATTTCGGTTTCGACATACTGATGAGCATGTAGCAACAAAAATTATCACTTTTCTCATCATTGATACAAACAAATATCTTTGTAATTTCCGTTATCCGATTAAAATGGACCCCGAGCGAAACTAATTGGTGACCCCTGATCTAGATCACCAATTATAATATAAAATAAACCATAATATTGTATTAGGAAAATATGGTACCTGGCATTAATTTGATGATATTATGTAACAATAACTAATGTATCCAAATGTATCAAAGTATTACTTACTCTTCCTCATCATCACTCATTGGCCTTTTCTTATTCGTTTTTGCATTTTTATCAGGCGGAGGAGGCTTATCAAACTTTTTCACAAGTTTTGCGGCTGGCGACTTAGAGAATGCTTTGGTTTGAACATTTTGTTTCTCTGCTAATGCTTGTTGGTACAACTGCCATTCCTCTGCCGAAACTTCCGTTGAACCTGTATCAATGTGGCATAAATTTAACCCGTCGATCGTGAGAAAAACAACTTATCTATTGTTATTGCAGTCGCATGCGACTGCTTGGGGCTCGATGAATTAATATTAGAAACATTGTGCTGAATGCAAAGTCATTTCCTAATATTGCTACTAACATTTACATTCTACAACTTTATTGAAATAATGGAAAGGTAAAGTATAATATGTTGGCAAAACAGGCTTTGTAGCCTGTTTTACCAACATGCACATAGTCTATCAAAATAAGTTACTATTTTGACATAAGCTTGGTTAGGTAAAAATTTCTTAGTGCGTATTCCATTGATCATGGAGTTCTTGGAAATCTATTGTCTATCTATTCTTATTGCAGCCCACTTGGGCCATTCGGGGGTTAATGGGTTAAGTAATGTGTTAAGTAATAAAACAATTTAAAAAAGTTACCTGAAGTATTTAATTGCTGCTGAGCTAACTTAAGTGCAAGCAAATACTCTGGCGGTGCCTCCCAGGTGACAGCATTAGTAAACTGGTTCCAATAGTATGTGAAACCACTGTTCTCATCGTAACACGCTGACCAAGCTGCAAATGTTTCAAACTTTTTTAGTCTACATTTCATAACATTTAATTATCTACACTACTATTATAAAGAGGAAAGATTTGATTTTTTGTTTGTTTGTTTGTTTGTTTGAGTCGAATAGGCTCCGAAACTACTGGACCGATTTGAAAAATTCTTTTGCTATTGGAATCTCACATTATTTCTGCTGAACATAGGCTACATTTTATTTTGGAAAAAAGTAGGGTTCCGTAAGATATTTGAGTTTTTCGGACGCAAGGTGTAAAAAATCAGCTAGAAAAGTTACTTATTTTGCGTACGCTGCCTAAACTATAAAAGATAGAACTATAAAATGTTCTAAGTAATTGTAGATCTTATAAATATCTACAAAAAAGTCCGCGACACACTATACCTATCTATGTCGAGTGAGGCACAATAACCATTTATTTATTAAAAAATCCTGAATTTTTTTGGACTAAATTTAAACGGATATATTTTACTCACGCTATTAATCCTTATCAAAATAAATTATTTTATCACTAAGTACAGTTTGTGTAGATAATATTTGGTCTTTGAATGATTAAAATTGGACGATTGGTTTTGAAATTATGGCGAAATTAAAATATTACGATAGTGGGCGTCACCAAAGCGCGTGCGGGAGGAAGACAATATTCTGTTGTAGAAATGAAAATTCTGTACATAAAAGATATGAAATGACACCCGAAATTACACCTTTGTCACTACATCGCTATAGAAGCCAAAAATGTGGTTAGTTTTTTGTCTGTCTATCTGTCTGTCACTCTTTCTGTCTGTCTGTATGTTTGTTCCAGCATCACACGAAAAATACTGATCCGATTTAAATGTGGTTTTCGCAGATATATTTATCTTCTTCCAACTTAACATCTGGTATATAAAATTTTTTCCCCCCACCCCTCTAAGGGGACAAAAGAGGGGGTCAGATTTTGTATCAAACTTTTTTCTTTAACACGAAAACTACTGATCCGATTTGCATACGGTTTTCACAGATTTGCATACGGTTTTCACAGATATATTATATTTGTCTTCTTCTAACTCAACATCTGGTGTATAAAAATCCTCCCTCCCCTCCCCTCTCAACCCTCTCTGGGGACCAAAGAGGGGTCAGATTTTGTATACAACTTTTTTCTTTAGTGGACTTACTTCATATTAGGTATTAACTGTGTTTTTCAACTTAACATCTGGTGTATGACCTTCCCCCCCCACACCCTCTTAGGGGACAAAAGAGGGGGTAAAACATGTATCAACTGATGATAAAATATACTTTAAATGGCAAAACAACGTTTGCCGGGACAGCTAGTATTGAATAATTTTACACTACCAGTACAAACATAGTTTTAATAATCAAAATCAGGAATCACCCTGATTACAAATCAGTAATTCAAGTTTGGTGTGAAGTGTCCAAAGATATTATTATTGAATTGTATTACTACATGCGGACCAGATAGTCTGAGAATACATTATTGTTGTTCTTACTTTTAAGTTATCGGAACTATAATGGAACAAGAACTGCAAACATTGTTCTTTAGTCTTTGTAGTTGGGTAAAAGTTTGTGCTAATTGAATTATATAAACAGTATGTATTCAGTTGTTACAGATATTTTACAGTTTAAACTATGCTCTTTAACACGTTCTCTGCCATACAAATAAGGAAAATTACAAAAAAACATTTTGGCCGAAATAGATGTACTAGGTCAAGACTTAAACTATGACATCATTTACGGTTCGATGGGGTTCAGGGTTCCTGAGATATAATAAAAAACCCCTTGAGGTCACATGTGACCTACGCGGCGCTGTAGTACGGTAAAGTACGCAATCGTTATCACTGCGCCGCACCGGTCACGTTTCCGGTCACCGCAGTCTGTATGTCTCCAGGTTGTAACTCAATAACCGCTATAGCTAGACTTCTGAAATTTTCACAGATTTTGTATTTCTATTGCCGCTATAACAAAAAATACTAAAAACAAAATAAAATTAATATTTAATGAGGGCTCCCATACAAAAAACGTATATTTTTTTAAAATTTTTGGCTCATAATCAATAATGACAGGTGGGCAGTTGAAATTTTCACAGAATACTCGATAATATTATGTGTACGTTAATAACTAATAATTAAATTAACAAAAAATTAAATTTAAGGGGGGCTCCCATACAAAATCAGTTATTTTTTCCAGCACCTTGCGTTTCTGCATTAAAATTTTCACATATATAATGAACATAGGTGAATACCATGTGAGAGTATTGCTCTACAGCTCCGCACCAGTCGCATACTACAGAGAAATGTACGATAAACATGCCTACGAGTTCGTTTCAAAAACAGATCTGCTCTGAGGTCACCGGTGCCCTACGTGGCGGCTTGATACAGGTATAGGTCCGGTCACCGGTGACCTACGCGGCAGAGAACGTGTTAAACTCAATTTCACTAACATCTGTTAATGATTATGGCTTGCTAAATGTGATGTCTTCTCATTCATTAGCATAAAAACGAAAGAGGTATCGTGATACTAATTCGTGCATTAATTACTTTAGCAGACGTTGATGAAATTGGACCTTAGTCAGCTTAGTCTATACAATGTTACAATAAAGCAAACACATCAACTTACGGCAATGCGGTATCGGTGCGGGGTGTACCCCCGTTTGCGCGGGGACCTGTGGCGCGGTGTTGGGGTAGCTGGGGGGTCGAGCTAACCCCTCAGGAGCTTTGGACCCCCGTCCATCGTCTGACTCCTCATCAGAGTCGCCATAGTTGACTAAACCTAACGGGTTTGGCTTACTCATGATAGGAAGATTCTGAGTTCTATGGAAAACTTTAACGTTGTTGCGTGTAATTTATACAATAAACACTAATTCACTTATTTAGTTTGTGTGAAAATCACAGAAATTAAAACATGACGCCGCCATCACAGATTAAAGTATTATAGAGTAGACGCCGCCATGCACGGTTGACGGTGCGACGCAAAATGACAAATGGCAATTGACAAGTGACATAATATGTCACACATGCGTCAAAACTTTAATTTTTTTCTTATTATAAATTGTAGATTCACCGTACCCTTGTTTGTACTTTGTTCATTACACCATCTTTTAAAGCAGAGTTTACTCCAACACACTCTGACATTGGCGATTCACAAAGGAGCCATAATTAAAAAGAAGAAGAAGAAGGCACTTCGGCTGACCATGAGTGTCGAGTATATCGTCACCTCCACGGTAAACTTACGAATCTGCCATTTTTTCAAAATCGAGTTTCTAGCAAAAAACTGTCACTTATGTGGTATTACACACCGTGGCAAATTTCCATATTTCTATCTTTAACGGTTACAGAGTTCAGATGGTTCGAATCTGCCTTTTTATGCTCATACACCCATGGCAAACTTACGAAATTGAAAATAGGATAACGTATGTTATAATTCGAGTGAATCTTGCCATTGTAAACTTACGAATCTGGCATATTCGTTAACTTAAACTGGGTGAAGTGAGTAGTGACCCACAGCCCACAGGCCACAGCAAACATACATATCTGCCACTTTCGTTAACTTACTATGGCTTCTGAGTTCTGGACCATTCTTTTATGTTCGGAAACTGGCGGTATATTATAATGTCAGAATGTCAGAATGTTGTCAGACAATTGCGGTAGCCAACAGAAAAACTCGTATGTTGCTGTGACAACTAGCGGGATAATAGACACGATAGATCAATGTCTTTTATGAATCCGGGCACAGTCACATGGAATGCGACTTGGTTCATTCTAAAATTGAAAGGTAGGAATTCAGCTGTTTACACACCAGAAGGATGGACACAAGTCATGAGAATGGCTAGGGTAAATCCTCGTCCATTTAGTGTAACCGTGTTGTCTCATGAGGAGTTTTTTTCCAAGACTGAAGAAGAAGACGAGGCTAAAATCGCATCTAATTGACGCTATCGACGCGATAAGTCAATTAGATGCCATGGCCCATGATGCGGTGACTATCGTAAAACTCATCCTATACTATTCAGAGTGGGTTTTGAGGATAAAAATTGTCACGGACAGAGCTGTTAAGGTATTAACCTACGGCTGCTGCATTAACTACTTGTCATTTTAACCTTTAACCGCGCAAATTGCATTTTCTGGGCCTCTCCCAAGTCCTTCCATTCATCCCGATCCAATCTGTCGGCCAGCCTGGCTTGTATGTGTCAAGTTCATCGCGCCATTTTTTTCAAGTTCGGCCACGGCACTTACACGACAACAAAATTTCGAGTCCATCCCGCTTGATTTTAAATGCGTAGGTAGGTCGATTATCGAAAAATGTAGTCCGCCAAAAAGTGAAGAAGTTAAAAAGTGGCAACATTGTAGTGTCATCTCTTTCAAATCAATCTAAGAAAAATGGGATGACACTACGATGTTGCCACTTTTTAATTTCTTCACTTCTTTGACAGACTATACCGTCGTATGAATCCGACTTGTGCGGTTTAAAGGTTAAAGAATATACGATTAATAACTCCCACACCGATTTCGGTGACGGTGGCCCGTTTCACTGAAACCAGCCCAATTGCGCAGGAGTAATATTATAGTGTCCAAGTACAAACTTGGACACTATAGCACAGTGCACAAGAGCACTCTCTATTCCTTTACTCTCATAACCCAATAGCACGGCTGACCGACACGACTGGTGAGAGATCAGGTGCAGGACTGACTTTTTACATGCCCATCCGAAGCATGGATCATCTTACTTGTCAGACAATCAGGTGATTAGCCTGCATTGTCCTAACCAAACTTGGAAATGAAATGTTTCCAACGTGGGAATCGAACCCACGACCTCCGAGTCAAAAGGCGCGCTCTAAACCACTGGACCACGGTTATACCATAATATACGATTATACGAAACCCCGGCCGTTTGTAGAATGCAAACTACCAATTTTACAATTATGCACTTAGGATGACTGAAGTAAACATACGAAAGTACCACATTCGTAAGTTTACTACGGTAAAATTTTGACGAAATTTACGAAAGTACCACTTTGGTTAATTTGCCATGGTATCAATAAATACCTTATTATGTATATGTATGAAAGTGCAAATTAACGAATGTGCATTATTTTGTGATTTAAATCCAATAATGAAAATTCATTGATTGTATCTAAAACATACAGCATTATGCAAAGCAAAAATATTAGAGTATTGATTTCAGAAGCGCAACAATTCTTTTAATTATTATTTTAAGGTTTTGAAACGCTCTCCTGTAAAATTTGTTTTTTGCAGATTCGTAAGTTTACCGTAGAGGTGACGATATTATGGCCGGGAAAACAATTATTATATTCTAGTTTACAATTATTTTCAGCATCGTTTTTCTGTATCGTCAGGTCCAAAAGTCTAGTCAAAGTCGAAGTTGTAAAAGTCAATACAGTCTGACTGTAACAGTCAAGAAGTCAAGTCGGTTGATTCAGTAAAGTGGTAGACGCTTTACTGAAACTTTCGATGCAGTTTTGGACGGAACACAAAATAGCATGTTTCTGAATATTATTAGGTAGTTACATCACTTTCCTACACGTCTTGTGCACGATAACGAATATTTATTGGATAATATATTATCCTACCAAATATTACACATTAAAAACCCAGCACAATTTTAGGAAAATAATACAAAATCACAACATTCACATTCCCGACAAAGCTCGCATCAAAACGTTTTTTAAAATGCGAAAGATTTTTTCATAACTGTAACAGCAAAAGCCAAAATTTTATAATGCTCTTGCATTTTATTTATAGAATAAGCCAGCCAACGACAGCCAGAGTTTTGTCATTTTATAAAAGCTGAAAGTATAGGTAACAGCTATTTTTGACTCCTAAAGAGGTAGGTACTAAAAACATACATACATACTTACATAAAATTATTACATACATACACTTTTGGCACATTTGTTCAAACGCTGATATCTTAGACTAATATCTAGACGCGGTAGCGTGTCAAGCCAAGTTCAAGTAAAACAGAACTGGCGAGCAGCATCGTGTGTAATATTACACGAACCATTTCGAGCCACTTTTGACCCCCTCATAATTAAAAAACTATAATTTAACATAAACGTTTCAAATTTGGCTCATATAATGAGAGTTGCGAGGTAATTATATTATGCTCTAAATTTCATAAACAAATCTCAAACGGTTATTTAGATAATCACGTCCGAAAATCATAATTTTTATCACTGACTGACTGACCTATAGATCAAAATTCTAACCCACTTCCAGATGACCTAGAAGGCTATGGATATTTTTTAGTATGGATAGTATTTACTTTGAGCCCCAGGAAAGGACATGGGATACTTTTTATCCTGGCAAAATGTACATTGTACGGTTCCCGCGAGATAAACGAATTTTGACGTAATGGAGTTACGGGTGTCATCTAAAAGTAGGTAGTTCTGGATACTTTAAAGTTTAAATAATTTAAAAATGCGAAAGTGTGTTTGCCTGTCACCTCTTCACGCCTAAACTATTGAACCGAATTTGTTGGGTATGGACTATGGAGCCGATACTTTTAGTCCCGGGAAAGGACATAGGATACTTTTGATCCCGGAAAAATGTACGGCACCAACTAGTACCTATAAAAGTACCTACCTACCTAATCTTTATATATAAAACTCAAAGGTGACTGACATGGTGATCTATCAACGCACAGCCTAAACCACTAGACGGATCGGGCTGAAATTTGGCATGCAGGTAGATGTTATGACGTAGGCATCCGATATGAAAGGATTTTGATAAATTTCAACCCCAAGTGGTTAAAATAGAGGATGAAAGTTTTCATAATATAATAATACTTCTTAACGCGAGCGAAGCCGCGGGCAAAAGCTCGTTTAATTATAATAATTGTAGGTTTTAGGTTTGTTAACCACTATCTAGGTAGGTTCAAGGTACACGTCCATAGCTACTAGTTAGTTTGACCCATTTCGAGATGCCCAAATATTTGCGTGTACGGTCGTAAACTGCCCGATATATCCCAGTTTATACTAGTTGGGCCACAGACGCGGCCGCTCGCAATATTTAGATTAAACTTTACATAATTTACAGTGTTTACACAACTTCAAAATTTTTTATACTGGTGGCTGTTTAATAAATGGATTGGTTTACGTGTGTAATGTTTGTGAGATGGTGATAGTGCTGCTTAGGACTTAGCTTGATTGGTGATTTAGATTGGGGTGCTCATGAATAGAAAAATGCTCATTGTTAGAATAAGATTATAGTAAAGTTAGGTAAATGTGAAAATCATTTATATGTCCATGCAATTTAGCTAAAATGAATTCAATTTAATTTAAAATAGTCGATACAAGTTACAACAATAATTAAGCCAGGAATTCAGGATGTCACGATACGACATTCGTGTAGTGTATCCCCCGCCGCCTCCCAGCAAATGTGCAAAGGTGAGAAACAAGCAGTAGGTAGCCTATCCTATCATAGTGATTATAATAATTTATTATTCTCTTTGTATCCTTACTATTTTATCGATAGTACATCGACAATTGGCAAAGTTCTACACGTATTTGTGTCAATATTGTGTATTTAGTTTAACCACAACTGCATGCAATGTACTTTGTACTAAAATATTTTAACATGATCAAAACATACTACTAGAAAAATTGACAATATTAGCCGACCAGCAGTGGCGGCCCTAGGAGCTGGCGAGCAGGGCAATCGCCCGGGCCCCGGCGGGGCCTCGCTATTGCAGGGTCATCGCAAGGTATTTTTTTCTAAGGCAAAGAGCCTCACAAAGAGATGCCGCCCAGGGCCTCACAAAGACCTTCCACCCGGGGCCTTGCAACTTGCAATGGGTAAGGCCATCGCTGCCTATCAGCTACCGTTATCTTAAATGGATCAAAAACTTCTAAGTGTAAAACCCCGTTCTCTTCCTATATCTTCCAGTTTCTATACTACACATGGAAGCTATGTTCGGTGGTGTTCTCCCACTTCGTGATGATCAGTCTCGTGGTGGCTTACTGCATCCTCGGAGCCGTCACCTTCGAGAAGCTGGAGTCGCAGCATGAGCGAGAGGTGATGATGATGATAAGCTGATTTTCAGTACTTATACTAAAAGCCAATATTATGAAACATCTGCTACCAATCGCTTATTGCATGGCTGTCCCAAGATATGTAATCAGTCTCCTGATTAACCCATTTTGCATGCTGTCTTCCTATCTATCGTCTATTCGTCCGTCCTTATGTCATTATTATGAACAACCAAATACCAATATCTCTCTCTCTCTCTCAGTAACCTCAACCTCACTCAGCAAAACAGAGGAGCCTAGTTTCCTACAGCTGTAAGTCCGAGGTACCTATTTAGAGGTAGTATGCTGTCCATTCATAGGCTCTCTCACACACGTCATAATATTTCAGGTGAAGCAGAACATCTCCCAGATCCGAGGCAACACGACACACAGCATCTGGTTGATGACGAACCGAGTGTCGTACCTCAACCAGGCCAACTGGACCGCGGAGGTGGTGGATATGTTGAGGGTAAGTAATGAATACACATTACACACCCCGCACAACGATTTCATCAGTCCTAGCTACTCTACGTGTTTTTACTCTTTTACACTAGCGCATAGCCGCATAAAAATATCGTCAAAGACGACGCCAGCAACTCAGTTAGGTACGCCAAAATTCGTTTATCGCGCATGAACCGTACATTTTTACGGGATAAAAAGTATCCTATGTCCTTTCCGGGACTCAAACTATCTTCAAACCAAATTTCAACAAAATCGGTTCGACGGTTTGAGCGTGAAGAGGTAGCAGACAGACAGACGGACACTTTTTCGCATTTATAAAATTATAGTATTGAAACGGGTTCCCTAAACGCTCACGTATTATTGAGGACTAGTTATAGGATCTTGATTCTTAATTGCAATAACTTTTGCTGACCTAACTTTCCGGATATCTTCTAGGATTTCGAGAATAGCATTCTCCTGGAGATGAAGGTCCGTGGTTGGGACGGCAACGAGAGCACCGATCACATCCAGTGGACCTTCACCGGAGCGCTCTTCTACTCTATCATCGTCATCACAACCATTGGTAAGTGTTAGCTGAGAATATCTTATTGTTTTTTTTAAATCTAATAATTAAGCTAGCAACTGCTCTTCTTCTAATCCTGATGTCCTTTAACTCCTTACTTAACGAAATGCTAAATCAATTAGGGCCTGTTTCACCACTTCCTGATAAAGTGCCGAATAGGCTATTTACAACTTTTTTGACAGATTCTCCATACCTCATCTGTCAAGTTATGTGGTGGATAGCCTATTCGGCACTTATCAGGAAGTGATGAAACAGGCCCTAAATCTCGTTGAAATTAATAGATAGAAAATAGTATGATTACAAGAAAAATGTGCAGACAGCGAAGTAAACTAACTGGTAAAATGTTATGAATTATGACTTGAACAAAATCACAACAAGCAACATGACATTATACAGCAAGAAACAGTAGAAAATTCAAAATTAATTTCATCAGACAAACAGCAGTAGTATTTATAGTCAATACACTTAATAAAGACAGAAATGATGATGACAATGACGAATAGTCAGCCGGCCATCCGTCCCCCGCTATTACAGTTCAAAGAGATGAATTATGATGTAGGCATTGATGTGAAGGCGGCAAATAATTTTTTATTAAAAAGCTGTTGATAAACAAGAATGGTGCTTCACACATGATGCGTTGAGCGTTCCGCAATATGACTCAAAAACGGTATTAATGATGTTGGTTTCTCGTAAAATGATGTTCGCTTCAATCTGTAGAATCCGATTACCGCAAATCAACAAAGAACAAAGAAATACTTAAAATGTTACAATCTTATTAATTTTAAGTATGAAATAAAAAAGTTTTTTTTAGGTTACATTAGGCACGTTGTTTTAGTTTAGGTCATTATGTATCATCAATAATAATTAAAATCCTATAAATTCTGCTTAGTGTTAAATTTCTTAGAAGTCTTACCAGAGACATCCAAGAAGTGTCATAAGGATTTGTGTAGAGTACCTACAGTCTTCGTAAAATTTTTCAATGTTTTAAAACGCAGCGTCTTCCCAGTATGAAGTATCCCTTTCTATTTGGACAGCAGTAATATATGATGGATGTAGCGGGCTATTCCTGATATTCTAATATTTCAGCGCAAGCGCTGGCTCGCCTCCAAAACAAATAAATCCATTTTTTAGGCCCACATAATATACGTTTCAACGCGATCGTGTTAGTGTCACATACCTTAATGTCCTGTTCTGTTAAGAGCTAATTTAATAGAATTTAATAGTCAATGACGCCCAAGGCTATTGCAGTAAATACTACCTACGTATCAAATTAATCACGTAGAAATAGAAATAAGCTTTAATATAAACTGACTCTCAGTTTATTTTAAAGCATCTTTTGACGAGGCAAAGAATACACTGAAGAATTATCAAAATATTCGAATTTATTAAAAAACTTAAACATAAATTAGGGGCAAGTACGACGTAGGTACGATAACACATATTTTATTAATACCTAACTATATCACATCATCATAAATAACTTACAGGTGCTTACGGTAACAATTTAAGAGGTAGAGTATAAAGTGCAAGACAACACGTAATTATTTAAATCAACAAGTACTTTAAGAACAAGTATAGAAACTAATTTGAATGAATTAATATTTATTAATAATATGAGAGACACGTGATAAGTGATAACAAAATAAGAATACCTAGTTTATAATAAATATAAGTACTAAACCTATCTTAAAATCTACAAGTATTAAAAAAACTTAAAGCTATAAGTTAATAATCATAATTCCATGGTCCTATTCTACCAGTAGGACCTCCTGGTCCAACTAGGACCCCTCGATTTGGTCCTATAGATCCACTTGGTCCTCCTGGACCAACTAATATACCATTTCGATACGTTGGGAACCTCCTCGGTCCTATAACTCCTGTAGGACCGCCGGGACCTACTAGTACAGGTCTGTTATTGTACGCTGGTCCAATGAATCCGGTTGGACCACCAGGCCCAACTAAGACTCCTCTTTGTGCTGACTCGTTTGGTCCTTGATCGTATTCATCAATGATATTCTTCTTTCGTTTGTCGCTAACTGGTCCTATTATTCCTGTTGGTCCTCCGGGTCCAACAAGCACAGGTTTTGGAGTTGCTACGTCATTAAATGGTTTACTAGGGCCAATTATACCAGTCGGACCGCCGGGACCAACTAGTACAGGTCTTTGACTGCTGGGTCCAAATCCGTTGGGCCCAGTTGATCCAAAGTTCTGGGACGGGTAATATTGTAGACGGCCGTCATTCACCTCGTTGAATAACGCTGAAAGAAAATGAAATTAAGTTTATATTTAAGTATTCAGACCAGTGCAAGGTCCACTACTTTTGAAGGTATGTTTACCAAATTGGCAGTTAGTTATAAGTCCACTCAAAGAATCGTCTTAAAAAAGGAGTAGAGTACGTGTGTGAATCACTCTATACCTGCTTAATTAAGTGGACTATATGGCTCTTGTTTAATAATAATGGTTGTTTTGATCGCGGTAGCGAACGGTCGCGCACCGCTCAACAACACACGCAGCAAATATTAATAAAATTAATTAATATTTCGCGAGTCGCGCGGCGCGACAGCCGCTGCACCGACACCATGGCGCTCGTATCCAACGAGCTGCTGGCGTTCGTACAACACGTCGTCAACACCATGGACGAAGATAGCATCGTGCAGCTGTGCAGGTCCACCTACACCAACGAGGAGATCTGCAAGGGCAGGCTGATGCTGTACGAAGCGCTCGGCAAAACGGCGCAGATGATATCCCGGAGGAGAGACGGAAGCGAACGAAGCTTGCAGGACATCATCTCCCTGATCAAGCAGACTAGTCCAGCGGAAGTGCCGGTGTTTGTGGCCAAGCAGCTCGACAAACTACCGGCGGTATCGACGGACCACGTCAACGTCTCCAGCCTGCTCCAGAAGTTCAACATCATGAGGGCAGAACTGGACGAGATGCGAGGTAGATTGGATGCCTCGGAATCTACCATCAGTGAGTTGCGTAGTGAATTATTACAATTAAAATGTAATAATTCACTATGTAGGTCACCCGAGCATCCGATCGACTCGATAAATATGCGTCGCGGAGCTCAGCGCGGCTCGCCGTTTTGCACGTCAGCGAAATCGAGTGGGTCAGCAACAGCCGCCGCCGTCAGCTCGCCGTCACCGCGTGACGTCGACACGAAATTGAGGCCATCGACTCAACAGAAAAATTATGCAAGCGTCGCTGCTTGCCCCGCACCGCCCCCGCGGGTAAAGGCGAGGGGTGCAAAGGAGGGCCGCAAGGCTGAACATCTTCGACTCGGCAGGGACGAGAGCAGGAGGTGCGATGAGGAGGGCTTCGTTCTGGTGGAGAGGAGGAAGAAGAGGAAGCCCATCGTCCGCAACCACCGCGGCACCGCACCTTATGTGCCCGAGCTGCGCCTGCGCAGCGAGGTACCCGCGACACCGCTCTATGTGTCGCGCCTGCACTGGACCATGACGGTCGAAGACGTCGTAAACTACATCCGCGAGAAGACCACCTACACCTTGAGGGTGGAGCGTCTGCACTCTCGCCACAAAGTGAATTTTAGTTCCTTTGTGGTGAAAGTGCCGACTCAAGTTTTATCCATCTTCGAGGTGGAGGAGTTCTGGCCCGCCGGTGTAGTTTACCGAAGGTTTCGGGGGAGGCTCCCGAACGAAGCGCGCATCACGTCGCCGAAAGAGACTTTAACGTGATAAAGTGTAGTGTGATTGTGTGTGTGAATGTGAGAATAATATATATTAGGATAAAATTGTTCGGCGTGCATCCGTTTTCTGATTGCCATAATACAAGTTTGTACTTAGTTTGGGATTAGACGACGTGATGTACGCTACCTTGCTTTTATACTATTGTATATTATTGAATGATTAATAAAGAATTTGAATTTGAATTTGAATTTGAATTTGAATATTTTACTCGGTTACCTGATGTGTCGTATGCTGGTGATTTATTATAGCAGCACAGGTACTGGTTAGGTCCACACGCGTTCTGCTAAACATACAGATAATTATACTGTAAAGTCTTACTTGATAAATAATTATTTATTCTGTTTATTATTTTAAAGTAAAATTTAAATTGCGTTTTTTTATTTTCATGGCATTTTTAAAATCTTGAGTCAGAGTCAGTAAAAAAGATGAACTGAAAAATAGATAAAATATTATGTTGAATACTCACAGAGTCCATTTTGAAATTGCAGTTAGGTGTGGTCACACACTCGCAGTAGTGCAAGGAGTCCAGAGTTCCATCGGGAGTTACTTGAGTTCCACTGCAATCATTATAATTATAATGAATAAATTATTTATAGCTGAGCAGTGTGAATGCTCTTGATAGGTAGTCACTTCTTATTTAACTCAGTCATGTCAAGCTTTTAAGGCGTCTCCCAGACAGACACGGGCAGCGGTGGCGGCGGCGGTCAGTTGTTTGTACTGCCACCGCCACCGCGTGTGTCTGTGTCGTTCCTAGAACTCTCAAATCATCCAACTGACCGCCACCGCCACCGCTGTACGCGTCTGTCTGGGAGACGCCTTAAAATAAAAAATAAAACAGAAGAAAAAGTTTGAAGTAGGTCTATTCGATAGAAAACAATTATCACCTGTTTCTTCTATCATGTCTGATGTCCTTCACTGGATACCGTCCATCGCCCGGTGGTCTGTTGTAGAATCCCTCCGTGTCTAGTGGTGGTTGGAAGGGCACGTCTTCTAGGTCACCTTGGTAGTATCTGCAAAATGTAATAAGTAAAAGTTAACTAAGATTTAAGTTGCCGTATTTATATGTACACTTATAATATTACTAGATGTCCCGGCAAACGTTGTTTTGCCATTTAAAGTATTTCTACTTCATCAGTTGATACAAAATCTTACCCCCTCTTTTGTCCCTTAGAGGGGTGGGGGGAAAAATTTTATACACCAGATGTTGAGTTGAAAGAAGACAAATATATCTACGAAAACCGTATGCAAATCGGATGAGTAGTTTTCGTGTTAAAGAAAAAAGTTTGATACAAAATCTGACCCCCTCTTTTGCCCCCCTAGAGGGGTGGGGGGAATTTTTTTTATACACCGGATGTTAAGTTGGAAGAAGACCAATATATCTGCGAAAACCGCATTTAAATCGGTTCAGTAGTTTTCGTGTGATAGTGGAACAAACATACAGACAGACAGACAGACAGGCAGACAGACAAAAAACTAACCACATTTTGGGCTTCTATAGCGATATAGTGACACCCCCCGCTTATTATTTTTTGAATATCTTTAATGTACAGAATTTTCATTTCTACAGTCTTATTATATGTATTATGTATATAGATGAATGCGAAATGTGTGCTGTCTGTATGTCTGTCTGTTTGTTTGTCTCTCTGCACCTATTCACGCCCAGGCAATGATGTTGGTGGAATTTAGTATGATACTTTGAGTCTCGGGAAAGAACATAGGATACTTTTTATGCCGGAAAATGTACGGTTCCCACGCTATGAATTTTTGCGCAACGGAGTTGCGGGCGTCATCTGTTTTTTTTATATTTTGAGGTTTGATGATCCATACGTCTGATGAGCATGTAAAAATATTATGTTCGATCAAAATATGTATCGGCATATTTTCAAGTTCATTCAAAGGCTTTCTTGTTATGTTTTTTGTTGTGAATGTATTTTCTTTCATGGGCTTTAGAGCTAGTAATAATCACATTAGAATTATAACTAGAGCACATCAAATAAAATTTCATCACCCGAGCTCTGTGCCACCTTTTTTGCAATGCGTTCTTGACAATCGTTTTCGCTAATAATTTCGCCAATATTATTGCACAGCGTAATCGTTGTTTCTCAACAGTAGCTATGTTTATATAACATACAGCAGCTGTAACCAGAACTGATAAATCTATTACGTGAATTAAAAGTTCTAATTTCGAGGTCACTTCCTCAAACTTTTACAGACACTCGAGAGAGTCGAGAAGGTGCCAAACCTTCACTGATTGTGAATTGCTTTTGTACACCTTTTTGATCGTTTCACGCATTTTTAACCGAACCTTAAAGAGGAGGAGGTTTTTCAATTGGACCATATTATATTAAAATTATTATTATGATACTTTTTTGGCAAATAATTCACTTTATCTCTTTCTGGTAGAGCTGAAAGTATGCTCTATCAAAAAATTAATTCCACATAATTCGTCACTTTATCCAGTCGACAGTCTCTAGTTTTTATAGCATTGTTAGATTTATTACAAGTAAGTATACTGAAGACACAAAACAAAAATGTCTATTATCTAGTTTCTATGATACGGAGGTCCTTAACTCCTCTGCAATTAATGAATAGCAAGATTTCTGACTAAAAACCTTGCAAACCGCATAAAATATTATACTCTCAACCTTCTTTTGAACATAAATGGTGTTTCCGTGTTTTTGTGTGACTAATTTCTCATGGTATATTCATAGAAATTCAAATTAAATTTGTCTGTTTGTATCAAATTTCAATTTGTTCCTTGAAACGTTTTGTTCGCTGGGGAATCTTATGCTCAAGTGACTATGCAACTTTGTTTTTTTATTATGAGCTGTAAGTATATTATATTCAATATGATCTATTTATCGAATCAGCAAACCGCGTTTTTGTTCTCACTTTTATATCGTTCAACGGCCGACCTTGTCTCAGTTCAATATCTATTATCAACGCAAAGTTTTTGTTACTTATCTTAGTACTTTGTTAGTACTTATTACATACTTCTTTTAACTACATTGTATAATATTGAGTCCTATCTGCAAGCAGCAATTTTATTTTTATTAATTAATAATTTCAATATGCACTGGTAAGTACTTTTTACTAATTTTTTTTCACTGATGATCCACATTTTTAGGGTTCCGTAGCCTAAATGACAAAAAACGGAACCCTTATAGATTCGTCATGTCTGTCTGTCTGTCCGTCCGTCCGTATGTCACAGCCACTTTTCTCCGAAACTATTAGAGCTATACTATTGAAACTTGGTAAGTAGATGTAGTCTGTGAACCGCATTAGGATTTTGATGCAAAAATGGAAAAATTATTAAAAATTTTAGGGGTCCCCATAGGTACAACTGAAACAAAAAAATTTTTTTTTCATCTAACCTATGCGTGTGGGGTATCTATGGATAGGTCTCTAAAAATCATATTGAGGTTTCTCATATCATATTTTTCTAACCTGAATAGTTTGCGAGAGAGACTCTTCCAAAGTGGTAAAATGTGTGTCGTCCCCCCCCCCCTCTAATTTCTAAAGTAGGGGCATGATAATTCTAAAAAAAAATATATGATGTAGATTACTATAAAAACTACCAACGAAAATTGGTTTGAACGAGATCTAGCCAGTAGTTTTTTTTATATGTCATAAATGATAAACCTTAATCTAAATTTCATTAAATCGACTGAAATATAAAAATAAATCAAAACCTTTTAATTTCATAAAAATAAACCTTATTGCTGCTGCGGAACCCTTCATGGGCGATTCCAACTCGCACTTGGCCGCTTTTTTGAAGATATTTTCGCTAGCGACTAATAGATGTTTCTTTTACCTAGCTGATGGTGATGTATGTAATATAAGTTACGATCCCTTCTCTATAAATACTGCGCTTGCGCAAGACGTTATGCCCTGATAGACCGAAACTATTTTGGGATTCCCTAATCGAATCACAACCTTGTAGGTAACTGCCGACTAATATTGTGTAATATTCCTAATAATTAATAAGCTGCAGATGATTGATTTAGAAATAACATGCAAGTATGAATAAAGATAGCTTGCATATAAATATTGTTAAGATAAGGACTGAGTAAGATGCCCATAAGTGATGTCTTGAATACACCTTTGGCGTTCGGTTATTTTATTATATTTTATGCTCCCCATCTCTTGAAATAGTAATTCCTAAGTCATATTGTAGATAGTTTCTTAGAGAAGTTGTGTCAAAGGCAGATGGCGAATCAACGAAAGTTAGTCGCGTTGTGTCAAACCCATTCTATCATTGAATTAACTTAATCCGACCAAACATCGTAAAGCATTTCCCACCGAAAAAAAAAGTCCGTCAACAGCTGCCTATGAATGAATTTCTTGGATAGTACAAATTATGAGAAGAATAACAATCTTGTAGTTTGAGAGTTGAGACTACTTCTCTGTCTACCAAACAACTTTAGATTTTATACCAAGTACTTGACCTAACCTAACTTGTGCAAAAGGAGATGCTAATAAGATTACCATTGTTAAAAAAAGATATGGTTCACATGATGGTGGTATTGTGGTGTCGGTGATATGTCGGTAAGTCGGCCAAGGTGATCGAAACTGACCACGCGTGTCGGCAAGATACTCGTACGTGTAAGTGAATTATGATCTTAGGTTTAGGTAATAATTAACGGCCTGAATATGTCTAAGTTTGCGTGCGATGTTTCGCATTCAGATGCGTTTATCGTTTAAATAACACAGCAGATTATAATGTATCTCCTTTAAACAAATTCACGCTGAGTTCAATAATATTATTGTTATGCTTTCCTCAATTTATGTCCCTGAGCAATACCTCTAATCTCTATCATTTTCTTAGTCCTATTTTCTTGTTATAAGGTTGAAATTTTTAATTTTTGAACTGAAAATATACAATATTTTTGTCTTGCTTTTCTTTATTTATCGTTCCAACCACTTCTTTGAATGACACAGTGAAGTCTGTACAAGAGACACATTATACACCTCCTAAAGTATTTTAATTGAATTGATCACTTAATTTTGTTACACCCTGTATATCCAACTTCAGTTTATCGTCCTCATCATTAATCACCATCCTTACCCATATTATGATCCTTACCTGGACGCTCTGATGCTGGCTTTCTCTTGGTCGGTGAATTGCAGCTTGGAGTCCACTCGCACGCTCTCAGCCCCATCCGGCCACTGTAAGGGCTCCGCTGTCACCACCATCAACAGCATACACCATTCTATACCTGCGAAGAAGAAAATAACTGTTTTAAAGGAACGAGGCACCAGTAACAAAAGACCAAATGTTTCACAAAACTTCGTTCGCAAATCGCATAGAAATTCGTTTTATCGCGCAACAATCGCACATTTTTACCGGATAAACCGATGATACAGAAACGCTAAGTTTCAGCCCTTATAATAAGTCAATCTATCTGATTAAATAATTTTCCTCTCTTGCAGGGTTGCCTGGAAGAGATCGCTTATAGCGATAAGGCCGCCCTTGCCCACATTTTTGTTATTTCTTAAGTTTAGTTTTAGTAACATGATTGTATTAATTAATGTGAGCAATAAAGAATCTATCTATCTATCTATAAGTTTGAGTTTGATCACGGCCCAGCGGTTAAAGAGCAAAAAGACAGACAGACGACGAAAAATATTGTATGGATTGGATACTTTTAAAATTTTAAAAGCGGCCAAGTGCGAGTTGGACTCGCCCATGAAGGTTCCGCAGCAGCAATAATATATAGGATTATTTTTATGAAATTAAAATGTTTATGATTTATTTGTATATTTCAGTCGATTTAATGAAATTTAGATTAAGGTTTACCATTTATGACGTATAAAAAAACTATTGGCTAGATCTCGTTCAAACCAATTTTCTTTGGTAGTTTTTATAGTAATCTACATCATATATTTTTTTTAGAATTATCATGCCCCTACTTTAGAAATTAGAGGGGGGGGGGGGACACACATTTTACCACTTTGGAAGAGTCTCTCTCCCAAACTATTCAGGTTAGAAAAAAATGATATGAGAAACCTCAATATGATTTTTGAAGACTTATTCATAGATACCCCACGCGCATAGGTTAGATGAAAAATAATTATTGTGATTTGCGTCTTAGATAAATAAAAACTGCTAAAAAGTCTGCCTGGTACCTAAATAGTGTGATATCTAGGTACCTTAATCAATTTGTTTTGATCCTTGATAGATGCCGTAGAGTGTGAGTCATAACTCATAAAAGTAAACATAGGTCTAAGTAGTAGGGCTAGATAATGGTAGATCCTAGGATGGATTCATGTTATTGTTCTCCGTTAATTAACTAAATTATACAAGCGACAGTCACGCGAATTACTCATCTCTGACTAACACTAGCTAGTACTTAGGGCATAATATTTAGGTCTAAGCCTCAGGTCTAAGCCGTCTAAGACAATAGCTGGTTGTAACTTGTAGCCTTAACCGCTTATCGTAAAGACTTGAAATTCAGAGGGCGGTTTGCATGACATGAGCGTTAAAGAAGAGAGAGTTTTCCGCAATTTATTCGGAGTACAAAAAATGGAAAATCTGTCAGACCATTTTCACGAGTGATCCAGATTGCTATGTATTGCTAAAATTTTAATAAAATACACACCATAAAAAATAATAAAAAACCATAAAAAATGTAGTAACAAAAAATAATAGAGACAATAATTGCTGTAAATTCTACAATTTTCCTAGTACTAGGAGATCATAATTAAATAAATTAATTAAGTATTTAGAATGCTGGCCTAATTGTTTTGGAATTTGGACATGATTCTAGGCTCTATAGACTCTAGATTAACACATAGGCTATAATAACGCTTTCGTTGACGGTGGCCGGTTTCATTGAAACCAAGCCAGATAGATACGCAGGATTAATTTTATAGTGCCCAAGTGTGTGCGCAGTATACAAGAGCACTCTCTATTCCTTTACTCTCATAGACCAGTGGGACGGAAGACTGACACGACTGGCGAGAGATCAGGCACAGGACCGACTTTTTACATGCCCATCCGACATGGATCATCTTACTTGTCAGACAATCAGGTGATCAGCCTGCATTGTCCTAAGTAAACTTGGAAATAACATGTTTCCAACGCGAGAATCGAACCCACGACCTCCGAGTCAAGAGCTACGCTCTTAACCACTGGACCACGGGGGCGTGTGAACACATAGGCTACTTATACGATAAAAGTTACAATGATCTCTATTATAATATGGGGCTTCTGTGAGGGCACCTAAAGTAACAACAAACGCAGTAAGTTCATACGAGGTCCGTGCGTGGGCGGGCGGTTTTGCAAGCGCTTAGCAGTTACCACATACTTCGCCTTGGCTTTGCATAATTTATAGACATTACTGCCTACTGAGATTTTCTTCGCGCATGGTAAACTATTTAGTCTGTGCATATATTTTAATGATTTCTGATAGTAATTTATAGAAACTATACTGCCACTGAAACGGGGACATTTTAAGAGTAACTTTGTAATGAAAAGTTTACAAACAAATCTACTTTTCACTTTTCAGTCACATTGTTCGTAATTGATTTAATGCAGCAAAACCAAGAAATATGCACCAGCATTCATTGAGAAATTTTTATTTTTCGGCGAAAAAATAAAAACACTGAGACCCACAATTTTTTTTCAGTACTTTGCATTAGAGGGCACTTAAAATCTATCCATTCTTTCATACTTTTACACTTTTATGACTTAATTCTACTACTCTGTAACTCACCTGTAAACATATTATTGTTAATTTATCACTATAATATTATAAACGTAGCCGTATGTATGAAGGTCCGCGCGACTGTACCGCCGGCAAGCACTTATGTAACTGAGTGTTTCAGTAACAGCTTACTGCAGTAGTTAGTGTAACTTAAGTGTTTCATGGACGAAATAGATATCTGATCGCAATCGGTTTTGTTGATAACTAGATGCTGCCAGTAATTTTGTTAAGCCGAAATTTTGTCATGAAACTACCACAACTTTCAGCGCTAAGAAATGACTGACACAAATATTAATAGTACTTATTACTATCCATGAAATTTAAATTATTCTAGTAGTTATAGGATTTTAAAAGAACCTGTTGTGTAGCTCTAATACTAAGATACTATCAGAGAAGTTTATTCATAGGCAGACGGCAGACCTACGTATATTGGTCGTGTTTTGTCAAACCCAGTCGATAGATCACAGCTTACATTGATTTCATATAATCCGACCAAATTACGTAGGTCCGTCAACTGCCTATGAATCAATTTCTTCGATTATGTAGGATTCAGTAGAATTACAAATTTATGGTTCTTTAATAATTATAGGGTCTATAATAGCCGGACGTATGCTTGTATTAATTGTTTTTGTGTAGTATCTCTGTGTCTATCTCACATGCTCACAGGTCTAAAATCTATAGATGTCCCTGTAATATAGATCAATCATTTTAATATAATGATTTATCTTTAACAGTGTATAATTGTATAGTATTCAAATGTATTTAGTATTCATCTCTATATACTCTACGTTCAAATCTAGACTACAGCTGTCTAGATGTCAACCTAATTAGGTATGTCAGGTATGTGCATAATTATATGTACTTTGTATATTTCATAGTTAAGTAGCTAACATTTTGGCTTCCCAGTTCCGAGGGCTTTGCTTGGATAGGTTGCCATACAAATTGTAATTTGTAGAGAACTTTCATACCCACATCACATCAAGTACAGACAATAATATTACGTTGCACTCTGTCCATAGTTATAAAGATGCTGAGCCAATATTCGCAGCAAATATAAGGCCAAGAATCCTCTTTGACATTGGCCTACAAACAAACTCGTTTCATTATCATTGGCATTGACAGAGCTGGGAGTTTTGGACATAACGCCCAAATCCGCGTAGCCTTGAGACACCTAAAAAAGTCACACCAAAACGGATATAGCTTTACTTCCGGATCAATTTATTGGATTTTTATTCTTCCTAGTATGATGGAGTTTTGACGTAGAATATGACCTAGGGTTAGGATTTAGGAATGTTTGTTATATTCGGCGACGCATTTCTGAGTTTATGTTTTTAAATAAACTGTTCCTCCTTTTGCGAAAACAAAACAATAAATATTCACGTGGAAAACAAACGAAAATCTTCTTTGAAAAAGGAATTTTATTTGATAAAATATTATTGCAAAAATATTATACAGTAAAGAACCTCCTTTTTAGGTTGGTTGAAATGTGGATTCTCCGGATAATGACGTATAATACGAATATAATATTATGTTTTTTTTTTTATTAAATAAGGGGGCAAACGAGCAAACGGGTCACCTGATGGTAAGTAACTACCGTCGCCCAGGGACACTCGTAACATCAGAAGAGCTGCAGGTGCGTTGCCGGCCTTTTAAGAGGGAATACGCTCTGTTCTTGAAGGTTTGCAGGTCGTATAGGTCCTGAAATACTGCTGGTGACAGTTCGTTCCAGAGTTTTACAGTGCGCGGCAGAAAGTTACGCGAAAAACGCACGGTGGAAGACTGCCACTCATCAAGATGATGAGGATGGTACGTTTTTCTTGTGGGACGATGGCGAAAAGTCCTCAGAGCGCTCCCCGTGAATCGTGATACAACCGATAGAGGACGCAGAGTGAAGCTATCTCAGCGTAATTCCAAGGGGTCCAAGCTGTTTGAAACACTATGGCAGTCAACAATTCGAGCGGCCCTTCGTTGGATACGATCCAGAGGGAACAATTAGTATTTTGGCGCCCCTGCCCAGAGATGAGAACAGAGATAATACTTAATTTTATTATAATGATAGTACAGTCTGAAGGCCGGCCTGCACCAAACTGCCGGTGGAAAGCCCTAAGGCCTCTCAACCTGCTGACCTACATCGCCAAAAGGCAAAAACAATGTATAAAAAATAATGTAAAAACAATTGTTTCTGCAGAGAAAACAATTAGTTAGGTACACTTATAGATATAATTGCTTAAAAGCCTTAATTAACATATCGAATATAAAATATTATTATTATTATATTATTTTGCAGAATTTGCTTTTCATGGAGTCCTACGAAGGAAGAACCCCAAATTGCTTTGGTGGTATGATGACCGATATAACATTATAGTCATTCGGCAGTGTAGTAATTAGCTACTCGTCTACAAATCAATAATAAATTAATATGCACTAGAAATTCCAAATCGGAATTCAATCTTAATTTATTTATTTATTTTATTCATCATCACACAAAGTATCATTACAGGATTTACCTAATGCGATAGTAGTGTACATAAAATTATATTACAATTTCTTTAAGTTCATCAGTATCCACAATTAAAACAATAAAATTAATAACAATAAGTTATAAAACCGTAATTAGTATACTTATACTAGTTTTGTATAATATCTAATCCATCAAAAATAAGTTAAAATTGTAAATAAAATCTATCCTTGATAAAATATAAATCTTAATAAATTAGTACAAAACAAACCATTATTATTTTTGTAAGCAATAACTTATCTTCCCATAACAAACGACAAACAGGCAATTAAGTGTGAATTCACTGAGAGTGCAATGGAACAGATCTACCAGCTGTGCAACTTCATTAAGAATACGTAGTGCACGAACAAACGGGGAGTATTTGAGCATGTTAGTCCTGCAGCACGGCACGTGCAGCAGCGGCGGGCGGCGGCGGCGCCACACGTACTGGTCGGGCACGCTGAGCGATACCTCCCCCAGCACGGCAGCGTCGCTCGTCCGGCCTCTCAGCACGCTGAACACGTACCGCGCCACCGACAGCTCCCTCCGCACCGCGAGCCTGTCATATCCCACCATACCCAGCACGAAAAGCGACGGATAGTTTAGAGGGTAAAACGGGTAGACGCCGTACAGCCGCAGGTACATATAACGGAGGAATTTATTTTGAATTCGCTCCAACATCAGGGAATATTTCTGCTCGTGGGGCGACCAGATCATCGCTCCGTATTCTAGATGGCTCCTAACGAGGCTGTTGTAAAGACCGGCGATAGCCTTCACGTTAGAGAAGCCCCTACTCATACGTAGCACAAAGCCCAAGTTACGAAAAGCTTTTTTGCAGCAGACTGCGATGTGCTCTTTAAAAGTAACTTCGTTGCTGATATGGATTCCGAGGTCTTTAACAGACGTCACTCGAGTCAGCGGCAGGGAGTCTACGGTATAGGTATGTCGGACATAATTGTGCGCCCTCGTAAAAGAAATAGCGAGACATTTGGAACTATTAAATTGCAAGTTATTTTCGACAGTCCACGCAACTATTCTATCAATGTCTTCCTGTAATTTTAGGCAGTCTTCGATAGATTTAATAAGTATATATATTTTGAAATCGTCTGCGAACAGTTTAGACTTGCAGTATTTGATTACTTTAGGCAAATCGTTAATCGTAATCAAAAACTGAAGGGGCCCTAGGTTACTTCCCTGACTTACGCCGGAATCCGTGTCGTACGGTAAGGATATATGGCCATCATATTCGACGTACTGCTTTCGATCTCGCAAGTAGCTAACAAAAAGCTTGAGGAGCTGCGGGGTAAAACCTATCGCCGCTAACTTAGCGAGCAACACGTCCTGGTCAACAAGGTCAAAGGCTTTTTTAAAATCAAAGTATACGGCGTCAACTTGCATACCACTGTCTACCGCTGGTACAATGTCCAACATGTAACCTAGCAGGTTGCTCGTAACGCCCCTCGACGGACGAAATCCGTGCTGCTCATCAGCCAGTTGCGCGTTAACCTGCGGGAAGATGAGGCTGTACAATACCGACTCGAACACCTTTGATGCGGTAGATAGGACCGCTATCGGTCTATACCCTTCTATCTGGGATCCTAGGTTTCCCTTCGGTACCGGAACTACTCTCGTAGTTTTCCATCTGGAAGGAAACTTTGATGACTCTAAAATTAAATTGTATATGTGGCAAAGTGGTTCCGTTAAAACGAAGCAGGAGTCTTTAAATATGTAAGGCGGTATACCGTCCGGACCAGCAGCATGCGTGGGCTTGAGCCGCCGCAGTGCGCGCAGCACGTCGCGCGGCTGCAGCGGGCCGACGTGCACGCGCGCAGCCGAGTTACTCGCGCCGGCGGCCGCCACTTAATTTAAGTTAACATGATGAGTTATGACGACACAACTCAAATTGTCATTGATGTACAGTAGTAGATAAGATCTTGCTGCAAGATTCGATTTCATTCGGAGGTCGTGTGATTGTTTGTGGAATACCCGGTGATTAACTTCCATACTAATGTCTAATATTATAAATGCGAAAGTGTATCTGTATGTCTCTCTGTCTGTTCCCTCTTGACGCCCAAAACGCTGAACCAATTTTGTTGAGGAATGGAGATACTTTGAGTCCCGCGGGAAAGGACTACAATAATTTTATCTCAGATAAATGTACGGTTCCCGCGCGATAAACGAATGGTACAACCGAGTTTCGGGCGTCTTATAGTATATTATTAGGTATTAATTTAGTTATAGTGGTCTTTATAGATAAAATATTGCAATTCTGGCTTTCAAAGGTGTATAATTTGGGTCAGATAAATAACATTTGGTTTGGAAATTCAAGCAAGTATTACTTGTTGTAACAGCCATAGAACTACAACGTAACAGCATTAAGTGTTAACACTTACTTATTAGTTATTTTAATTACGATCTTTAGTACCTACTTAGTGTTTAGGCTTGGTGGTATTCGGTATTCCGTATTTAGTCGATGTAAATTCTTTTATGGTTTGTAGCAAATCGTTCCCACGTCAAAATTAAGGAAATCTCAACAATTTAGGTATCGGTAGCTAGCTCCAAGTCGTAATGTATGTCAAGTAGTATAATAATTTAGTTTCTAGAACTGTCAATCATTAAAGAAATAGTCGAAATAGTTTACACGTTAGATCCATTAGTAAACCTAGACTCAGCAAATCCATACTCAATATTATAAATGCGAAAGTGTGTCTGTCTGTCTGTCTGTAACCTCATCACGCCCTAACTGCTGAAATGTTGCTGCAATTTGGAATGAAGATACTTTGAGTCCCGGGAAAGGACATAAGATACTTTTTATTCCGGAAAAATGTACGGTTCAAGCGCGATTAGGAATTTTGGCCCACCGGGCAACGGAGTAGCGGGCTTCATCTAGTATTTTATTAATTAATGATATTGTGTCTATATATGTATTTTACATCGACGTAATTTTAATTTAGGATTTGGTGATAAACCTAAACCGTCGCGGCCGCGACCTCGCCGCTCGATGTATCCAAAACGGAAATTATTATACTGCTTCCTATAACACGTATATTAAACTCAGAACTACTTATATTATTAATTTAACATCATAATCATAATTATTTTGTCTTCATAATACCAAGCCCAAGAAAGCCCAAGGGAATATAATATCTAAAATTCTATTTTCAAGATTATAGTGTCCACTTATTATTGTCCACACATTATAGTATTGCAATAAAAAGTACTATTTAAATACGTTTAAAAAAGTGCAAAAAGTAATTGCATCGGCCGGGAATCGAACCCGGGCCGCCCGCGTGGCAGGCGAGCATTCTACCACTGAACCACCGATGCTCACGTGTGGTAGTTGAAATTATGTAATCTATTGCTCAAGTGACACAGATTTACTTGGAGCTAGCTGAGTGCTCCCGATTTTTCCTTCCTTTTAACTATAATAGTAATATTTTAAATATAAGATTATGCTTTTACTACTGATGATAATATTGTAACCAATAAAAAATATCGTATTGTTTTGATAAGTACTTTTATAACAATTATTTTGATAAACTCAAAAATTATAATACTCAAGTACTTATTTTATTTACAGGCTACGGACACATTGCACCGAAAACCCAAACGGGGAAGGTGGTGACAATTTTCTACGCCATTCTGGGGATACCACTCATGCTATTATGTCTGTCCAACATAGGTGACGTCATGGCTTCATCTTTTAGGTAGGTATATTATTAATTATTATTATTATTAATAGCCTTTATAACTAAGTTCAAAGTTCAAAAGGTTATAATAATAATATTATAAAGTACGAAAAATTATTCTGCTTTCAAATAGTTATTACAGAATATCATATTGCATTTAAATTTTGTCAGGCGCAATATTATTAATTGTTGTGATTGCTATTATTTTGTCACAGGCGCGTTGATACAATAATTATTATAACTATAATTATAGTGCCTATATTGTATCGATATAATATTGTTTTTATGTGTTACAGGTTTCTCTACTGGCGTGTGTGCTGCTACGTGTGCACTCGTCCACCAAAAGAGTCTCATCGTCGTCACTCGAATAGGTAGTTCACAGTTTACTTCACCTTGCCCGCTGGCGCTTCGTGGGAATGTCGCTACACCAAATTTCATCAAAATGCGTTCAACAGTTTTGGTGTGAAGGGATAACAGACTGACAGTCAATCAAATAATTTTCAAATTGGTATTGAAACATAAAAATATTTGTCTATCCCAGAATGATAAACTTTCCTCTTCTGATGTTCATTATTCATCAGTCTTCATTACCTAAGTAATTTCATCCCATCGAAGTTTTCTTTACCCTAGCCTCTAGTTCTTTACTTACCTCGATCGTGGCAATCGCAGACACAATAGATTTTCAATAATTGTTAATATGCGACAGCTGGGTGGCGCTTGGGGATTCATGGGTTAACATTATGTTTTCAGACGGTCCGTCCGCTGCGGCAGCACCCGGGGCTCGACACGTCGCCGCAGACCGCTAGAACGAGCACACTCTGATACTGATTGCAGGTTTCTTCTAAGGAGTTTATTAATTACTAGCGTTTTCCCGCGGCTTCGCTCGCGTTAAGAAGTATTATTATTAATTTGGTATCAAAGTCACAGCCCGATCGGCTTAAAATTAACATCATACAAACTTTCATCCCCTATTTTATCCTCTTGGGGGTAGAATTAATCAAAATCCTTTCTTAGCGGAACCCTACGTCATAACATCTACTCATCCAACATGGTTTTTTACTTTAACGTGGCGTCACCTTAAGTGGTTTGTGTCAGGTACCGTGACAGTGGCTACAGTACGCGGTCTCGCCGCGGCCGCCCCGCACCTCGCACCCGTTCGCAGCCACCGCCCGCGCCGCAACCGACACACAGGGACAGAGGTAATGTTAAGGGCTCTTCTATTAGCCATTTTTTGGTTAAAAATCTTGTAGAAAGTCTCTAACGGCCACTAACTTTCCAAAGGAAGCTACACTCAGAGACGTTAGACGATTAATTAACTTTAAATTAAATAGGATATTCACTCAAATATTATAATAAGAACTTATGACAAAATTATATCAATCATTAAATATCGCTGAGGACGTGAAAGACGTCAACTCGAAATAATGTTAACAGTTTCAGGTCCAAGAGATTATGAAATAGAAGACCGGTCGCCAGCTAGATACGAGAGATATGGACGAGAACCTTATGATGAGGAAGAAGGTATGTATTTCAGATAAAAATAATAAAATCGTTAAAGTAAACGTTAATAACTTTCTAGTTATGGACACAATTAATTAATAGATACGCTTATTATATTTTAAATTGTAACAGACGCGTCAAAATAAATTAAGAACACCAACATTTTATATTCCAGAGGAATTTCCAGTGATTGCATTACCGCTTCAAGACTTACATGCAGCACTCAAAGATTTGGAAGACTATCAAAAGAAGATCCCACATACGCCAGAAAATCGCAGCAAATCTCTCCCTAGACCGTCCAAGCCAAAACCTGAGTATGGACCCAGAAGAGATTTCGATAGTCAAAGACATTTTGAAATAGAGGATGGAAACGAAATTCTAGAAATGCACGATCTTCGTGACGTTGATTTCGAGAACTATAGAGAGAGACGGGCTATAGAAGAAAGAGATAGAAGGAAGAAAGAAAGAGACTACAGTCGTAGAGACATTGAGTATGATCCGCATGATGATGATTATGAATTTGATGTTCCTAGGCACAGACGAGAATATGATCGTAGGTGGGTAGACAATAAATATAATTATAGCTTGTAATGCAAACATCATTGATAGGAAAAATAATATAAAAAAATAAACACTTTGAGGAATATGTTTGAATTCTTCTAATGAAGATGGCTTAATCTTTACAAGTTGTGTATTTCTCGATATAAGTATAAGATAATTGTTTAAATTAATAAAATACGATTATTCAGTAATTAACAACCGTAATCCTTAAGGCCCATTTTTAATTTTCACAGATAAAGAGTACGTAAACTATTGTAGGTAAAATATGAACAAATACTTATAAATATTAAATATATTTTGAAAAAGTAAATAAATAAATACAAATTAAGGTAAATAAAATCACATTAATCATAACAGAATAGACCGTGGCAGATCAGAATGTTACGACAGAGACATTGAATACGGTCGTCCGGGGCGACGCGCGCGCAGCGCTGTCTACGACTATGAGCGACGACCTGACGACATTGATAGAGGACGCAGGCGGCTCCGACGACTGTACACTGTTGAGGATGCACCGAGAAAATACGTTGATGATAGATATGTAAGTAATGATAAATGTAGTGTAGTGTAAAGTGATGATAGATGTAAAGTAGCCAAAAGATGTCATGGCGTAACGTGATGCTTATTGTACGATGTATAATTTTTAGGCCCTATAAATTCAACAATCAAACAAATGTGTAAAGAACTTTACACCATACCCCTATTTAAAAAATAAAGCCACTGTTATTTGGATTTCTTTACGAATCTTTTTAAGATAATATTTTAAATCTGTTGTTTTGCTATAGGATGGAATAATGTGTTTGATATTTTGCAGTCTATATCACCGGACAGAGAGGAGTGGAGTGATGAACCACCGCCCTTGAGAAGAGGAAGACCACCAGGTTAATGAAATTAATCAAATTATTTTTGGCATTGGCAATGTTAATAATTATGATCACAGTCAAATGATTTCAAATACATAAAAAAAACGTATAAAAATGATCGCACAACATTTTCATACATTTTCATCTAAAATAATTCTGTCTTGTACATTTTCCAAAAAGTTATATTTAATTGTTACAGCATGGGGCTCCAGACAGTCTGATATCTACCCAGATTCAACTGCAGGGCAAAATAAAGAAGAGGTATTTTATAAGTCACTAAATTAGTCATACTTATAATAAATTTATAGTAGTCTTCTTCTCCCAAATTAATATTATATTTTCCTAACATTTATTGTTGTTTTTTATGATCCTATAATATTAGTATGGACTATGGATTAACAAAAATCCGCTAGCATTTGGTTAGTTTATTATATTATGTTTTTCCAGATAAAGCCCGTCCCCATCTGGCTGTGTGTGTTCCTAGTAGCGTCATATATCGTCGCGGGCACCTTCCTCTTCAAGAGTTGGGAAGGCTGGGCGTACCTTGACGCCGCTTACTTCTGCTTCATCACACTCACCACCATCGGCTTTGGAGACTTTGTGCCCGCACAGGTTAGTGTTTGCTGCCAAGAGTTATCAGTGCCTTCAAGCGTTTTTGTCACAGTTATTACTGGCAACAATCCAACACATAAAATTACAATATTAATTTAGCTATAGCGTAGTCAATTATTAACTTTTATTCCCGTGGTGCTTCCCCTTCAGTTCTTTGACTTTTGGTCATTGTAACTTTGTGCTGTCTCCCGCTTTGTATGGGGAGGGAATCTGGAATCTTCCTACTCCTCCTATTTTTCTTCTGATTAAATTCGTTGCGGGTCCCAAGACAGTTTAGCATGTCCCTCGGGCTCCCTGAGATCATATCAAAGGGTTTTCGTGGTTGGATACCGCTGTCGATCCTGGCGACACAGGAGATACAGTGGTGGGAATGTGTGGTGGGCCATGCCAAGAGTTATAGAGTGGTTGCTACTTTCTTCTTCAAGAGTTGCAAGCGATGAAAGTTCTGCTTAGTTTCATAGTCTTTGAAGATTTCGACTAGTAAGTTCCTATAGGGATCTTGTATCTGAATTAAGCAACGTAAGACCTTGCTCTAAATTTTTAAATAGATAGATCAGGATGTAAAATAAACCCATAATTATTTTCATTGTGATGATAATGATCTTTGGAATGGTGACAAAAATGACGATGATGAAGATGATGATGATCTTTGGAATAGTGACGAAAATGACGATTTCGACGACGGTACAGATGATAATGCAAATAAGAACAATGATTACAATCCCAGTAAAATTGTGATAATGATGTTCTTTGGAATAGTGACGAAAATGACGATGACGATGATGGTAAAGATGACAATGCCAATAACGATGATCATGATCCTACTTAATGTCTTACAGGGGCAATCAGGTGAGGCGGCGGACGCGGTACACTCGATAGCGCTGTGCTCGCTGTACCTGCTGTTCGGTATCGCGCTGCTGGCGATGTCATTCAACCTGGTGCAGGAGGAGGTGCGGGCGCACGTCGCCGCGCTCGCCACACAGCTAGGCATTATCAAGCGCACGCCGCCCGTGCCGGAACAGTGACGACACTGAATTAATGAACGTATGAAATGAATAAAATCAACGGAATATACTTTATTGTGCATGTGGGGATAATGCGTGGAGGCCCAAAGGAAGATCTTCCGACCGAGCGAGGTGTTATGCCCAGTCAGGCCGAAGCCCACTTGACACATTTCAGCTGTCGTATATATACTGACGCGCTCAGAAAACTTCGATAGCGCGATGCAGGAATGTTAGGCGAATGTGGGTACCGCCACATCACTCCCCCCGAAGACCGGAGGTCGAATCTTGAAGTCTTGTCGCTTGAGTCGCTAGTGCCAGAGAGTTCCAGTGAGTCGGAACTGTAAGCTGCTGCACGGGATCCAGTGAGTCGGATAAGCTGCCGTGCGGGGCCGATGCTACGTGCTGACCAGGAGAGATGTGCTCTGCTTGCTGACCGGTCGGTGTAGTGAGAAAGCCCGATGATGCCGATGCGGAGTCGCCCAGGCCGCGGTACATTGCGGCTAGTGGACGAGGTACCCGATGAGGCGATGCTGGCTGGCGCGGTGCGGTGGGGCGGGGAGTGATGATGATGAAGGAGGCGTGTTCTGTCGAGGGTCACCAATGTGGGGATAATGCGTGGAGGCCCAAAGGAAGATCTTCCGACCGAGCGAGGTGTTATGCCCAGTCAGGCCGAAGCCCACTTGACACATTTCAGCTGTCGTACTCGTATATAATATACTGACGCGCTCAGAAAACTTCGATAGCGCGATGCAGGAATGTTAGGCGAATGTGGGTACCGCCACATGCACAATCACAGTTACGCACAATAAATGAAAGCATATAAAATACTAGACGTTCCGCGCGGCTTCGCCCGCGTAAATTAAATATTTTACAGACAATTAATTATTAGTCCAAAAAAATAGCCAATGATCCTTCACGTGGTCTAGTACTTCTAATCTGTGCCAAATAACATAAAAATTGCTTCAGTAGTTTGTGAGATAAGCCCTTTCAAATAATTTCCCCCGTTTTTTCAACATTTTCCTCTATTTCTTCTCTTGTAATAATCTTAGCGTAATAAAATATAGCTTATAGCTTTACTCTATAAATGGGCTATCTAACACTAAAAGAATTTTTCAAATCGGACGAGTAGTTCATGAAATTAGGGCGTTCAAACAAACAAACAAACTCTTCAGAATTATAAACCCTCGAAATTTTCATACATTCTTAATACCAAAATCATTTTCTCATGCGAAAATATTTAACATGTTTGAGTTATTTTTCAGCTTAAGATAGTAATTACCTAGGGTCCTGAACAAATTTTTTTTACAAAATATTTAAATACTAAAAAAAAATTTTTTGTGTTTAAATATTTCTTAGTAAATTTACTACTAAATATATTTTAAACACCAAAAAATAGACAAAAACACTAAAAAATATATAAATAAATAGTAAATTTACTACAAAATATTTAAACTTTAAAAAATATTTTTTATTATTTAAATATTTTGTAAAAAAAATTTGTTCAGGACCCTAGGTAATTACTATCTTAAGCTGAAAAATAACTCAAACATATTAAATATTTTCGTATGAGAAAATGATTTTGGTATTAAGAATGTATGAAAATTTCGAGGGTAACCCGGGCCCTTAACTATAGATTGAAAGTGCACTGCAACAACAGACACTCCTCATTTAATATTATACTGGAGGGCCAGACTGTTGATGTCAGCTATAGAAGTATAAAAATTTATTGGTATAAGTAATTACCACAATAGTGACGACAGTACTAAGACATACTGTGTGAGACAGTTTTGTAATTTGTATTATAATTATATCGAAATATATAATAGGCCTCCAAAATTTTGTAATAGCGACTTTTGAGAGCTGAAAAAACGTAAATAATAATGAATCATGAATTAGCTAACTGAATCTCTAGAGTCAAGAATCTAGATATTATTAAGATGTAACAATTTATTATTATATCGATTTCAACCAGTATAATATTTATATAAAATTATTTTTGTTCAATGGACTTTTCACGGATAATAATTTCGTAATGGTTCGTGAGGTACTTTGTATTTTATCATGCCATTAAAAACAAGTTTAAACAAATATTTTAATGTGCACGAGTTGCGTTCGTCTATATTCTTCATTTCACGTGGATCGAATGGTTGCATTTAATTGTGATTTGTTACGTGTATTGTTTTATATTAATAATCATTAAGTATCTGGGATGGATCAATAATTTTATTGCTGCTGCTAGTGATATCAGATTTTGGTTGTTCCAAAACATCAAATTCGTTATTATCCATTGTTATAAAGTTGTGCACTACTTACAAATGATTAGTTTTATATAGAAACGACTGATGTGAAATGATATTATTATGAAGACGACTTACGAAAGTTCATAATAATACTAAACAACGCACTAGACTAATAGCTTGGTAAGTATTGAAATTATTCGTCTAAAATTCATTAAAAGTACAAAATCTCTCAATATGGAGTCATCGTACGACGTAGTGGTATCCCTTTTGCATTTTAGCCAAGACCGTAATCATAATTTCTAAGATTTTTTTCTAATACTAAATCTAGTTTTATTTATTAATTCAGATGTTTATAATTAGTTAAATAAAATATTCAAATATTTGTTTAAAATAACTTGGTGTTATTGTTTTACTATATTCTATATTATATTTTTAAAACCATAGTCATTAACACATACTATTATATCTATTATAACTGATTCAAAAACAATTTTTATTAGGTATTAGTGTAAAGATCATCATAGTCGTCTAAAATCGATTTAAGATATTTTATCTTCATCATCGTCATGGACATTAATTGACTGTCGGTATAAAGATATTGGAGAGTGGACATGCAGCACAACAATATTTTAGAATCTTTCCTGGAGCAATTTTATCAAAAATTGTTTCTGTTTACATGACCTGGATGTAAAACACAACGTTGATAGGCAAATTATCTGATTACTGATTAGACATTTAATCCATGATATCGAAAATAAAGGCGTGGCAGGAGTGAGCCGAAAGTTATTAGATAATTTAAAAATGTTTCTGCAGATATTTATTGGCATCGTTAACAAAAATGCTATAGATGATGATGATAGAAAAGTCAAACTTGTAAAGCATGAAACTAAATTGTATATTCTAAATTTCATCAATAAAATACCGATTCCGATAATATCATTACCATTGATGAGCGAAAATATATGTTTCCTTCATTAGCATTGATGTTTTATCAATGTTGTAAATTATATCATAGATTACTAATCGCTAATGCTAAAGCTGAAATCTTTCAGTTTGTGGCCAGGAAAAAAGCAACGCACACCTAGGTGTGCAAAATGTCCGGGGAGACGGTTATCGAAAAAGATGTTTACACATCTGCAAGACCTCAAGATGTAGAGAAGTCTGGAAATGTGCAAACTGTTGAGAAGGTGGATTTGGATAAAATACTTGTGGAGGAGGTGGGACAATTTGGAAAGTATCAGATAATGACGGTCCTTCTGGCTGCACTACCAGTGATATTTTCAGCGTTCGCCTCCGGTGAATACATTTTTACAACAGCAAGAATTCCAACCAGGTAATTTGACCAGTCATTATCATTATTATTAGGGTTGCTAGTTGCTACCTACATCTAAGTAGCTATTTAGTCATCACCATCACAATATAGGTAAATCTTATTTTTGATAAATGATGAAAAATGCGGGACTTTTCATACAATTAGATTAAGTGCATCAGCTATCAAAATGTTTTGATTAAATTAATACTCTGTACAAAATCTAGAAAAATTATCACATATTTTAGTGTTGATTGATGGTTTCGTTGGTGAAATTTCAGGTGCCTTATACCTGAATGTGATTCAGATGTACCCGAATATCTACCATCATGGGTTTCAAACGCCATTCCAGATGACGAGAACAGTAACAGCATTGACAACTGCCGCAGATACCCAACTGCCACCATCACCAATAGCTCCAATGTGTGTCCAGCATATTGGTTCAATAACGAACTCAAAGTGAACTGCGAGGAATACGTTTACGAAAATGTTTTGAGCGTTGTCTATGATGTAAGTAACTTCCTACTCCCAGTTATGCTAATGCCGCGGCCGCATATGCGTGGTGCTTCGCGCTAAAGCCGATACTATTGGACGATCTGCGTGTATCGTCTTATAGCATCGTCTCATCGCACGAAGCTTCGGACGATACACGCAGATGCGGCCGGGCCGAAAGACTAAAATAACTGGTAAACTAACTTTAGCTATTATTTCGTACAATCTATCTATTGAGCGTTAATTTACGAAGCAAAATGCTTCGTAAAAGAATTCTAGAGTAATTAAATTAATAATATCAAACTTTCACTTAGGAATTTGACTGGATGAGTGACTTTGAAACTTTCTTCTTTTTCAGTTCGACATGGCTTGCGACGAATGGCGTCGATCTCTTATCGGGTCCATAAGAACTGTTGGCACACTCTTAGTCCTGCCAATTACTGGTTATATATCAGATCGCTGGGGCCGTCGAGTGGCCCTCACACTCAATGCCTTTAACACTGGCTGGATAGGTCTCGTCCGATCATTCGTCAACTCCTACGAATGGTTCCTGACTTTGGAGGTTCTTGAGTCCACTATTGGAGCTGGGGCTTATTCGTCTTGCTATATTTTAGGTTAGACTAATTAACGTATTTATCAACAACATGTTTAATTCATTATTTGCAGCAAATTTACATTATTTATTTCAGTGACTGAGCTTGTCGGACCACAATATCGTGTAGTGGTCGGTGCAACCATGTCTACACTTTTCGCAGTCGGTCAAGTGATTCTTGGTCTAATAGCGTGGGCAGTGCCGCAGTGGAGGTCATTGACCCAGGCAGTATACGCTCCTCAACTACTTGTAGTCTCATACTTTTGGATTCTATCAGAATCAGTCAGATGGCTCATGAGCAAGGGACGTTACGAGGAATCGGAGGAAATCCTCAAGAAGGTCGCGAAGAGAAATAACAAAGTGCTGTCGGACAAATCTTTAGAAGCATTGAGAGCTACAGCTGAAGCTGAGAAGACCAGAGAAAAACCTAAGGAAGTGTGGCTACCATTACAAGTGATTAGATCCCGACTGATCCTATTCAGATGCATAGTATCCCCAATATGGTGGATAACTAACACCCTTATATACTATGGAATGTCAATCAATGCGGTAAATCTATCTGGTAATAGATACGTGAACTACATAGCTGTGGCAGCTGTCGAGATACCTGGCTACTGGACGGCTATTCTGCTGCTGGATCGTATTGGCAGAAAACCAGTTCTCATCATCGGCTACTGGATGTGCGCTGCTTGCCAGTTCGCCTTTGCTTTTATGCCTGAAGGTAAGACTAAGCTTCCATACAAAAGATTGTGAATAAATAAAGTTTTAGATATTATTATCTTTATAACATTTCTTGAATCCATAAAACTAAAGACTTTGTTTATTTGTTTTTACGCAGCAATCTTACAAATCACTAGATTTTATGTGACTTGGTTTCCGCGAAATCTCTTGCTTACGCTGCCTAGTCCCATAATATGACCAAAGGGAAGCCATAATCCTTATTCCAATAGCCATTTTTTCACGAGGCAATTTTTACACAATTCTTCATGTTCCAGGTAACGACGGCCTCTCCCTCACCTTCTACCTGATCGGCAAGTACTGTATCGCGATGGTAATGACGTCAGTATACGTGTACACCGCCGAACTGTTCCCCACCAAGTACCGGCACAGCCTCTTCGCTTTCGCATCCATGGTGGGACGCCTCGGCTCTATTACTGCACCATTGACGCCTGCTCTTGTGAGTATTAGTATTATCATCATATTATTTAATGTCCTCATCATTACCAATTTTATCATAATGTAATCATTCTCTCTTACTTTCTTCTCTTTATTATGATGGTGATAACGTCAGTATGCATTTACACCACCTAGCTTTTTCCCAATAAATACCAACATGGCCTCTACGTTTTCGCATCCATGGTGGGCCGCCGAAATTCTGTGCCACGTATCACTTTTATTAAAGTTTTTTTTCGTTTTTGTATTTCAGGCATCGGAGGTATGGGAGCAACTCCCATCAGTGATGTTCGGTGGTTTCGCGCTGCTCTCCGGTCTACTGATCTTCACCACTCCTGAGACTCTGGGGACGAACTTACCTGACACTATGGAGGAGGCTGAACACATCTCCAAGAAAAACTAGCTAAGAAAAGTATTGCAAATAAAAACAAAATAACATCTTTGTATTTTTTTTCAGCATAATTCCATTAATTTAAATAATATCAATAATTATCAACTGGGTTTTTATGAAAAAGTTAAAAGAGTAAAATTTTGCCTTTCCTGTAACTTTTCAATTTTGCAAAAAGAGTGTACGTGGAAAAAATATTAAAATAATCGGCCAAGTGCGAGTCGGACTCGCGCACGAAGGGTTCCGTACCGGTATAGAGTGAAAGTAAACAAAAAATTGTGTTTTTGTATGGGTATCGGTAAAAAATAATTTTGTATGGGCACACGTGCCTTAAATATTTTACTTTATTTTAATTTTATTATTAATTATTAAATTACAAATGTAATTAAGGATTTTGTGAAAATTTCAAGTGCCTAGCTGTTACCATTATTGATTACGAGCAAAAAAGGCCAAAAACCACGTTTCTTGTATGGGAGCCCCCCTTAAATATTAACTTTATTTTATTTTTAGTATTGTTTGTTATAGCGGCAACAGAAAATATACACAGTCTGTGAAAATTTCAGAAGTCTAGCTATAGCGGTTCTTGAGATACAGCCTGGAGAAATACATGATACAGACAGACGGACGGATAGACGGACAGACGTCGAAGTCTTAGTAATAGAGTCCGGTTTCTACCCTTTGGGTACGGAACCCTAAAAAGTAATTAATAAATAACCAGTACTAATGCAGTTTCATACGAAATATTTGACGATATACGAAATTTTTACAAAATATTAAAAACTAGCGACCCGCCCCGGCTTCGCACGGGTGCAATGCTGATACTAAATACACTACAGAAAAACTGTGAACGTTGTATATAAAAACATAGCGGCCCGCTCCGGTTTCGCACGGGTATAAAATACATAGCCTACGTGATTAAAATCGATTCAGTAGTTTTGATAAATTGCAATCCATAAATTATGGTTTTATTTAATCTAATCTTATCTCACCTTATGTAGGTACTTATAATTACTATAAGTGCGATTTAAAAATTTACCTTAGAATAGAATATAATTTATATTTTAAAACTACTATCATACAATTATTTATCGTAACTTACTTATAATTACTGATACGTTGTCGCGCTGAAAAGCACGTTTTTTTAATAAACGCGTCCGATCGCTGCTAAATTCAAAGTGCTATAGGGAAAACCGCGGCCTCAGAATGCCTTCAGACGCGCTATTATAGGCACGCTCTTGCCGCACCGGGCGGCCGGCCGGTACCGCCGCAAACGCTACGTCCCGCAATTTTTAAATCTGTAATATCTTCGAAAATATTCACTTAAATCATACGGTGTAAAGGGCCATATAGATCTATATTAAATGAACAATGTACTCAAGGTATTTAATTGGTTAAGGATTAATGCTGTATTGGTTAAAATCGCTTCGAAAATTAGCCATTATTAGTCGTAAAAAGTAAATGACAAAAAAAAGTTATTGTGGGTTATCCATAAGAGATAGACATATACCATCACGGACTTTTCTGTAGACCTTTTCAATGTGTACAATACTTAGTACATTATTTTGATAAAACTCGTAGGGTTCAGCCTGCGTTTACAATGTAAGCGGAAAAAATGTAATTATTTACGACATCACATTAGAAACCTCAAAAATAACAGTACTTCTCCACTATTTAATGGATGTTATTATACATATAAACCTTCCTCTTGAATCACTCTATCTATTAAAAAAAACCGCATCAAAATCCGTTGCGTAGTTTAAAAGATTTAAGCATACAAAGGGACATAGGGACAGAGAAAGCGACTTTGTTTTATACTATGTAGTGATGAAGTTTTAAAACCACACCATTTACTCACGTTTCTCTGATAAGTGTTGTTTCAGAACTTCCCACTAACACCAGTGTATATTTACTGTAAGTCAACATTAGTTCTTTTGTTGCAGTGATATAACTTCCAGCTGCTGTAGATAAACTGCTACAGAGCCAACTGTCCTCGTCGCCTCTTTCACCTGTAAGCTGGTATACTTTCAGCTGCTATTCTTTAAATCTTTCATTGATTTTACCACGCACCTTTGAACTTCAAGGGACTATCCTTTCACAATGATGATTCAGCACATCGGAAATTGAAAAATCATTTCGTACGCAAATCTCTCTCATTTAATTCTATATAATTTACTGCACACGTAAAGATAAAGATTATCGGACATTATCAGGAAATGACCCTTGATAAGTATTTAAAATTAGTTTAGTTTCACTACCGTTAACCAGACGAGTCGAAGCTGGAGGGCTGAAGACATGGCTCCGAGAAATAATGATATACCGATCGTCGATATAGAAGAATCGAGAGGAGTTGAAAAGAAGAAAGTGGATTTGGACACGATATTGGTAGAAGAAATTGGGCAGATTGGCAAGTATCAGCTGAGAACACTCGGTCTATCTGCAGTTGTGGTGATATTCATAGCGTTTGCAGCTAGCGAGTATGTCTTTACAACAGCTCGAATTAACACAAGGTAACTAATATATTTTTATATGATAATTACTTATTATTTACATAATATTTAGCAATAATTTCGCATCATTACTAGAAATACTTCTTAACATTTTTTAAACATTATATTGATTGAGTGGTATCAACAAAAGTGGATAATATTAAATTCCACAGAAAAATAATTTAAAAGACTGCATTGCATTTTTAATGTCAGATTCAATCATATATTTTATTTCTGTAGTAATTAAGATTATAATAATAATAATAATAGCTCCCACACCGGTTTCGGTGACGGTGGCCGGTTTCATTGAAATCAGGCCAGCTACGCAGGAGTATATTTATAGTGCCCAATGTGTGTGCGATGTGAGTCAAGAGCCGCGCTCTATACCACTAGACCACGGAGGCGTAATTAAGATTAACAGCTGTTTAAATAATTCCATTCTTCATCGATGTACAAAATAAAGAGGTAATGAAGTTAATAAACAGAAAAAGAAGTGCATTATTTTAAGCTAATTTGATGCCCTTTAGATATTTAAGTTATCATCAACAAAACAACATGTACCATAATACCTTATCCCATCTTACATTACTGCCATAATGATTTTATCAAATCATTTATTTTGTGTATTAATTATTACTATAGTAATTTATTTGTAATAATTCTTACTTTCATTATTTTAAAGGTGTCTAATAGAAGAATGTGAAAACAAAGAAACGGCAGAATTCACTCCACCTTGGCTGTACAACGCTATCCCTGCTTCGGGTAGCTCATTTGACAACTGCCAACGATACTCCTCAATTAATGCCACCTCTAGAGACTTCTGTCCAGCAGAATGGTTCGATCGGGATTTAGCAGAGGGATGCCAAGAATACGTATTCGAGAATACCGACACGGTCGTTTACGATGTGAGTAATGACAGTAGAGAGCTTAAAACATAATATTATCTATAACTAATATTAATCCATCAATCCCCAAGTGGCACCCGGCTGTCGCATAACAATTGAAAATCTATTGTATCTGCGATTCCCACAATCGAGGTATTAATAAGAAACTCAACGACATTCACCCAAATCACTAACACATGCCTGAAAAGCCAGACGTAATTTAACAAAATAATATCAATCCAGTTAGGAGTAAAAAGATTATTGACAGTAATTGGATAATGGATATTTACTAGAAAAAAGTTGTTTAAGTATATAATGATTATTAATATTGTCACAATATCAGATATTTAGGGTCAATTCAGACCGCAACGCGACGAGGCGAGGCGAAGCGCAGCGCGGCATAAATTTGTATGGATTTGACAGATTTCAATTGCATGAGACGTCTAATTGCGAATCTGTCAAATCCATATAAATTTAGAAATGCATCTACGCGTCGCGTTGCGGTCTGAATCAACCGTTATGGTATTATCTATTGTAATTTATTCTTTTATTTTATGATCTCATATCAACAATAAAAGCTTTCCTGCGGATTCGCAACTATAAATTTTGTATTTAGCGGGAATCTTAATATTAAGGCTTGTACATGCGCTAACAACCTTGAAGATATGGGCGGAGTTTCGAACCTCTCCCCCTGCACCTTCTTTTTCCCCGCAATAAATTTACGTAAAAGTTGCCATCTGCCGACAACCGTCGGTACTAGGATTAGCACTGTGAGGTCAATGACCTAATTACGCCATCTCTCAATCTATAGTTGTACTACGGAGTAATCGTGAATCAGTATAGCCTAAGAGATAGTGTTATTTATAGTTACGTACGATTTGACATACAAAAAAATTATCAACATTTCAACTCAGTAGTTCTTGTATAGTAATAATAATAATAATACAATATCTATGGACGCTTCACACCACGTCAGTCCGGCCCCGTGCTAAGTACCTGAAGGACTTGTGTAACGGGTACCATACCAGACAACTATACAGACAACAGCAAATATATTTAATACTTTTATATACTACATATACATAATATTTAACACATTCAGTGCCACTAACACGCCTAGCGTGTCCACACTAATCTTTATCTCCATGCCGCGAGCACGCCGGGCGTGCTCTCCGTTTTTCATCAATATCTCAAAGATATGACAGTGTTTATCACCGAAACGCTCAGAGCATAAACTTTTTGCCGTAAGCTAATGAATTCTTAAGTGGCTCCATGATCTTATTTTTTTTATATTATCGAAAATAATTTATTATGTAATGCGGTAATGCCGCGAACATGCCAGGCGTGTTCATCTACACGAGTTCTCAACCTTTTATATTGTTTGGTCCAATTACTAAATTTATAATGCGAATAATAAAATATATATAGTGTATTTTTTATAATTTGAACAAAAAAGATATAATAAACTACATAAAACAGCACAACACTGGGTACGTTATCATGCCTGCCGTGATGCTTTAAAAAGCTGAAATATGTAAATATTGACAATACAATGTGCTATCTATAAGGTATATCATAAAGTAGGTACCAATAGGTACCGAATGATTTACAATCCATCACTAATCCACCATGTCATAATTGCCAAAATTGAACCTTCAAAACCACAAACACTGCTAAAAACAAAATATCTCTGCAGTAACTCAAGAAGGACTATTTTTTAACTATTTTTAACTAAGAAAAAAGGCTTTTTATGATTTTACCACACTTTTTTTACTCTACAGTGCCAGTGAACACGCCTAGCGTGCTACGTAATTTCATCCTGCAGTGCCGAGAGCACACCTAGCATGTTTGCGTTTTTTATAGGGCGGCATCGCTGGGAACTTGGTAGCTCAAGCTGGGGGTCGCAGGTTCGAATCCCGTCGACGGAACAAAAAAAGTTTTCAATGCTCCTGGGTCTTGGATGTGTATTAAATATATATGTATCATATAATACATATCTTAACTAGAAAATCGTGGTGGCATTAAGATATTTATTATATTATACATGTATTTAATACACATCCGAGACCCAGGAACATTGAAAACTTTTTTTTCCGTCGTCGGGATTCGAACCCGCGACCCTCAGCTTGAGCTACCAAGTCGCCCACCAACTGAGCTACAGAGGTCGTCACTGGCGTTTGTATTGTAAATTCATTATTTCAATATTTATCAGGCTATTTACACCCTCTACGATGAAATCTATTTTGAGAACAATGTACTTTCAGCGATAACTCAAAGGCAGATAAAATGAAAAATAAAAGTCAAGTAGGTACCTAATCTATATTAAAAAAAAACATTTATTTTATAACAAATAAACTTATCAATTAATAATATAAATTATATCCACACATTTTAAATTACAATTGAAAGGACCATGAGTAAATATGTCTTGAAGTTTTTCGTACACTTTCATCAGGTTGATAATTCTTCGTCCTTCGAAGGCAGGTGGGCTTTCAGGTTGTTCTTTTATAATTTCAACCTGAAATCAAAATGTTTATCTTTATAAGCTGACAATTATTTACACAAAAATAAAATGTATTGATTTATTGCACTAACATTTTATTATTTTTTAAATTTGTAAAGAGTTTTTTAACACATTCAATGCCCACCACAATTTTCTAGTAGTTCCCAGCGATGCCGCCATACAAAAAACGCAAACATGCTAGGTGTGCTCTCGGCTCTCATGGAACCACTTAAGAATTTATTAGCTTACGGCACAAAGTTTATGCTCTGAGCATTTCGGTGAAAAACACTGTCTTATCTTTGAGATATTGATGGAAAACGGAGAGCACGCCCGGCGTGCTCCCGGCATAGAGATAGAGATTAGTGTGGAGATGCTAGGCGTGTTAAAGGCACTGAATGTGTTAAACATTTTACAATGTTAGTCCTCTAAACTGTACAAAGATGAAAAAACACTCACAAAAATTTCGTCGCGGGCGGGATTCGAACCCGCGATCTTTGCTGTTAGTACCAGCAATGTCCTTTCCATCGACAAAATTTTTGTGAGTGTTTTTTTATGTTTGTATAACATTTTTATTCTGTAGTCACCGCTAGTGGGCTGATTTCCTACTTACACAATATAATTTACTAGGAATAGTAAATAAATACAAAATACCAAATGAAAATTGAATTATATAAGTTAATGCTATATAAGAAATCTGCTTCATAAATTTCTTGGTAAAGACTTTCCAGTCATACACTGTCTAATGTACTTATTTTAAAACATATATCAGGGTCACCAGGTTAGTCAGACTGGTCACTTGTCTGACCATGACTATCAACAGTATAAAAATAAGAAGACTTTTCGAAAAGTAGACATCACATCATGTAACGCAGTTTCTGCTTTTCAAAAAGTATGACGAAGTGTGTGTGTGTTTCGGTTTGACTACGAGCTGCACTATACAATAAAAACAAATATAACAATAAGATCGCGTCGATGAAATATTTTGTCAGAAATGTGCGTGGTCTCTTAGTCTATATTACTTACATTGTGACGGGCAAATGTTGAGTTTGATACTGATTGGACTCGTCGGTATTTACTTGATTTTTATGACAAGTCCACCTTCTTTGGATTCTGAAAATAGAATAGAAAATATAAATATATAATACCTAATATTAAAATTTCCGAAGCTTACCGATCCATACCTACTACTTACAACACGGTCAAATTAGCTTGACGCATCGAAATAAGTAAATAATCGAAAGTATATATATTATATAACATGCAAGCTCCATATTGACGTCATCAAACCGTGCGTTATAACTAAAGTTAATTTGACCGTATCGTACTTCAAATTACTAATAAAAATATTATGGTACTTACAAGATGTCTTCTTTTTTCTTCTTTTTTCAATTGATTCTTAGATATCGCTTTCTTTTCGAAACTTTAGGCATTTTTACAATAAAATACACTGTCCAGACTCCAGAAGTATCGACAATTTTAAAGGTATTCGTCTATATATAATAATATAACAACAAACAACAATTATATAACAACGTTTAAAAAAGCGTCCTTCCGCTGTTTTTCTCACTTGAGTCCTTTTTATAATTTTAGTCACTGTAATACTGATTTTTAAACAACACCACTTCAATTGTCAAAACACGCGAGCAGAGCGGAGCGATCGACAACAAACGAACACAGGTTCCCCGTCCGAAGGCTGGCGACCGACTGTCGCCCCGCGCCCGTCGCCCGCGCAGATCCCCGCGTTTTACAAAATTCTACGTGACAGAAATTTTACATTTAAAAAAATACTAATTAGTCAACCAAAAAATCCTCTTGTGGAACTGTTGTGTAACTGATAATTTATTGAATATAAAATTTTCAGTGCTCTAAGTCAGCAGGTTACGAAGTTAATAGAGTATTTGCAGAAAAATCGATGACCATGGTATATTTTTTTTCTAAAAATGTATTAACTTCAGAAAAAAGTCCTCGCGAGCAATTAAAGATCAAAGACCAGTCTACAATATATATTTTTTTCGGTATTGTGCTTTAAGTTCTATCAGACTTTATACAGGTTGAACTTAGTCGAAATTGCCTGGTAGCGCCTTAATCAGAGCTTTAACTATTATATGTCTACCAGAATCTGATGGCAATTTTTAACAACAGATTTTCAAAAGATATCCTTGATCATTGGATAAATTTTTATATTGGCAAGTTTCAGATACAAAATAAGCCGCTAAAGGATGAAAGTGTTTTATTTCTATTACCCCGGCATTGTTAATAATATTATATAAATTAACTCTTAATTTACTTTCTCAATTTTTGCCATCAGATTCTGGTAGACCTATACTTTCATAGTCTCAATGTACCTAATATCTCACTTAATTGTAGAAAATTTATCTAGGATAAATAATAACCATTACTTCCTCCTTTTTAGTTCGGTCTTGCTTGTGATGAGTGGCGTCGAACGCTTATAGGATCCACAAGAACGATAGGTGTGTTCCTAGCCTTGCCCATCATAGGCTACATCTCCGACCGTTGGGGCAGAAGAACCGCTCTCTGCATCAGCGCCATCAACACAGCATGGATGGGAACCCTCAGATATTTTGCAGGCACCTACGTTGGCTTTCTCATATCTGAAGTTGCTGAAGCTATGTTTGGATCTGCTGGATTCTCGTGCGCTTATATTTTATGTAAGTGTTTGAAGATTTTTTTATTTATGTGGAATTTTATATTATCTATTTTTTTATACATTGTTTTTTCCTGTCGTGATATTATTATTGGACATGGTATAGATTAGAGAAACTCTAGACAATCTTTCGGAATCATATCTATAGAATCCACCGGTTTTTAACGTTTTTATAACATTGTAATCAAATTGCCGCAATAAATGACAGATAGTTAAGCTGATAATTTTCACGTGGTCTGCGACTGACTTTATGTCTCACTTCATTCTCCGTTGGGTCAAAAGATCTGATCTAGGATAACACAAACCAATTTCTTAATTGTCATGAGATACGATGCTTATGAAAACAAAAACTTTCAAATTAGATACACAGCGATAGGCTCTATCAATTAATTTCGATCAGGTTCCTAATTTTTTTAACTGATGATGTTCAAATTATTGATAGAAGATTTTGATTATAATATCATACTTTTTGACTTTTTATAGTGATGGAGTTGGTTGGCCCAAAGTACCGAGTAGCTGTCGGTGCAACCATGAACACATTCTTCTCCGTGGGTCAAATACTGTTGGGCTTGATAGCATGGGCCGTGCCAAATTGGCAGATGCTCACTCTTACTCTTTACATCCCGCAATTCATAACCATATCCTACTTCTGGTTAATATCGGAATCAGTCCGATGGTACATGAGTAAGGGAAGATTCGAGGAGGCAGAACAAGTTTTGAAAGAAGTAGCTCGTGTTAATGGAAAACAATTATCTGATAAATCTTTAGTAGCTCTGAGAGAATCGGAGGAGGAAGATAAGAAGCAGAGAGCGATTGATAAGGCTCAACAGAAAAATGAACCGTGGCTCATAGTTCTTGTGTTCAGGAATAAACAGATTCTAATAAGAGCTTTGATTTCACCGATCTGGTGGATCACTAATACTTTTATCTACTACGGAATGTCTATTAACTCTGTCAATATGTCCGGAAATCGCTATGTTAACTATATTTCTGTCTCTGCGGTTGAAATTCCTGGGTATTGGACAGCCGTTTTCCTTGTGGATAGGATTGGAAGAAAGCCTGTACTGATCGTAGCCTTTTGGATTTGTAGCGCTTGCCAAATTGCATATTTGTTCATACCTACAGGTAAATGAGAGTCCATTTTATTTAACTTAAAGGAAGGAAACTTAATAATATAATCGTCTACTGCAGTTTACAATCAGAACAAAGATAGTATTTAATTAAGAATAATAATTATAGGTGAAGGCTAAGCCTAATCTATCTATCTATCTAATAAAATAAGATTATTATTCACTTCTACCGATAACAATTCTGACTCCTTATTGAGTCGTACTTAAAGATGACACATAATTTTTGTTTTATCGTAGACAGCCTTGCACTAATACTTTGGCTGTAATAATTTTACTTTTATACTATTTTACTACTATAAAATTTTTATCTTTTATGTATTTTTATTCCTTTGCAACGATTTAGACTCGGGAGTCTAAGCAGCCGGATTTAAACTTTTGAAAGATTTTCTTGGAGTTAAGAGAAATACTTCGAGTTTGTCCCTGTGAGTTTTTTTTTCCAAAAAAATACTGCGTGACTGGTGAGACATGTCCAATACTCGAGGTCGTGATATTTGGCTATTATATTAGTTGGAAAAAAATAATATAAAAAAATAATATCAATTGATCACTGAGTAAATGTAGCTTAAAGTTAAATAATTATTTACGCAACGCATGGACACCGCGAGCGGGAGGGGTAGTTGTGTGGTGTTTCTTTGGTAGCGCACGCCTCTGCACCGGCCGCATAGTATGCCTACTTGCCTAGCCGCGTAATTTACTTAGTATCCATGATTCATTTATTTTTGGGAAATTCGGAAAAAAAATAAGAACCTAATTTTATTACATAATTATAATGTGAATCGAGTACAGAGTACTCTCCATAATTAGTATCGGTATTGTCTCACCAGTCATGCTGTATATTCTTTTGATATGAGCGTTTATGTTTGTTTATTTTTAGATCAATATGGAGCCATTTTAACCGTGTACTTGATTGGCAAGTACTCTATAGCGATGGTCATGACTTCAGTTTACGTGTATACAGCAGAATTGTACCCAACTAAATATCGTCATAGCCTGTTTGCTTTTTCATCTATGATGGGAAGAATTGGTTCCGGAGTTGCACCTCTTACGCCGGCATTTGTAAGTACTCTACTATATTATTAACGCCTCCGTGGTCCAGTGGTCAGAGCGTCGCTCTTGACTCGGAGGTCGTGGGTTCGATTCCCGCGTTGGAAACATGTTATTTCCAAGTTTGGTTAGGACAATGCAGGCTGATCACCTGATTGTCTGATAAGAAAGATGATCCATGCGTCGGATGGGCATGTAAAAAGTCGGTCCTGCGCTTGATCTCTCGCCAGTCGTGTCGGTCTTCCGTCCCACTGGGTTATGAAAGTAAAGGAATAGAGAGTGCTCTCGTGTACTGCGCACACACCTGGGCACTATAAAATGACTCCTGCGTACCTGGCCTGTTTTCAATGAAAGCGGCCACCGTCACCGAAACCGGTGTGGTGGGGAGTATGAGTACTATATTATTTACTTTAAACAAATATTAAATTATAACCTAACATTTTATTAACAACCTTATACAATCCCCTATTATAGTTAGCTTTTATCTAAAATCGCCCTTTTTTTCAGGGTGATGAACTACCATTCATATTATTCGCGTCGTTCGCTCTACTATCAGGAATTCTAGTCTTTATCACACCAGAGACACTTGGCACCAAACTGCCAGATACTATGGAAGACGCGTCGAATATAGGACAAAAGCCAGGCCAAACGTGATAAAAGAAGATTTTTTTAATTTAAATAATGTGATAATATCAATAAGTACCTATTTGTTAAGACTACAATAAATGAATTTGATAATACACACGACACAAATTGTGGTAGTTTTACACAAAATACTCTTACAAAGGTTCAAACATTTTTAAAGTACCTACCTAGTAGTTTGGCACACAAAATACTCTTACAAAGGTTCAAACATTTTCAAAGTACCTACTCAAGAGGTGAATTTCTTATAATATCTATAAGGTGTAAAGTAAGATCGAGAGGTCTTTATGGTAAGCTTAGTGCTTACGTTATTTACCTTGCAATGTAATCTGCGAAATACAAATAGTTTATTATTCAATAAAACCGGATGTATATTATCAATTATTATCTATAGATTATTGTTATTTCATTGACATGTACCTTTATGTTTCACATTATTATCCAGGTCAGGTTTTTTATTACTTTTATTTTTGGGATAATTATAGGCTCGTTCGTTAGTACATTAGCCACGTGTGTCACGTGGGGTGCGTGTGATCATGTTCATTAACACGTGACAACACGTGCGATATGTGACACGTTGCTGGCTGATTTTCTTTGGAAAAATTGTGGGACCATAATAAAGAAGAGGACGGATCTCCATACAAAAGTATCTCCATACCAAATTTCAGAAAAATCTGTTCAGGCGTGAAGAGGTAACAGACAGACAGATAGACATTATTATAAATTTCGCATTTTTAATATAATATGGATTAGCTATGAATGCTATAAATTCAATAAGTAACGTTAAAACTGTTAAAATTAAAAAAATGGCAAATAAAAACTTTTTTCAGGTCAGTATAATAGAACCAATCATGTACGTGTTAGCAATAATTTATATATAGTAGTTTTCATTAAAAACCAAATTACAATGCGTTTTCATAGTGGTAGACCGTACCACTACCATTGGAGCAACATGGGTCTGACCAGTTTAAGTTGATCCATACCGTAGAGCATACGCTAACACGATTTTTCCATACAAACATATTCCCCAATTTACTCCCTGGAAAATGCGTCTAGACAAATGATTTTTTTACACAATATAGGAAAATTGTATAATTGCTTTGCTAAAGTTTTGTTGCCGACAAGCTAATTTGCGCCTTGAGTATCACGTACAACGTTTTAAATATTTTATTTCTAGAAATCTTGCTATTTAATTAATTTTAGGCAAAGAGCATATTATGGAACTTTTTTGGCCCAAATAAACAGAATCAATTTTACACCAATTTTATAAATATCGGTTCACGCTCATATCTACTTCAAAGTTCAAAGAGGTAAAAACCGACTTTCTCATTTATAATATTATTAGTTTGGATTTATTATTATCACTAGCTGTCCCGGCAGCGTTGTTTTGCCATTTAAAGTATTTCTACGTCTTCATCAGTTGATAAAAATCTTACCCCTTCTTTTGTCCCCTGAGAGGGGTGGGGGGAAAAATTTTATAAGTACACCTGATGTTAAGTTGGAAAACACAGTTATAATAATATGAAGTCCAAAGAAAAAAATTTTATACAAAATCTGAACCCCTCTTTGGTCCCCTTAGAGGGTGGGGGGAAAATTTGATACACCAGATGTTGAGTTGGAAGAAGAAAAATATATCTACGAAAACCGTATGCAAATCGGATCAGTAGTTTTCGTGATACAGAAAAAAGTTTGATCAAAATCTGACCCCTTTTTTGTCTCCTTAGAGGGGTGGGGGGATTATTTTTTATACAGCAGACAAATATATCTGCGAAAACCGCATTCAAATCAGTGGAACAAACATACAGACAGACAGACAAAAACTAACCACATTTTTGGCTTCTATAGCGATGTAGTGACACCCCCCGCTTATTATTTTTTGAATATCTTATGTACAGAATTTTCATTATTACAGTTTTATTTTAATAAATAATAATATGTATAGATATCAGACAGAAAGAGGTCAAAAAGAGCGTGAATTGGTTCGAGAAAAGGATGCAGATGGTACGGCCGTGCCGCTTTTTGGCTTGACTTGGCGGGGACAGGAACATTTACAATCATAGAACCTCTAAAGATTTAGAAACATTCCTCATCGATTCACAGGTGAAAAGACATTTTCACGGTCGGTTGAAAAGAAAGTACCCCCAGATGAACCCGATAAAAACTGTTTAAGAGTATCACGACCGCCATTGTAGTGCGTTCACGAGAACTCCCATTGTAAGTGACGATGCGACATACTATAACATAGACACACAACACAAGTTTATTTCTAGTAGTATATAATGTTATACTGAGCAAGACAGGCTACTATTCTTTAAGAGAAGCTAATTTGTAGCCGCTTTTTAGGCAAAACAGGCTCTATATCTATTATTATTTATTACCGAAAAGAAAAAAGAATACATTAATTATTTATTAATAAGCATTATATTTAGCATTTACGATTTCAACCACCTCCCTCTTACACTTTATATTGTCTTTGGTCTTCTAGAGTCACGATTCTCTGAAAATAAAAACGTTTCCCTAATACATAATAATATGTCCTTAGAAGTTAGAACCAACTAAGGTGTCATTAGGCGATATATTATTGAGCTAGGTACGACCCGGCCGCTTTAAATCACCATAGTAGATTTAAGACTATATTCTGATAGAAAATACCACTTACATCAATATCTACATTTGGAGTTGCCACCTTTCTCACAATCCCAAGACAAACATACGTTTTCCTACAATGGATCTATTTACAACAGATCGTGGTACGTTACATCAGCGGAAATGGCCAGTGTGTACGTCAGTCAGTGTTACTGAAACTGCCGCCCCGCCTCGCCCATATTTCACCATGTACGAGCGAATGCGTTCTTTCTGTAAGCCTGTCCCACTGCTAGGCAGTAAACTTCCTCTTGGTCTTCTTGTTGTCCTGTGTCGTTCCTGTATTATTTTGGACAGTCTGGGTCGTTTATTCATAATAATTATTTACCTCTTTATTCCTTGAGTTTAAATATATTTTTATCAGGTTTACAGTCTCATTTCTCGAGTTCATCATTGCAAAGTTATAGAGAATTTTTATAATTTATAATAATAAGTCCATTGAAGCAAAAAAAGACTTGCAAGTAAGCCTTTATTTTGGTCCGTCAGACGTCAGTAAGTACACAGTGTAATTAAAGTTTTAAGATATCCAACATAACCAGACCTCTAATATTATAATCTACCGATAAAGCAGTGTACAGTACAAACGCATATTGCAGTAATATAATAATATTATAAGTCTATGCATATTGCCCTGTGTCGCCCAGTGTACATACAGGCATGTTTATACTCAATAGCATAATATCTTCATTAGTAAAGACGAATACACAACGGTTCTTAGTTTTTTTAGATTTATTAACTGCACTTTCACGCCAGTAAAATGTATCTTGTGGAACATCTAATAATGCGGCGATTCAAATATTTGCTACAGGCCCTCTTGGCGCGTGACATGACTATGTAATGCGTCGCTCTGCTTTCTGCGTTTGTACTATGACAGAGTAAAAATATCAGAATTTTTATCACCGTTCGTACCGAAAATAGTGTCTACAGTCTAGTTAACCAAATACTGATTCGGTTAACTAGACATTATTTTAGAGTATTCTATGTTTTTCTTATAGTTTGGTTTAGAAAATGTATCAACGTTAAGAACATTGATATATTTTTTTAAATAAACAATTCTATCAAGTTTTCAATTAATATCAATAATTGCTTATTATTTATTGCTATTCTTTTACATTTTTAGTCAGTTTTTTCCACAGATATTTTTTATCGAATGTTCAACATTTTGGCCTTAGATAACTAGAATTTGGGGGCACTAGTTTTATTATAATATCAGAAAGAAAGTAAAGATAGGCTCATTGTGCCTACGGCTTTGTTGTGCCCAGTACAAGATCGCTGTTACAGTTCAGAGTGCGCTGACGCACGCACAGCGCGCTACATACAGACAGACATACACCTGATATATATAATTATAAAATACGAAGTATTTGTGCTGTGGTGTACCGAAGAAAAAGTTTTGTAGCTACATAAGACTTAAAACTTTACAGTTGGTTGTAATAGTGAAGTGGAAGCAATGAGTAAATATAGGTATGTTTTTATCGTTTTTTCAAACATTTTTTTGAGACAGTACAATTTTTAAACGATCTAGAGAATCTGTGATTTAAATTTGTTCTTAGATAAAATAGATGAATGTCAAATTTATAAAAGAGAAAATATGACAGTAAAAAAGAGATGCTTGAACTGCCTTCAGTGGCTAAAATAGGTTTCATGGCATAACTCCTAAATTCAATCCAGAAAATGATTTTAATTAACTAGACCTATTTGATAAAATAAAATCCAAAACTAAAGACATAATAATATGTTATAATAAAATAGCTTTATTATTTCCACAATGTAAATTACTACGAAACAGTTTTGTAAAATAGAGACATAAGTAAGTACTTGGTTTTAAATCTACAGATGAAAAATTTTGAGTTAAACGCATTTGGTTATTCCAAATTTTTTATGATTAAATGTTATCAAAAGGCAAAAATGACATGATTACGTACAAGTAACTAATACTTTATAATACTTGTGAGAGCTTAAACATGATCTTGCTATTCTTTTGTTTTAATCATTGTATGACTTCCACCAAAGTTCAATTCAGCAACAAAAGTAACTTACACTTTTGAATGCTCATTTTATCTGACATATATAAGAAGCTACAGAATATACTACTGAGAGTTGATATCGCCAGATATCGCTTAAAAGTAATTGTCCTCCAAATGCAATGCACTAATACACTTTCTGAGAATGTATGACATAATATTATTATGAGGGTTGTGAATAATGAATATGGTATATTTTTGTACTATGTTATTATGATAATTAAGTGTCAAAATATGAAGTTGTGTTAGTATACAGTGGTATATACACCATGCTGTGCTGTGATTTAAGATACGCTTCTCGCGAAGACCCGTAATTCATTGAGCTGATATGCAGTTGCAGAAAACATTAATGTTGTATATTCAATCCCAAAGTATAATTAAATTTTCATTAGCAACTAATTAATGACTATTTTACAACTGTAGTTTAATAGTTATCGATAATACTGCACGTTACATTAACAAAAATTATTTTCTTGTGTTCGGTTTATGCACATGCTTTTAAAATACAATTAACCATATTATTATCAAAGATATTATGATAATATTCATTCTTTCTCGTGCATCACCGTTCTCGAGGTACTTAAATTTCTATTTTATTTAGGGGCATCCCGCAGGGTTTACTTTTGGTCCCTAATTATTTTACCAGAGATAGGTGTATGAAGATTAACTGACGCGTTCTTTTAAAAATTACGTTACAATGTTTGTTTTGGTGCACGTTTCCCTAATTGTGCCATTGCCAACTTTTCTCTTATCAGTAATTGCAATTTTAATACTTGAAATAATCATTAATTCAGTTGAATATATTATCGGACTAATTTATAAGCAGGTTCATATTTTTACATACTATTTTAAAAAGTAGCACAGTTTTGAATGTAACTGGTGCAAGTGCAGGAGGTCAAATTTACTAATTACACTACATTGTAATGACATCATCACCGGTATTAGGGACAGTTAAGATTTTCAATATTAATAAATTTTTATTAGCTTCACCTGTATATTTGTTTGTAACATGTTTGTAACCGACTTCTTTGGGCGCGATTTTAACCCACTTTAAACGGCCAGATTTCGTTCAAACTTTGTAGATTTATCGAGGACCGATGACAATACACTAATTTGATATAATTATTCCATTTTTCAATTTGTATGTTTGTATGTTTGTTTGTAACCCTTTATATAAATAGCGTGTTTTTAGTTTTTTTAACTATTACTTATTCATACTGTGGCCGTATAACCACAATCCTCGCGTAAGTCCTAAATCTTCTCATCCCACCGACGATGTCCATTTTTCCGTCGTGGTCAAGTAATATTTCAGAACTTCAGTCAATTAACCAAGTCATCACAAAGCCATGTTCACGTGGAACTGAAAAACAAAACATGGTCACCACCTGACCAAACATGTCGCTATGTCGGAAAACAAATGTACGAAACATTTTATTCTTCTACTCACCGGTACCAATAGCATTGGGATTATAGTTTTTGATACATAATAATTGATATTATGTACACTTTATTCTTATATTAGCTTTACAATCGTAACTTTTTAATAGAAGTATGTCGTTTAATTTTTTCATAGTTGTCATTTTATTTATATAATAGGATTTTTTAATTAAAAAAATTAACTACACTATTACTTAGGCGTCGAGCTCAAGCAATACTCGATAGTAGCAATGCAAACAACGGTAGGTCCGTCATAAAATAATTGCAATTAAATTGGAAATTGTGACTCTACGTATGGTTTGTACCATAGTCTCTCACAAGCAGAGGAAGAACAAAACATAGCTTGTATAAGTAGATGATATACGCGCTTTTGTTCTTCCGTTTGTTGCCAATTTATTAATAGCAGCCCAAGTCCCACCACGTGTAAGTACTCCGTGTAAACACAGTCATGAGTCATCGTACAAAGAAAGTTAATAATAAATATTATACTTAGGTCAATAAAATAATAATTATGACAAAATCTTTAAATAAGTTTTCACACTCGTAACTCATTTAGTACGGGTGCCCTAGAACAAATTTTTTTGTGATTACTAACAAGCAAATTTTTTGCGAGTAGCTACATTTTGATAAGACGAACAACATTTTTATTTTCGAAAAATCTCGAAAGTGGTAGCTAACAGAGATAGAAAGGATTTCATACTTTGACTTGATGGTCCTAAAATATGGATTATTTTATTTGTCGGACAAGGTTACTCTTAAATTAAATAACTATTAACCTACCAATATACAAAAAATCAGCTGGTTAGGGTTCCGTTTTAGGGTTCTGTAATCAACAAAACTTGGTTGACTACTGTACCCTAAAACGGAACCCTTACCAGCTGATTTTTTGTATTTTGGTAGGTTAATAGTTATTTAATTTAAGAGTAACCTTGTCCGACAAATAAAACAATCTATATTTTAGGACCATCAAGTCAAAGTATGAAATACTTTCTATCTCTGTTAGCTACCACTTTCGAGATTTTTCGAAAATAAAAATGTTGTTCGTCTTATCAAAATGTAGCTACTCACAAAAAATTAGCTTGTTAGTAATCACAAAAAAATTTGTTCTAGGGCACCCGTACTAATTGTGACGACGACCGTAAAATGACGTGAAAAGCATGAATGAATAGGGATCAAAATGTCCACCAAAGAATAATGGTAAAGAATTAAGCTTGGCTTATTCCGTATTCTTTGTAACTCTAATTTTGGCAATCTCATTATCATCGCTAGTTCTGCACGGTAAAAGATATGGATTCCTTATTTTATAAATATTGTAATCAATTAATTATTATGTTGAAAAAAGATACAAAAAAATTTAGACATTACTAGAAGTTTGAATTTAAAACTATCGATCGCTTTTTAATAGAAGGTATTAAAATAAGAATAATGTAATTAAAAATAACTACTTGAATATTTATATACTACAACTACCTATATTCTTATGAACGTCCATCCTATAATGTTACTGCATCATTAAATACTCACGTTGACATCGACATAATAGATAATAATTTTTATAACGCTACAAAATTACATATAAAATTGTTAACAGACACAGCAGCATCCCGGACCTAAGAGAAAACAAAAGATGATGTATCTAACACTAAATCTAAAGAAAGACAATTTATAAACCATAAATGCCTCGAATAATTACAAGACCATAGAGCAATTAAATTATGAAAATCACAATGCATCATAACTTGTGAACGTCGAAAGTGTCTAATCTAGAAGAACCAGACAGTTATTTTCTCTTGTAGCATCATTTCTATTAGTTATTGTTTCTGTATATTGTTCATAATTACAATGATAAGGGCCTGTTTCAACACTTTCTGATAAAGTGCCGGATAGTCTATCCACAACTTTTTTGACAGATTCTCCATACTCTATCTGTCAAGTTATGTGGTGGATAGCCTATCCGGCACTTATCAGGAAGTGGTGAAACAGGCCCTAATTAATAATATTATTATAAATAAGACGATAAAAATAATCTTGTTTCAATCCGGTTCAACATCATCGTTTATCTCTTTGATTACACATTCTTCTTTTTCTTAATATTTTATTATTTCTTTTTCTGCCAAGCACTCCTTTTAACAAATTTTTACCTTTAAAATATTTTATGCATGTGTGCATCTACGATGATGGGTGGTATACTTAATATTACAATTTGATCATTATTATTATCGAGCGCTATGAAAATATTACCGAGACGATTGTTCTCTACCTAGTACCTGTTGTTAAATAAAGAGCTTTCAAGTACAATACAAATCACTTTTGCTGTTAAAGCGACGTTTTATTTTCTTATGTATTTTGACCACACTAAATAAAGTGGCTAAATTACATGTAAGTAATTAATTATTTATTGGAAACATCTGTGGCGCTTGTTACTTTATTTATTTCTATTTTTCTTGTCCTATTTAAAATTTTCGGTTCCCAAAATAAAATAAAAAACTTTAGTGAAACAGGTTTCTATTTTGATGATGTTGTTATTTATGTATTATTATTCCGTTTGCAATCGGATGCTTTTCTTATTACACATAATATTACAAAAGAGAATTTTATAGGCCAACGACCCGCTCCGGCTTCGCACGGGTTTTTAGACCTTTTTTGATATTTTTGATATTTTTCAGTGCCTAAATACCAAAATATTTAGCCACTGAAAAAAATGGCGCAAAAATATCAAAATTTGCTTAATTACAACTCACTTTGAATAATAGCAGTACTCAGATAACAAAACTAGTAATGGTGAGATTTTTCATCAACATTCAGTATTGTGAGGCTAGCTCGCTGCTCGAGTAGCCGGTAGATTTAGTACTAATGAAAACGAAATAAAACTTAATTTTTCGCGTTATTAAAGAGTGAAATTTCAGGCTTTCATCAGCTTGAGTATCTATTCAAAACCACCTTAAGTGAAGGGTAAGTAGAACCTCTATTTTGGTGGCTTAGGAACTTCTTAATCAGTACCTTTGGAAAAATTACTTCAGCGCCTGATTATCAATTCTTAAGGCCTACCGCGGTGACATATTATTATTTGCAAGTCAAGTTCACGATCACTGAAGTTCAAGGCGATAAAGTTAATGTTTTCTATCAGTTTCTATTATATTATCTATTAAAAGATCACTAATTAAATTATTGATGGGATCCTGAAAATCATTCTAACAATATTTTTCAGTAGCTTGAATTTCTAAAATGCTTTTCATTCTTCCAAGACTTTGCTAAATTAAATTTGCAAAAGTATTTTTTGCCTTGCTTGTTCTTCAAATTTGTGTTTTTGTGTTTTTTTTTTAATTTGTTGAACACTAGTTGATAGAAAAAAAATGCATGGACAATATTAAGTAAATCTGAAGTACCTACTTGATTAAGATTTAAGATCCGCAACATTGAGAAAGTAACATTTCGGAAAGTAGTTGTATGATGTAATTGAGTTTGTTTGTTAAATTGTCATAATATCGTGAAAAAGTTTGAATTCTACTTAGGATTCAATATAAATTACGTGTGTATTTGTAGTGGCAAGTATGAGATATCAGTAAGTCGTAACATCGTCACAAATTGTTACAACTTACAAGTTTGTTTTGGTCGGTCATTGACGACAATGGTGGTTGTATAATAATGGTTATGTATGACCTATATAATGCAACGGGTTGCTACTCCATCGCCATTGAACATTTGCATGTTGGTTGCAAGGAACCATTAGAGAAATAAAAACAAAAAAATCTTATGGAATGAACTGGTACGTTTTAGTTGATTTTGTTTTCAATCATTTTGATTTATTTATGCATAATTATTTATGCTTACATATTATTTATTTAAATTTATTTTGTGTTAACATTATCAAGAATATTATAATTAATATTGCTTGATTTTTAGCTTAGTAGAATAATTTTATTATCATCACATTTAGATAAGAATATTTTTACTGTTTAAAAGTTTGATAGCATTAAAATAAATTAGAAGAACAAGTTTGAATTTGAGATAATATTTTTCATATTATTAAAAGCCTTTCTTTTAGAATTTTTAGATTCTTCTTCTTTTCTTTTAGATTCAATACAATCTTCTCTTTTAGATTTTTTAAGGATACTATTTTTGGATCTTAAAATTTTAACAGTGTTTTTACTAGTGCATTTTTTTTTCTACTGGTATATTGTTAGTTACGTACTCAGCTACTACATGGAACAATTAAACATTTTTTATCTTCTGTCTTTCCGTAACTTTTTTGGGATGAATAATTCAGGTTTTAGAAATTATGAAGCATACTTATAACATGACCTTTGCCGTGTTGGCTGCTTCTTGTTTTTCGTAGGCTCGTGAACACCAAGGATTACCAACAAAGACCAATACAACTTTAACAGCTGCTATAAAATTTTTAAACATTCCGTGGATGTCACCTTCCGCTATTTGGTGTTTTACTGGTGATAAAAGACAACCTTGATTAAGTGAATTAGGTCGTAAGAGACAAAAACACAAGTACGAGCCCTTCCGTACATAAACAAGTTCAATTTCTAGGTGGTTCTGAGATTTACTGTTATCCTACCAACCTACCTTAATTTGCGAACCAGAAATAAAGTAAAACCTTTCGTATAAATAAATTAAGATTTACAATATTGTTCGCACGTTCAGTACAATTACCTGCGTAGGTGGTTAGGGAATTTATTCTATAGTCGATGTTTTTTTTTGTAGTAACAAAATATCTGTGACTAAGGCTGAAATTTAATTTTAAAAGGAACTTTTAATAATAAATTAACTAACGTGTGTTACGGCTGACCGTATGTATGACAAAACGTATCACTATTCACTTGACGATCCATAATTCAATGACTAATAAGTTACACACGTATTTCTTGATACAATTTGTTCAGGTGCATAGGTGGCTGTGACACAGCGAAATGTTAAACAAACATCGTAATATTGGTTATTATTATCATTGTCTATTGTAACATGCAGAAGCACTCTTTAAATTAGAAATTATAAAACATTAAGGGCCTGTTTCACCACTTTCTGATAAAGTACCGAATAGGCTATTCACAACTTTTTTGACAGATTCTCCATACTTCATCTGTCAAGTTAATTGGTGGATAGCCTATTTGGCACTTATCAGGAAGTGGTGAAACAGGCCGTAAGGTAAACAATGAGTACTTAAACAGTAAAATTTCTAAGTACCAAGAAACTATAATTATTATTATTATCGAATGTTAAAAAAATTACATATCCATACTAATATTATAAATGCGAAAGTGTGTCTGTCTGTCTGTTACCTCTTCACGCCCAAACCGCTGAACCGATTTTGCTGAAATTTGGTATGGAGATACTTTGAGTCCCGGGAAAGGACATAGGCTACTTTTTGACCCGGAAAAATGTACGGTTCCCGAGTTTTGGAGCAACGGAGTTGCGGGCGTCATCTAGTCTAGTCCTTATATAAATCTTAGTGACTGACTACATTATCAATTATTATTATCGTCTTAAGTAGTGACTCAAGAGCCAAGTTGTAGAGTTAGTGCTAAACTAACTTAATACGTTATATCCCTCATACCAAAAGTCAATATCACCTATATAATTCTAGGTTAAGCAATTAATCGAACAGCAAATAAGTTCATAATTATTTGTGCCAGTTATAAATGCAAATAAATATTATTTGTTACAGATAATGTTAATGGAGTCGCCATGAGCGGTCCTGCGATGAAGAAAGAACCAAAAAACAAGGTACTTAAGACACTATATTGTTACGGATAACGGACATACTTAGATAAACATAAGAAAATTTAGTGCCACAATTTAAGATATCACAGAAAATCTGCCTGATATGGTGGTGTGAAGCGTCCATAGATAGATATTATATTATAGCGATTAATTTGCAATCGTTCACCGAGTGATTAAAGTACCCTAGGACTCATAATATACTCTAATTAGAGAATGATAACGAGTTCAATCTCAGCTTTTTTACTAAAGAGTGACTACTTTATAAATATTATGAGTAAGGGAATTAAAATTGGAAGGCATCTTATCCACAGGCTGCATTGGCAATATGACAAGCTTGTCGTACCACTTTATTTTATTACCTATTTCGGTAGTCTATCCATACTATATAATAGCAGTAATAAAATATATTATACGTATATCCATATAATAAATGCGAAAGTGTGTCTATGTCTGTCACCTCTTCACGCCTAAGCCTGTGAACCTATTTTGCTGAAATACCTACGGGATGGAAATACTTTGAGTCCCAGGAAAGGACACAGGGTGCTTTTTATCCCGGAAAAATGTACGGCTCCCGCGCGTTACTAGAAATTTGACGCAACGGAGTTGCGGTCGTCATCTCGTTAAAATGTACATCAAAGAAAAACTCTGTGATATAGCGATTAATTTGTGATGTTTGAAGTAAAGTTACTGAAGACTTGCTTAGTCTAGAGCTTTCCCTAGCACTTCTGCTTTAAGGCCGTCACAGACTTAGCTATAATAGAATTATATTAATAATATGTTTATAGCTAGGCATATTACTATATTATATTTTCTATACAATTTTCGCGTGACCACACACTCAGCTATAATATATATTTCTGGTCTCAGTGTGTTTAGTACGGTATATTAATATATATATTATAGCTAAGTCTGTGACGGCCTTTAAGATTGACGAGACGAAATTTAACTTTCTTACTAGTGAGTAGTGATCCAGTACTCATTCAGTATGAATACGAGAATTAGGGCCTGTTTCACCACTTCCTGATAAGTGCCGAATAGGCTATCCACCACTTAACTTGACAGATGAAGTATGGAGAATCTGTCAAAAAAGTTGTGAATAGCCTATTCGGCACTTTATCAGAAAGTGGTGTAACAGGCCCTTAAAATCGTAAGGCATAATATATTATCTACAAGCTGTATTGCCAAAACGACAAGCATGTCGCACCTCTTTATTAAATTATTAGTACTCTACTAATGTAACTGCAGCAGTCTAAAAGTTATAATCTTGCAGATGACAGACTCAGGTGTGGAAGAATTCAATCTTGATGGCATACTGAGCGAGCTGGGCAGCTTCGGCAAATACCAGCTGTTCCTACTCCTCCTCCTCGCGTTCAGGGACTCTTTCCTCAGCATGTGTAACTTCAACTACGTCTTCACCGCCGCCGAGGTCAACTTCAGGTGCGTTTGGTGTTAAATTACTATCAACAGCATCATTTTTAGGGTTCCGTACCCAAAGGCTAAAGACCCTGTTACTAAGATTTGATGTATGTCCGTCTGTCTGTCCGTTAACCGTACTTTGTCTGTACGTCTGTCTGTCCGTCTGTATATCCGTCTGTCTGTCCGTCTGTCTGTCCGTCTGTCTGTCCGTCTGTTGGTCAGTCGGTCTGTCCGTCTGTTTGTCTCCAGGCTTTATCTCAAGAACGGCTATAAGCTAGTTTATTATATAAATATTATTATATAAAAAGCTTTCAAAACCATCCACCGGCAAAAAAGTCCCGATTTTTAAAAACACAGTATGAATTAGATGCTTGACTAGATTGAACATGTTTACACACAGCCACAGAATATATAATAGTACTCCGTACAGAAGTTTATCTTAGAAAATGTATCCAACGAAATGTCTTCTTTAAATCTTTAAACATATGGTACAATTTAGCACGACTCAGAGTTCAGCGTCTGTTCGTTTAAATGCCTACCAACATCTATTACAATTATTTACAAGCTAATTTCATTCTTATGACTATGGAAAAAGATCCATATTACACTGAACCTATACATTGAGCGGCCCGCTCGCATGCAATACTGTGCCGCTAGGGTTGACTATACTGACACAGCTACTGGAATCTGATGATATACACTGCCTCTAAAATTCTTAATATTTTCATTACAGATGCCGAATACCCGAATGCGACGGCAACAGTACCGTGTACAACACGACATGGGCGAGCTATGCTCTATCCAACGTCTCCGTCTGCGAGCGACCTTCCTTATTAGGTGTTACCTCCGATGTCTGTACTGCCAATACGTTTAGCGCTGATACAATGCCCTGTGAAGATATCATCTATGAAGATTATAACAGCATCGTGGCTGAGGTAGGTTATAATTCTATGAAGAGTAAAACTAGAAAGTAGACAGTAAAATAATTAACAATCAAAATGCAATAAATAAAAAATAATTTACTAAATGGAGCAAGATTGGAATGAAATTAAATACTTTGATGACACACAACAATTAAAAGAAGTCCTATCCAATACCCTGAAATATCCTAGAACAAAATAAGAGTGTATTCAAAATAAGGAAATAACAAGGTGCATCAAGATCCTGAAACTGTGTCAACAAAATACAAATACTTACAAGTTACAATATAAAAAATAATATAAACAATAGAACTTCCTCAAATAATTAGCAGATAAGTTATAATCACTCTCTATGTTGACCTGTTCTATACATTGTATAGCCTTATCGCCGCCAGTTCGCTGACCTTTGCGACTGCAGCGATTAACATATAAGTCATGTGACTATAATATAGGCCACCTGGAGCTAGTAGTTATAAACATAGCTTTCGCTCGCGGATTTAGTCACAAAATACAATCTGGATCACATTTTATCAGGATAAAAAGTGGCTATACAAATTACCATACCAATGTTTATAAAAGTTCATTCAGTAGTTTTTTCCTGACAAAGTAACATTTATACAAGATGACTGGTGAGACATTACCGATACCACAGTATAGCAATAGTGCCGATACTTATGGAGAGTACTATGTACTCGATTCTCATTATAATTATGTAATAAAATTAGGTTCTTAATTGTTTTCCGAATTTCCCAAAAATAAATGAATCATGGATACTAAGTAAATTACGCGGCTAGGCAAGTAGGCATACTATGCGGCCGGTGCAGAGGCGTGCGCTACCATAGAAACACCCACAGGAAACACCACACAACTACCCCTCCCGCTCGCGGTGTCCATGCGTTGGGTAAATAATTATTTTACTTTAAGCTACATTTACTCAGTGATCAATTGATATTATTTTTTATATTATTTTTTTCCAACTAATATAATAGCCAAATATCACGTCCTCGAGTATTGAACATGTCTCACCAGTCACGCAGTATAATTCTATCCATCTAAGCATTTTCAATTTTAAAATGTTTGAAAATAAAACTTACAATTATTAGTATGTCGAAACACATACCACGCTGGCACCACGGTTAAGGCTTAAGAGCAAAATAATTCAATTAGAAATCAGCGGTGTCCCTAAAGGACACTTTCTAGAGCCGCATCTTTTCCTTATACACTTTAATGACAGCGTTTGTTCACAAGTACCTCTATGGGAAGCATTATGAAGTTCATCTTCGTCATAAAACATGTAATCACGACACATTGTACACACTGATTACCACTGCGTTCATTGTCAAGGTTGCTTACATAGCGCTGTAGCGCTCGATAGAAATCATTGTAACAATGACAAAGCGCTTGAATCGATTTTTTGTGTGTTGTATAAAACGGAAGTACGTAATGGTAAAATTGTGGTGTACAATCATGTAAACGCGAGTCCGTCACAGCCATTTACATTTAATAAACAAATATTTTATGGCAATTTGTCGCACTACTCACGACTAATATGTGCACAGTCATGAAACAACCTTAATTTTGTGAAAAAATAGATTCTTAATGAGGAAAGATACAGTTAATGATAAACTAATTATACGGAATAAACATTATTAAGTATTCCTACGCGTGCTCGCCTCCATGATCACGATTTTGTATTAACCATTTTGTTATTACATCATATCACTGCAAGAATGCAACGACTATTGTCAACAGTGAGCATCAACTTCTTGCACTACACAATGTTCCATCTTTTCACGAACAGCTTGTACAACAATAAATTGTAGGGGAACAGAGGGTAATGAGAGCTAGAGGGTAATGGGAGCGGTGTAAATAGAGACAAAACTATATCTCGTATTCACTCGGTTGCGACTCGGGCGGAATCGATACACTGCGATTGTGTTTCCCCGTGGCGCCTGAGTCGCCAGTGCCGCACGTTGTGTGACCGCGGGCGGTTATCGATTTTTTGCTAAATGCTTGTAAAATTTACGAAATTTCATCGACCCAGGTATGTATGAAGATGACGTTTGTTACAATCAATACTGCATTATTTTTATAACTAATGCTTTTAATTTTGAGTATCAGTGCGTACAATTTGGTTACAAGCTAGATTCAGTATATTATTTTATTTCATTTTAAAATGGTGGTAGTCGGGTAATCAGAGCGCAATAGCCACGGGTAATCAGAGCCTAGGCTCTAATTACCCTTACTTTGTAGCTCCAATTGCCCCTTATTATGCACTTTAGAATCTCCCCACTTTAGAGTCTCCCAATACCTACAACTTGCACTAACTATATTATTATAAATATATATTAAATTGTACTAATTATTACAGTCCGAAAATGCTTTAAATGAACGTGGCGAGAAATGAAACTAAATGCTTCTATCATGCAAAAACGTCATTTCTGACATATTGTGTTTGACAGTTCTCCTTTACCAACAGCGCCTATTGACATCATTGACACTTTCATTTAAAGCCTTGTCGAATGATCTATCTTACAGTCTGTCAAGAAAGTGAAGAAATTAAAAAGTGGCAACATCGTAGTGTCATCCCTTTTTACTTAGATTGATTTGAAAGGGACACTACGATGTTGCCACTTTTTAATTTCTTCACTTTCTTGACAGACTGTATGTGACTAATGAATAATATTAATCATGACGTTATATAATATTTGTTATTTTATGAAAGACTGTGCTGAAATGTTTTTTTCAGGTGCAGAAATGCCAAGAAAAAGGGAACTTTAGAAAATGCCATCAAAATAATTCAAAGTGATAATACATCCGTATACAAGTAGCTCCCATTACACATATGGGAATTTATAGGCTCTCATTTCCCACAAAGTCGGGTAATGAGAGCGATTCTGTTTTTATGTTTTAAGTTTAACTGTGGCCAAATAACTAATAATGTAACGTTAATGATGTGATTAAATGATAGTCAAATGAGTAAGAATTTCATTTCTAATACCAAGTTCCATAAATATCCACAAATTTAGCTCACATTGAACTTTTTCCTTAGTAGGCTCCAATTCCCCCCTCCTCCCCTACCTATGTTGTATGGTATCAATAGTATATAACAATAATCAGAATGCATACTTTCATGCTAATATTATAAATGCTAAAGTGTGTCTGTCTGTCTATCTGTCTGTCTGTTACCTCTGCACGCCCAAACTGTTGAATCGATTTTGCTTAAATCTGGTGTGGAGATACTTTGAGTCCCGGGAAAGCACATAGGATATTTTTAATCCCGAAAAATAAGTGAATAATAAAAATAAGTGATAAGTGAATTTTGGTGAAATGGAGTTGCGGGCGTCATCTAGTCAGGGCGAGCAAAGCAAGCCCTATTATATCCCACAACCTGTACAGTGTACATTTTGTGGTACACTTTACGGAAAAACTATCACGCCTATTGATTTGTGCTTTAAAAGAGTAATTTTTATTTATATGTAGATGTATTTAAATCATCATTCCAAGGCTTTTTATATGTACTCGTAGAGTGTCATCAGTCAGTCAAGGTGTGACGACGCGAGCCCTCACATAGCTCGGCTTTTAGCTAGTACTATTATAAGTCCATTTTTGTTTCAGTTTAATCTGGGCTGTCAGCCCTGGAAGCGCACTCTCATCGGTACCATACACAACCTCGGTCTAGTCTTCTCGTTTGTAGTATCTGGATTCATATCAGATAGGTGAGATGCTGTTTGTATGTCGATTTTCACTTTACATGATATCCCACACGGAGATAAAATCGTAACTTGTGACTCCCAATGGTGAGCCACCAAGCCTTACTTCATAATCATCATTTTTCAATTTCAGCTTTTCCAAATTACCACATCCATAATTAGATTCATTAAAAGTTATAATTTTGGTTTCTAAGGACCGCTTTGAGATATTATGATTTTATGAATTTTCATTTAATACAATACTTTGTTACATCTTCAGGTATGGAAGGAAAGTAATAATCGTGGGTACACCGCTCATGGTGGCCATAGCAGGACTCTTGAAGTCCCTTGCCACTAACTATTGGACTCTTCTGGTTCTAGAGTTTTTAGAAACTGCTCTGGGGTATGGAAATGCGTCTATGGTTTTGTGTAAGTATATAATATTTATTCATATATTTATTATTGTTGATACATAGGTTAATCTGATTTTGATAACGATGTCATCTATGAAGATGAGCAATGTTTCTATCACACCATAACATGATGTGACGCGCAACTAGGTATTAGTTGCTTGATCGTACCTCGAAGTTTTACCTTTCAACTAAATCTTTAATAATATTTTTGTATGTAGTGAATAAAATTATTAACCTTACTAAATATAAATATTATGTTTCAGCGCTTGAAACTGTAAGTCAGAAGAGTCGTGTTGCTTTTTCGTGTATATCAGACATTCTCTCGACCCTGGGTGGAGCATTCTTTGGTCTCATTGCGTGGAAGATTCCTTACTGGAGGCACATGATGTGGGCTATTTATGCACCATTGTTGATTGTGGTAAGAAATTATTAAAATCTAAGTGATAAGTGAAAAGGATATCTTACAAAGTTAAAAGTTGAATCATATTAAGGCCTTCTGAAGAAAAAAATATGTTATCTTAGATGCCTATGTTTGAATGTATGTTTTAATGTACCTACTAAAATAGAAATAACATCATCATTCATTCTTTAACATTTTCCGTATTTTTTTTCTGATGATTTAATTTCGAAACACTTTTATTAACGAGGTGATTAAAATATTTTTTCTCTCAATTTCAGGTGTTCTACATATTTCTAGTCGATGAAGGAGTAAGATGGCTATTTGCTCATAATAAGAAGGAAGAAGCAGTCCGTATTTTAAATAAAGTAGCCAAAATTAATAACATTACGCTGTCAAACACAGCTAAAGAAATGCTTGCGAAAATTACCGAAGAAAAAGCTAAGGCTAATGAGGTAAGATAAAATACCTTCCCGAATTCAATTATTGTAGTTATAAATTGCATATTTTCTGCAACAAAATCAAATATGGACCAAAATATAATTATCATTGTACTTAATTGCAGGCGGGACCTACGCAAGCAACAGAGACAAGCATTCTCTCAGCTCTTAGATCCAAGAAAATGATTTTGCGGATAGCTTTGATAGCAGCTTGCTCATTCTGCTGCATGTTCGTCTACAACGGAGCTATCATTAACTCCACCAACATCTCTGGTAGTAAATACCTGAACTACTCCATCATGCAGCTCGTCGCTGTCCCCACAAGAGTCATCATCGCCTTCACTCTCACCAGGTTTGGGAGGAAGGCACCCATCTGTGTCGCGTACTGTTTCTGTGCGATGTTCTTTATTGCGTCCGCTTTTGTTCCTAAATGTAAGTTGCGCTGTGTATCGACGTTTTGCTATTTCGCTATTTTCTTTTGCATCTAAATTTGCATCTAAAATGGATCTTGGCCTCCGACACGAGTTTGCGCCCCTTGATGTCTCCAGACAAGATGTCTTGAGCAGTTTCTTGTCAATCTCATTTCAATTTTAGTGGATTTTAATATTTTCATTGCATTACATTCTATAAAAGACAATATAAAAGTAAGACTTTCATCCAGTTTATTTTAAAAGTGTATCGTTACGATTGTTTATAAAATTTGGAGACTTATTTAACTAATGTTCAATTATGTTTTTCAGCTATCGGGTGGACTTCTGTATTATTTTATCTGGCGGGCAAGATGTGCAGTAGCTACGGGATATTCTCTTTCAGTGTGGTAGCGATGGAAGTATTTCCAACTACCTCACGTAACTCGCTAACCAATGTATCTAACACAGTGGGCCGACTCGGCTCAGTGTTGGCACCGCAAACCCCTCTTCTTGTAAGTTTGTTTTCGCCTATTTAAATAATATTAGCAGGAATTAGTTTATGTAATTTTGGTATTTTGCGGTTCGTTGAAATAATAACTAAACAGGGAGTTTTTTTTATAAATGCCTACCCCTACACGTCTATATCAGATGCGCGCAAAAACATTTCTAATATATCAATATTCCTGCAGACCATGTAACTCAAGGCAACGCAAAAATTCATGGGCGAGTAAAAGGAGTCTAACTATCGTTGGGCCTCTTTTCTTTTTTTGGTGACTCGCCTAATTTTTATCGTATTTGGGGGCAAACTTAGTTAATATTTTCCTATTAAATAATACTTTGTATTATACAGCTATCCTCAGACAATTGTACTACTTGAAAGCAACGACTTTTAATAAAGTAACTAATTTTATTTCCCAGGCAAAGTACATGTCGGGGCTGCCGAGTATAGTATTCGGTTTGGTAGCACTGGGTCCGGCTGGGCTGGCTTTATTACTACCAGACACCAGTCGCTGTCCACTGCCGGATCGGGTAGAGGAAGCTGAAAAGATTGACGAAGTAACAAACGTTGAAACTGAAACTCGAGTGACGGGTGTAGTGACGGCGTAGCGATTGCCTAGCATCGTGGATGCTACAAAAACTTGAGTAAAAGTGTTAAGTGTACGTGAAGTTGAGATTGAACTATGAAGTGCGTCTAGTTTATTGATGTTTACCTACAATGAATATCCAGATGATAAGAGACTGAAAAGCAATAATGATAATAAAATAATTGATAATGATGCCATACCAGGCCATAAAATACCGAAAGTGAAAATATAGATATTTCAGATTCGGTGATATTTATTATTTATATGAATGTTACTAATTGTATAATAATTATTTTAAGGAGAATCTCATATCATCAACAGCAAAGCACAATTTGTGATATTATTGATATCGAATGAATGTTCAACTTAAATATTTTTAATATATTAATTAATAACTGACTTGTAAAACATTGAGGAGACTCTCAAATATGTTTTTTTATTTGTTAATATTATATTAATAAATATTTTTATGAGTATACGCCCTATTTCTTTATTCTGGAAGTACAACATTAGAATTTAACCGAAATTAGAATAAGTAATGTTAAAGATAATATGTGCTTTCGACTTCTTTTAGTTTAGTCCTTCCCAGTGCTTCTGCTTCGGCGATCGTGTCTGTCATCTTGTCTCTTCTCTCCTTAGTTGGTACACGAAGAAAAGCAGAGCAGCATGTTTACTTACCAGTGTGGGATCATTGCCGCAGAAAATATGTATTCGGTCATAAATGCTGCCATCATTATCGGTAGAGCTGCTAGTACTAAAGTCCTAAGCTGGAACCGACCAAACTGGCCCAATTCATTTATTAACACATCATCTAAATCAAGCACCCTTTCTTCATGTGCTTTCCTATTTTCTCCCATTTCTTCTCACTTTATTTCTTTTGTTTATTTCACCATCACATCTGTTAACACTGTGGCGATGTACTGGTACGAAAATAAAATTTTATCATTTATTTTCTCACCGCTATCTAAGGCTACGCTAACTATTAATGCAAAGTAATAAAAGCTACTTGATATCAAATATAAGTCCCTTCATTTTTACATTAAATATAAGTCTTACTTAAATAAAATATTTCATCTACATAGTACAATAATTACAGGATCCCCATACAATACAAATAAAATACTTTTAATAAATATAGGATAATATTTTAATATTATTAATAAGTTATTTACATGTTACGTATATCTTATTTTATATCTACGAGTATTTTATTTCCAACAATAATTAAATAAAGACGTTTTGTATTGCCAACAGGTGTTGCGACTTGCGATAGATCTGCAAAAAGTTCGACTCAATACGCTCCCAATGTATTTCAAGTTCTCTATGACACATCAGCGTAAATTACGCCGCGTTCAGTTAGCGCGACCTTCCTTCGGCGGAACTTTCAGCGCCGTACATTCGGCAGATGTGTCCTAAGGGTCAATTCAGACCGCAACGCGACGCGGCGAGGCGCGACGCGACGCGACCTAAATTTGTATGGATTTGACAGATTTCAATTTCGTGAGAGGTCTTGCGAATCTGTCAAATCCATATAAAATCTGTCAAATTTATGCCGCGTCGCGCCTGGCATCGCCGCGTCGCGTTGCGGTCTGAATTGACCCTAGGGGTTGATTTAGACCGCAACGCGACGCGTAGATGCATTTCTAAATTAGTATGGATTTGACAGATTCGCAAGACGTCTCACGCTGACGACATCTGTCAAATCCATACAAATTTAGGTCGCGTCGCGTCGCGCCTCGTCTCGTCGCGTTGCTGTCTGAATTGACCCTTATACTTATTAAAGCTCAAAAACGCAGACTGTAAGCACATAACGTGCCTACTACGTTCTGTCTTATTTATACTATATTTTATACTTTGAGCCGTCTACGTTTCCTCCACTTTCTTTCCTAGACCTTCTGCTTCTGTCATGGTGTCTGGCATTTTCGTGCCTAGTGTTTCTGGCTGCGTAAGAACGAGACCGCCAGAGAGGACCGCCATAACACCGAATAGAACCGATGGAAACGGTGTCCAATAGTCAGCCTGAAATGCAAAAATATTAAAATATTTTTACTCCTCAAGTTTTTTACCGTGTGTTAACTAAGCCGAGTGTAAATAGAGGTAAGACCTCTCTTATCATTTAATATTAGTGAAACCGCAATTAGTAGCTGCAAATAAAACTGGATCTGCATATTTTGTTATAAAATAAATGTACTGTGTTAATGTATTTTATTATGTAATGTAATAATAATAATATGTTATCTAATATATAAAATTCTCGTGTCACAGTGTTTGTTCGCGAACTCCTTCAAAACGACTCAAGCAATTTTAATGAAAATTTTGTATGTACATTCGTTAGGTCTTTTCTCAAAAGCCTTTTCTCAAAAAGGTTTTTATTTTCATACTATAGAAATAATTTATACGGCAAAACCACGTTTTCCGGGTCAGCTAGTATTATATTTGAAACTTACTAAAACTGGAGTCAATGGTGCAGTGATAGAGCCTATCCTTCCAATCATAGAAGAGAAAGCAAGGAGAGTGTGTCTAAATTCAGTAGGGTAAAGTTCTGACGTATACAAGTATAGAACCATCATCACGATCGATATAAAGAATTTTCCCAATAAAAATACAATCAGTCGAAGTGCTTCCAAATCTGAAAATAAGGAAAACAGAAGACTTTAACATGATAAAAAAATTATCACGCTATTACATAGATGGATTACTAAATTTATAAAATATTTTTGTGAAAACAAGCGTTGCGATAGTTTGTTTCCTTCTGGGCGTTTATTGATGAGCGGGTATAACTTTTTTAAGTTTTAAGTTAAAACAAAACGGAAATAATATATTATATATACTTACCACTTGGAATAAATATAAAAGCGATGTTGCAGATAGCAGTGCAAAAGAAACATACAGATAACGTCTGTCTTCTACCAACTCTGTCCAATATGAACACTGCAGTAAAATTACCAGGTATTTCAATGGCACAAGTCAGTATAAAATTAAGGTACATAGAATCCGATAGGCTGGTAGAATTAATGGAAAGACCGTAGTAGACCAATGTTGATGTGATCCACCAGATTGGAGTCGTACACACTCTTCTAAGTAGAACAGGTGATTTCATAACTCTTTTTATGAGTCCCGACTTGGAATGCTGAAAAAAGGCAAAAACACTCTTATAAAATTTTAACTCTAAAAATTTTAAAAGCTGAAAGTAAAATTACTTTTTACTTTAATTATTTTAACTTTATTTTTAGGCTTAGTAACATAATATTATATTATATTTACCTCTGTTGGTTCTGGTTCAGGATTCATCAACGCTTCAAGTGACTTATCCGAAATATGTGTTTTGTTAACTCTTGCAACATTCAGCAAAACTTTCTTCGCTTCGTCGAACTTTTGTTTCGATAACAACCATCTCACGCTCTCAGATAAGATGAAGTAATAGCTGATGACAAGAAAGCATGGGATGAACAAGACCATGATCATGTATCGCCATGGTTGGATCACCCATGCAACTATTCCGAGAATCACTAGACCCACAGCAAACATTGTAGAACTGATAGCGCTTACAAGTACTCTGTATTTTGGACCCACTAACTCAGCAGCTGCAAAAGAAAAGTTAAGTAATATAATAATCGTCATAAGATAAATTGAAATTCGAAAATAAAGACTAGCCCAATGAACATTTTTTATTATTTTCTGAAAAGGCCCAATCATCGTGATGGTCATAATAATATTTAGAAAAATTAATAACAATAACTACTTAGTTACAGGGACTGATAAGGTACTCAAGATTTATCCAGATACACTTAACCTGATTAAAATATTGTAAGTAAATATTATATACCACCTAGATGAAAAATTTACCAAAAATATAGGCACAGCTGTAAATTCCACCACCAAGAGCACTCTGTAGAACTTGAGTTGCGAGGTACATGGTGTAGTTAACAGAAAAAGCTCTGATTAGACCGAACAGAGCAACATTGAAAATGCTGATGACCAAGGCGATTCTTCTGCCGAATTTATCGGATATAATGCCGATGATGCGCAGGACGAATAATAAGCCAACACTGCTTAAGGTACCAGCTAGTGCTCGTAACCAGTCCTGGCATCCAAGGTTGAACTGAAAAGAACAAATATAGTTGCAATTACTGCTGGATATAAGTAAGGTCTATTATATTATATAGTGGCACCTAAAATGGCAACATTCGTCTACTATAACATTTTGTCTAAAATTTTAATATTAAAAATTCTTGTTAACAATATGAAATCGATAGGAAGCCATTACAGTAGCGAACAGTAGACATGTGATCTGGATCGAACGTCTGTGGTCGCTTCAGTCGCTCCAAGATCCATCAATTTGCTGCGATCCGTGACCTTGGTCGGATCGTGATTTGGATTGACTATGTAATGGCTGCCATAATATTGTTGTTTTGTGGGTTCGATTAAACTCGTCAGTTTGTAGATGAATTGTAAAATCTAAATAAACTTACATCGTAAACAACAGAATTATCTCTTGCATACACAAACTCATCACAGCCTACAGTTTGGCTCCTATCAAAGATATTCGCTGGACAGTATTCAAGTGTTCCGTTGACGCCTGCGATGGAAACATATCTCGAGCAGCTTGAGAATCCAGAGTTGGTCCCAGGAACCGCGTTCAAAATCCATTCTGGTTCGTAATTGTGCAAATTGTTATACTCCCCGCACTCTTGTATCTGACATCTAAAAAACGTGAGAAATTGAAAAATGTTTTGTTTCTATCACGTTTTGTGTCTAGCCGAAAGAACCAGTTTACAAAACCAGATATTAAAAATATCAAAGCAACTGTTGATTGCAAAATTATAGCATTATGTATCCAATGCAAAATATTAGTTGAACTTTTATCTAAAACGTTACCTGTGAGGAATGGCTGCAGCAGAGAAGATGTACTCGCTCATGAATCCAGACATTATAGTCGGTATTGACACTAATATTAAATTTCTGAGGGCAAATCTCCCAAATTGACCCAATTCGTTGACCAAAACATCATCTAAGTCTAGTCTTTCTACTTTGCTCTTGCTTTCCCGTTTCGTGGTCTCCGTGGCGGCCTCCATTTTCAGCTGGAGTTGTTTTCTTGCGTGAACGTAAAAATCTTCTTAAGGTGACGCCATGTTAAAGTGAAAAACCGTGTTGGATGTGTTTGAGATTGCTTGTTTTCTATGCGAGGTTGGCCCGGCCTCTCATAGAAAACAAGCAATGGAACAGCAAAAAATTGAAAGGGCGTAGCGACAAAATGGTTTTTGTCGCGTAATTTAAAAACCATAAATACATTTCATATAAGCTATGGACAAATTAAAGTGTATACTAGAACCAATTTATGTACAAACTTTGGAAGCTTATATCACTCTCCTCTGTTGGCAAAATAGGAATCCCTTTTTTTACAGAGGTCTTTTTGATTGATTATTCTGTGTTATAAAAGTTGACCAATCGTGTTATGCTATGGGTAATTCAAAGACAAAGACATGATGAATACTGACAATGAACTTTAATTTCTTAGCTTTAGTAATTGCTGAGAAAAATGGACATCGCTACAGCCAAATTATCAAGGCGTCATCTTAACCAGTAATTGTTCGAACCAACTGTTTAAATATAAACTATTATCACATTTGTTTTAATCTAATGATTAACCCCGATAATATATTTAAAAGAAAATTTTATCACTAGCTTCGATTGTTTTAGTATAAAATATACCAGTACATTCTTTTTTTTAATCCTTTAACATTGGTTTCTGTTCTCTTCTTCACAACTTGCACATTGGAAATTACATCGATGAAAATTATTCATATTTTCCTTATTTCCCTATTGTCAACAGCCTCGATTTCGCACTAGACAGTAGATTACAGTATTCAATATTCATATTTTTAAGAATATTCATATATAAGATTTTAACACACTGACACGTCTGTTATCACCTTAACTGAGCAATAAATGCATATATCCTCCCACCAACCACCGCCTAGCTATTACTGACCGGTTTTAAACTTAAAACTCAAACAAGCCTTATAATGAGCAGTTAGATTCTACGTACATGTTATAACTACTTTCTGTTTCTTTGTATGGTAATAACATAAGCAAAAAGATTACTGAAAAAAAAATATCAAATTAAAATGTAAAATTTTACTGAATTAATCTTTTTGAGGGAGGAATCACAGGCCTCAACTTATTCTGTGAATCATCAACAATTATAATTTTTCCGCTACACATTTGCTGTAGAGTAAGAGCCTGCGATGGCCAGACCTTCCTCAGTATTGTAAAGCTGAAAGTTTACCTGTTTGTGGCCTGTAAGCGAACGACCAGCAACTATGGAGTGTCGGTCGCGGTTACTTTAGGAGGTATCCAGTCTACCTGACCTTCGAAAGAGAGTGAAGCTCAATTTCATAGCTTATATTCTTCCCGGTAAATGGAGGAATCTCGTCTTCCAATGCCGGACATTTTTAACAGCTGCCAGACAACTTTCTTAGTTTAGAGTGGGTTGCATCGACTTACTTTAACTATAACTTTAGCTTTAACCATAACAAAATGTGAAATGAACTGTCAAATCCCTAGCAAATGTCGCCGTATTTGACGATAACCTTAACCTTAACTTTAACTACGCTTCTGGTGCAATTCACCTTAGACTTTGAGGGTGTCTAGCAGTGGCAAGCAACTGTCAAAATTAATGCATAATTTAATATTATATTTTAATATATCCTCTATTCTTCGAACACTGTAATATTTGGGACTGTAGGCTATGTCCGTACTGTTGTCGAAGCACTTACAGCATACTGGCTAATCGTTCTAGTCTATATGTACTCTTCAATACATCTGGGACGCCCAAAGTTCGGGTTTCCTTTGATATTTTCATTCACATTTACCCATAACATACTCAACACCTAAATACATAATTGGTGCAGTTATTACACAACCACTTGGAATCAAACTTGGACCCTTTCAAGTGGAATCAAAATCCAATCTACAAGGCCACCGATCTTCTTGCAGGTTTCGAGTAGGCATAATGGCATACATCAGGGCAAAAGCTCTATCTCGTCTAGACGCGGCTTGCGCAGGTGATAATGATGATTGATGATAAGATACACGCGCACACGGTACAGTCTCATGTCACACTTTAGGTAGTGCCTATCGTGGTCAGTGTGCCGAGTGCTACGAATAATAAAAACTAGCCGAGTGTGAGTTTTTTGTTTGACATTCGATCGTAAACGCGTTCGGCGTTTACTCAGATTTTGTAGAGCAGGGCTCACTCCCGTGAGTATCGCTAGGTGGCGCTGTACAAATCCCATACAAAATTTTAGTAAACGCCAAAGTACGCGTTTACGATCGAATGTGAAACAAAAAGTCACACTTGGTACACTGACTCCGCATGTAATATATTGCGTGATCAATCATTGAGGTGCTCTATGGTCCAGTAGAGTCCAGTTCAAACCAATGTAAGTACTATTAAATAAATATGAGAAAATGAATTTGGTGGACACTACTTTTTAGGGTTCCGTACCCAAAGGGCTATTACTAAGACTTCGTTGTCTGTCCGTCTGTCTGTCTGTCTCCAGGCTGTAACTCAAGAACGGTAATAGCTAGAGATTTGATATTTTCACAGATTATGTATATCTATTGCCGCTATAACAACAAATACTAAAGATAAAATAAAATGAATATTTAAGGGGGGCTCCACGCTCCAAAAATCACGTTTGTTGTATGCAACAAACGTGATTTTTTGGCGTTTTTTGTTGTCTCCAGGCTGTAACTCAAGAACGGTAATAGCTAGAGATTTGATATTTTCACAGATTATGTATATCTGTTGGCGCTATAACAACTAATACTAAAAATAAAATAAAATGAATATTTAAGGAGGGCACCCATACAACAAACGTGATTTTTTTGGCCTTTTTTGCTCTATATCAATAATGGCAACAGGTAGGTACTTGAATTTTTCACAAAATCCTTAGTTTTATGTGTGCTTTAATATTTAATAATAATATTAAAATAAAATAAAAAAATAAGGGGGGCTCCCATACAAAAAACACAATTTATGGCCTAATTTTGCTCTATAATGGTACGGAACCCTTCGTGCGCGATTCCCACTCGCACATGGCCGATTATTTCTTATGTATTACACTAGATAGTAAATTACAGTGGGATCCTTATATTGCTTATCTTCCAGATAGACTCAGTTCTGCAGCTTATGTAGTCAGAAAGATTAGGGAAACGTAGCTATTTTCACTGTTACCGTTAATGTGCGTAAACCAGTTAGACTGCAGATTAACAAGGTATTCTGCAGATCATCTGGGTAAGCTGTCAGTAAAAGTGAAAGAGGTTTATTAGATTGTCATTAAATTACATAAAACAAGTTCTCGTTCGAATAAGTCATGTTATTTAGCTGTAGAGAATTATTTAATTTATTTTTTGGGCATAAACAAAGGAAGAAATTATTAAATTTTAAATAAAATGTTACTCCTCTAAAAACATATAACAGATCGTATTAAACTAGAAAAAAACTAAGCAAAACAACAACAGTTTTAGATTGGCAAGCTTAAGTAAAAGTTTTTAGAACTTTTACGAAGGAAGAGAACGCAAACTTACTAGGGAAAGTGTAAATATTAAACAATATAAGCCTTTTATTTAAAAACGGATGATATCAGGGAATCTGCAGATTACCTAGGTACTGTGCACGTTAACGTATTCTGCATTCTAACGGTAACTTATTATACATCTGAAAATTAGCAGTACGCTACAACTATGCTAATGCTATCATGAGCCTGTTTTAAAAATATTAAACATATTTTAAAATGCAAAAACTTGCTCATAAAAAATGACAAGGCGAATTTGAATTAAATGTCTTTGGTAATATTAGTGAATCAGTAAGCAGCAATAGAAAATAAATCAAGAACGCTATTAAAAATATTACGAACATTTTTAATAGCGTTTCTTCGAAAAATAAGAAACCCAAGTCATAATAATAACAGTTCTCTCTCTCTCTCTCTCTCACCACCGAGACCCATGATACCTCTCAATTTCTAAATCAGCTCTAGAGCATGCCAAGTATACAATACATAAAGAATTTCATTTAGGGCTGATTTTTCAATCGTCAGATAAATTTTATCACTGGAATAAATTTGGCGTTTTGACAGATTTTATATGAAAAAAATGTCAACGAGTCATATTTATTCTTTAGTTAAAAGTTATCTGACGATTGAAAAATCGGCCCTTATTGTAACGTCATGTTCATGGTACGCGAAATAAATATTTTTTTAAAATGTGTTGACTGGTTGAAGAGGGAACTTTGAAATTTTGAAGCACTATACTACGCAAATTCATGTTTAGAAATTGAACATTTCTTGCTTCAATTAATATTAATATGATCTTTTTAATGAGTATTGTTTTTATAAAAAAATGTTTTTCAATCTCGATTTTCAGAAGACATCTTCTCCGGAAAATACCTAGTACTTTATAGTTTGAAAGCCAAGTAATATTAAGTACTGCTGAAGTAAGAAGTAAGTATGGAGATTATATCAAAATCTTCATTAATTAATTACACTTAAGTATGTAATATTCTTTTCTGAGTGCGGCAATTAGACCTTTATTAATGAGTATCATCAATATAAAATATCAACCATCGATTCACGTCGTTTCTCGAACGTCGATAACGAATTAAATCAGCCTTAAAATATACGAGCTTTTGCCCGCGGCTTCGCTCGCACTAAGAAGTATTATTATATACAAACTTTCATCCCATATTTGAAGCCTTTGGGGTGGGAATTTATCAAAATCCTTTCTTAGCGGATGCCTACGTCATAACATCTACCTGCATGCCAAATTTCAGCCCGATCCGTCCAGTGGTTTGGGCTGTGCGTTGAAAGATCACCATGTCAGTCAGTCACCTTTGAGCTTTATATACAGGATGTAACAAAAATAAGTGATAATACTTTAGGGTGTGTACGTGTTCCTTGTAGAGTTCACTGTGAAAGTAGCAGCGCTGAAAGACCAAATTTTTTTTCACTTTTGTATGGGGAAACTTGTGACGCTCGGGCCCTTGCCCATACAAAAGTGAAAAAAATGTCGTCTTTCAGCGCTGCTACTTTCACAGTGAACTCTCTACAAGGAACACGTACACACCCTAAAGTATTATCACTTATTTTTGTTACACCCTGTATACAGATATAGATTTTTAAGTAGTAGATTCAAATGTCAAAAGTAAAATAAAACAACTACAAACAAAAGAACTTATAAATATAATTATTTAAGCATAACGCACGAGATCTTAATCAAGTTCAGCTACTTTGTTTCGCTTTGGACTCCGGTCGTCCGAGGGCCTCTGCCTCCGCCAGGGTGTCAGGCATCTTGAGGCCCAGGGTCTCGGGCTGAGTGAGGACGAGGAGACCAGAGATCACGCCCATGACTCCGAACATCATGGACGGAGTACCGTGCCAGTAGTCAGCCTGGAAAAAACAACACACTTAATGCTTTGGACGTTAAAATCTATAGTATTTAATTCTACGGAATTGAATTGCGTGTCGCGCGCAAACCTTAAATTTTTCCGGGATAGAAAGTATCCTATGTCCTTTCTCGGGACTCAAAGTATCTCCATACCAAATTTCAGCAAAATCAGTTTAGCGGTTTGGACGTGAAGGGAACAGACAAACAGACAGATACACTTTGACATTTATATTATTATAATATTAGTATGAATTACTTATTATAATGAGGCGCGAATTGATGCTTAATATAAATAAGTACAAATCTATACATATAATAAAACTGTAGAAATGTGAATTCTGTACATTAAAGATATTCAAAAAATAATAAGCCGGGGGTGTCACTAGATCGCTATAGAAGCCAAAAATGTGGTTAGTTTTTTGTCTGTCTGTCTGTCTGTCTGTCTGTATGTTTGTTCCACTATCACACGAAAACTACTGATCCGATTTGAAAGCGGTTTTCGCAAATGTATTTGTCTTCTTCCAACTTAACATCTGGTGTATAAAAAAAAATCCCCCCACCCCTCTAAGGGGACAAAAGTGGGGTCAGATTTTGTATCAAACTTTATTCTTTAACACGAGAACTACTGATCCGATTTGCATACGGTTTTCGCAGATATATTTGTCTTCTTCCAACTCAATATCTGGTGTATAAACTCCCTCCCCCCACCCCCCACCCCTCTAAGGGGACCAAAAAGGGGGTCAGATTTTGTATCAATTTTTTTCTTTAATGGACTTACTTCATATCATTAACTGTATTTTCCAACTTAACATCAGGTGTACACAATTTTTCCCCCCCACCCCTCTTAGGGGACAAAAGAGGGGGTAAGATTTTGTATCAACTGATGAAGTAGAAATACTTTAAATGGCAAAACAACGTTTGCCGGGTCAACTAGTCTGGAAATATATCAAAAAGCGTTCTTTTAGCTCGAATGTGTTTATAGCAATGGTATTATAATATGAAAAACTCGTAGTAATAAAGGTAATGAATACCACTACAATACCAAATCTTACCAGAACGGGTGTAAGAGGAGCAGTGATGGATCCAATTCTTCCGATCATAGAGGAGAAGGCGAGCAGAGTGTGTCTGAATTCCGTGGGGTAGAGCTCCGACGTGAAGAGATAGAGAGACGTAAACACGATAGAGATACCAAACTTGCCCAACAGAAACACGATCAGACGGACGGTGGTGAGGTCTAAAAACAAAGATGAATAGTTTTATGTACTAGAATCTAGATTATACTACCCGTGTCCCGCATTGGTCGGTACCGCCGCAAAAGCTACGTCCCGCAATTTTTAAATATGTAATACTATCTTCGAAAATATTCATTTATATCATATGATGTAATGGACCATATCTATAGATCTGTATTAAATCAACAATGTATTTAAAGCGTTTAATTGAATAAGGATTAATGCCGTATTCGGTATTGGTTAAAATCGCTGCGAAAATTAGCCATTATACTATTTTGTCGTTAAAAGTAAATGACAAAAAACTGTTATTGTGGGATATTAATGAATGTTATTACACATATAAACCTTCCTCTTGAATCACTCTATCTACTAAAGAAAACCGCATCAAAATTCGTTGCGTAGTTTTAAAGATTAAAGGGAACAAAGGGACATGAGGGAAAAAAGTTTTACGAGTATAATATTATTTAGTGATGACGATCGCAACTCCGTTTCGCCAAAATTGGTTTATCGCGCGGGAAACGTACATTTTCCGGGATAAATAGTATCCTATACGTCTTATCCTTTCTCGGGAATTAAAGAATTTCCATACCAAAGTTCAGCAAAATCGGTACAGCGGTTTGTGCCTGAAGAGATAACAGACAGACAGACCCACTTTCGCATTTATAATATTATAGTATGGAATATGGATGGATTGTAATAAAAATATGGCACTCGAGGACTGCAGCGGTAAAAATACTGCATAGCTTTTACGTCTAGTCGCACACACACAAACACCTTGCTGCCGAACTGAGACAACGTTAGACAATGCACGTCTTTCGACGCCGCCGCACCGCTGTGTCGGTCCGAGTGGGGGATGTTAGGTTTATTTTCGGAAATATCTTGATTCGACGAAAGCTATGCAATAGCTTAAGAATAATAATAATTAGTCCGCTTTTTTTTCATTAGATACGGATTAGCGACGTTCGTTCCAATACGGGCACGTCCTAACCTACGATGATCCCCCTCTTCTAATTACCTAAGGGGCCGAGGTACCTACCCTCGAAATTCTCATAGATACTCAATACCAAAATCATTTTCTCATACGAAAATATTTAAAATTTTTGAGTTATTTTTCAGCTTAAAATAGTAATTACCTAGGTTCATGCACAAAATTTTTCAAAAAAATATTTAAACACTAAAAAAAATTTTTTTGTTTAAATATTTTTTTGTAAATTTACTAATAAATATTAAAATACTAAAAAATAGAGTAAAACACAAAAAATACGCAAATACCAATATTACATAATATACACATAAAAACATAGCCCTTCCCCCTTTTAATCGTTCGTTGGGTTTAAAAACCTTAAGAGGCCGGGGTACCCTCGAAATTCTCATACATACTTAATACCAAAATCATTTTCTCATACGAAAATATTTAACATTTTTGAGTTATTTTTCAGCTTAAAATAGTTACAGCTAGGTTCCTGCACAAAATTTTTCTAAAAAATATTTAAACGCTAAAATAATTTTTGTGTTTGAATATTTTTTAGTAAATTTACTACTAAATATTAAAACACTAAAAATACAGTAAAACAAAAAATTAAATAAATAAATAGTACATTTACTACAAAATATTTAAATTATTCTAAAAAATATTTTTTAGTATTCAAATATTTTGTAGTAAATTTACTATTCATTTATTTATTTTTTGTCTTTTACTGTATTTTTTAGTGTTTTAATATTTAGTAGTAAATTTACTAAAAAATATTCAAACAAAAAAAATTTTTTAGCGTTTAAATATTTTTTACAAAAATTTTGTACAGGAACCTAGAGGTATACTATTTTAAGCTGAAAAATAACTCAAAAATGTTAAATATTTTCGTATGAGAAAGCGATTTTGGTATTAAGTATGTATGAGAATTTCGGGGGTACCCCGGCCTCTTAAGGTTTTTAAATCCAACGAACGATTAAAAGGGGGAAGGGCTATGTTTTTGTGTATATTATGTAATATTGGTATTTGTGTATTTTTTGTAACGATACCTACTCTACTAGGAGGGGTTTTATAGGAATTGCTTTTTATTGCGAAAGTGACACTGGGTACTTCAAAGTAGTAATTTGACTTCGTAACATTGATTCTAAATAATCGGCCAAGTGCGAGTCGGACTCGCGCACGAAGGGTTCCGTGCCGTTATAGAGCAAAAATAGGCCAAAAATAGTGTTTTTTTTGTAAGAGAGCCCCCCTTAATTTTTTATTTTATTTAAATATTATTATTAATTATTAAAGTACAATTATATTTAAGGCCTTCGTGAAAGTTTCAAGTGCTTACCTCTTATCATTATTGAGTACGAGCAAAAAAGGCCAAAAAAATCACGTTTGTTGTATAGGAGCTCCCCTTAAATATTATTTTTATTTTTATTTTAGTATTTGTTGTTATAGCGGCACCGGAAATACACAATCTGTGAAAATTTCAGAACTCTAGCTACAGCGGTTCTTGAGTTACAGCCTCAAGACATACAGACAGACAGACGGACAGACATCGAAATCTTAGTAATAGGGTCCCGTTTTTACCCTTTGGGTACGGAACCCTAAAAAGTCGTAAGATTTATTGGTTTTCAATCAGACATCTTGTAAAACTTTGTAGCAGATTTAAAAACTTGATGCGCACAATAATAATTAATAAATAGGTAGTAAATGAATATTTTTATCGGATTTAAACTGATTAAGTCGAGTTTACGCAAGCTTTCCTCATAATGTCCGTGATAACTTATCAGGCACATGCAAATTTTTAGATAAAATCAGGAATTTACAAGGTAAATTATAACGTGAAGGATAATTATATTTATTACTGTCCCTACAGAAAAAAAATCAAAAATGTTGAAGTAAATACCTTATCAAAAACTACAATAAATTCTCTTACCATTAGGTATGAAGATGAATGCAATATTGCAAGCAGCACTGAATAAGTATCCACAAGACAGAGTAGCTTTTCTGCCTATCCTGTCCAAAACTAAGATAGCGGTGAAGAATCCAGGGATTTCGACGGCGCAGGTCAGAATAAAGTTGAGGTACATGGTGTCAGAAAGACTGGTGGAGTTGATGGAGAGGCCATAGTAGACGAAAGTGGTAGTAATCCACCAAATAGGAGTAGTGCATACTCGTCTCAGAAGGACTGGTGAGCGGAATATTGTTTTGACCAATCCAGGACCTTTGACCTGAAATTAATCAATAAGCATATTAAGCAAATTAGCTTAACTAAGTAATTAGCTTGAAAATTTTAATCAAACATTTGAATATGATAATTAAAATACTTTTACATAGATACGGATGTAATTAGGGTAACATGGCAACGAATTCAAATCGTATTATGCACGATCAGAACTAAAATTTCGAAAATTGCTATAAACTATAACTGACCTCAGGAGATTCAACATACGCTGCTGGTGGTGGTGTGGTAAGTGCTGCAAGAGACTTCTCACTGATCGAGGTTCCATTAACCTTTGCGACTTTCTGTAGTATGGAGGTAGCTTCGTCGTACCTCTGCTTCGATAGCAACCACCTGACACTCTCAGGGAGAATCCAGTAGTAGCTGATGACGAGGAAGCATGGGATGTGGAGAACCATGATCAAGTAACGCCAGGGCTGGACCAGCCAAGCCACACCCCCAAGTGTCATGAGACCGACGGCGAACATCGATGATGAGATGGCACTGGCGAGCACACGATATTTGGGGCCGACCAGCTCAGCGGCTGAAAATAAAGAAAGGAGACAAACAGTAGCTACAAATTGTTAGTTTATTTACTGTAAGTGGCTACGAAATTCATTTATAATATTAGATGTTGTTTTTCATTTGTTTTCTCAAAGTTTAACTAACTAGAAGAACGATTTACTATTTACTGTATGGTTAAAATTAAAATAAATGTTAGTTTTTCGAAACACTTTAGCGATACTACTTTACCAACTTGGGCGTGCTATTCCTGAAAAAAAATTCTCAATTTTCATACTTTAGGATTTTCAACTTACCTATAATGTAGGAAGAACTGAATGTACCAGCACCAAGAGTGGTTTGTAAGAGTTGAAGCACCATGTACATAGGGTAGTTGACGGAGAAAGCTCTGATCAGACCAATGAGAGCTAAATTGAAGACGCTGATCACGACAGCTACTCTTCTCCCATAACGATCCGATACGAAACCAGTGATTGGAAGAACCAAGAGAGTTCCTACGCTGCTAAGCGTACCAGACAAAGCTCTCAGCCACTCTTGACAGCCGAGGTCAAACTAGAAAAAAATATTTGTAACGAGGTTTTTCTAGAATTTGATACAACCTACTTCATTTGTTATATTTTACTCGGTAAGGTTTCACAGGTTACTACAATTCATTTTTACGTAAAAGTTGTTTTTTCTATGTTTCTACAAAAAAATACGTACAAGAAATTTCAAAAACTTTAGACACGACTCAATAATCATGATTATAATTTTAATTGTTTGTTGCAATATTCTTTGATACATACATCATAAACAACTGAATTATCCCTGGCGTAAACAAACTCTTCACAACCCATTCTGTCAGAAGAGAACAGATCAGCGGGACAGAACATGGGGGTGCCATTCACACCCGTGTTGCTGGATGTATACCTCTCACAACTCTGCATGTTACCATTGTTGTCAACGGGTATGGCTCCGAGAATCCAGTCAGGCTCAAACTCCATAAGCTTACTAGTCTCACCGCACTCTTGTATCCGGCATCTAATAAATGTGAAAAAAATATTACAAGCTCGTGGATTGTTGGTACTGAAATACAGTTTTCAAGCCCCAAAGTGCTATTTGAACCCAAGGCCCTAAACCAATGTAATGTTTAAAACTTTACTACGGGAAAAAATTTACAAGTGATACATTACCTGTGAGGAATCGCAGCAGCAGAGAAGATATATTCGCTCATGAAAGCTGACATGATGATCGGTACGGCAACTAAAAGCATGTTCCTAATCTGAAACCTTCCGAATTGTCCTAACTCGTTAACCAGAACATCGTCCAAGTCCAGGGGCTTTGCGAATGAGCTGGATTTTCTTGGCCTGGCCCGGCTGTCCTTTCGTTCTTCCGACGGTCCATCCATGGCACTTCCTCGCCTACTGTTTGACATCCTGACCAAATTTTTGGTCAGATGATCACCTTCTTAACCGATCACCGTGTTAATGAATCCGATTATCGAATATTCTAAAACCTTGCTGATTTACATGGTATCAAAATATGATAAAACAAATAACAATGTTATCACTGACGGTCGTCTTTTTATCGAATAAATACAATTATTAATCCTTAAAGAAATTTTGTATGACATGATGTACCTATAGTCCTTACGTGTAAGTAATACGTAATGCAACACTTTTAACAAGTTCAATAGCGTTTGTAACAAGTTCAGTAGTGTTGCAGTCTTTGCAGTCTTAGCTCTGTATCTTATGCCTGTAAATAATAATAAAAACCGTTACAAAAATTATAATTACAATTAGATATTTAAAGTATCGCCCTGTGAGTAACTAGCAGGTGATTTTCAAATCAGTAAATGTGTGGTTCCCACGCAATGAACAAATTTTGGCCCAACGAAGTTTGACAAAGAGGATAATTATGCAATAAATAATAATAATAATAATTAACATTGTATTTATATGATCATGACAGAAGCTGTCCAAAACGGTACATTTTTCCGGGACAAAAAGTATCGTATGTCCTTTCCCGGGACTCAAAGTATCTCCATGCCAAATTTCAGCAAAATCGGTTCAGCGGTTGGAGCGTGAAGAGGTAACAGACAGACTGACAGACAGACACACTTTCGTATTTATAATAACGTTCGAGTTCGCAATTATTAAAAATAATAATTGCGAACTCGAACCCGAACCGAATTTAGTTAAAAACAACTGTTAGGTAACTTAGTAACTGGCATAATATTGTGATGTTAATTGAGTTGTAAATAATGTACGCGTACCATGTAGTAAGATCATGGCATTCCGTGCCTAACCACTGGAGGATCGTTACTATTTTTAACGACTGTTTGTTTTTTGTTAAAATGCCTACGAACTTTAATGAGAAGAAAGTGAAGAAGGTTGTGATAGGTGACAGCATTGCTGACCTTGTCAGCGGCTGCCAGAAGTATCAGCTGTTCCAGTGCTCACTCATTTTCATCCCAGTCCTGTTCGTTAGCATGAGCAACACCAATTTTGTGTTCTCTGCCGCTGCTACCCAATATAGGTAATAAATATTTTGTTGTATTATACCGGCAAAAATCTTTTATTTTATATATTGTTACTGAAAATAATTAAACAACTAGATTTAAAATAATTCAGCTGCTGCATAATCTGTAGTTATAATTTTTTTAATTGATGTTCCCCGAGTTCCATTTAGGTAAAGTTAAAACTATCAAAACGCTGAAAATGCCTCCTATTAATTAGGCTGCTGCTATTTCTGTCAATTATTTCTTATCAATAACATAATATTTCATGTTTTATAACTATTTCTTATGTTGTACCACAGACAATAAGCTATTTTTTGGGTCATAGAAATAAAAATAAAATTTAGAATATTATGTTTATTCTACTGTACTAGCTGTTGCCCGCGACTTCGTCCGCGTTAGTATAGTAGATCTGTCACGTCCCAAGTATTATTTTTCAAAAATATTCAATGTACAGAATTGACTTGCTTACGATTTTATTACAATATGTATAGATGACTTAGTTTGTTCCTACAAAGGATAATTAAGACGCAATACAAACTCCACGATACCTTTTAATTATGAACAAAAGTTTCATGAGGAATAAGGGGGGGGGGGGGGTTTGGGGGGGCTGCGCCCCCCCAAAACAAACGATACTGGAAAACCATATGTGTAGTTTAGTTTTTAACTTTGTTCTTAAAAAAGATGTATAACGCCGCAACACCGCTTTGTTTGAAGCAAAATTTGGGGAGGTGGGGGGGGGGGGGGGTTTGGGGGGGCGAAGCCCCCCCCCCACCAAGAAAAGACCGATGCCAAAGCTCCCAGCATGTTAATCAAACGACACTCGAAATTTGTATAGAAAAGATAGACAAAAGCTCATAGCATGGCAAGGAGTGAAGATAGATACAAAGTGTGAAGGAGAAATTTGTAGGAAATTTTATGGGCTTTCATTACGTACAGGACATTTTTTCTCTACAACGCACCGTTTTAGCGATATGAGCAAAAAACTAAAAATATTGAAACTTGAGCCCCTCCCCCCGCCCTAGGTGATATCGTCATAATACATAGCCTATGTGTTGACCCGACCTCTATATAATATTCGTGCAAAATTTGAAGTAAATCCATTCAGTACTTTCTGAGTTTATCCCGGACATACATACAGACAAACAGACAAACCGACAAACAGACAAACAGATAAAAATTCTAAAAACTATATTTTTGGCTTCCATATCGATTGTAGATCACGTCCCAAGTATTATTTTTCAAAAATATTCAATGTACAGAATTGACTTTCCTACGATTTTATTATATGTATAGATAAGTATAAATCTGTGAAAAAAACCTTAAAACATAGTGGCTATCACGGTAGTAAAATACCAGTAAATTATGGCTAGTAAATGGAATGAGGTACAATAGGCTTTCATATAATGGAAACTAATAATTTCGTAAAGCATGCGATTACAACGAGTGGATAAGGTAAATAATACGGAACTCGCAATTTTATTGTGGCAGATGCATAAATAGAGGTAATAGCAAAATTGACTGACAATTGAGGTGGTTTTCATACAATATCTTGAATTACATAAATAAAGCAACTTGTATATGAGAATTATAATAATCTGATGTAGTGAGGCATATCAAAGCGCACGGAGTGCGCGGCCAAGTTCCAGCAGGCCGCGCGCATGCCGTGCACTATTTACACGAACGGTTTCGACGCACTTTTGACCCCCTTGTATCTCAGTGCCTATTGCGAGAGCAAAGATAAAATTTTACCTACCTAATTATATACTAGTACTTACGCAATATACCAAATTTCATACATATAGATTTGTTAGATCCTGAAATATTTCCTTGTAAAAATAGCTAATTTTGGCACTGACTCACTGACCGGTAATCAAAATTCCTAGGCCACTTCCAGTTGTCGTAGCGTTATGAAATTTGGCACACAGGTTGTCTGTTATATGTAGATTAACAAAAAATTAAGAAATTTGAGAAATTGGTCAAGCGTGAGTCGGCTCATCTATGAATTTGAGATAAAAATCGGTAATCAAAACCTCTAGGCCACTTCCAGTTGTCGTAGCGTTATGAAATTTGGCACACAGGTTGTTTGTTATATGTAGATTAACAAAAAATTAAGAAATTTGAGAAATTGGTCAAACGTGAGTCGGCTTCAAAACCTCTAGGCCACTTCCAGTTGTCGTAGCGTTATGAAATTTGGCACACAGGTTGTTTGTTATATGTAGATTAACAAAAAATTAAGAAATTCGAGAAATTGGTCAAGCGTGAGCCGGCTCATCTATGAATTTGAGATAAAAATCGGTAATCAAAACCTCTAGGCCACTTCCAGCTGTCGTAGCGTTATGAAATTTGGCACACAGGTTGTTTGTTATATGTAGATTAACAAAAAATTAAGAAATTTGAGAAATTGGTCAAGCGTGAGTCGGCTTCAAAACCTCTAGGCCACTTCCAGTTGTCGTAGCGTTATGAAATTTGGCACACAGGTTGTTTGTTATATGTAGATTAACAAAAAATTAAGAAATTCGAGAAATTGGTCAAGCGTGAGTCGGCTCATCTATGAATTTGAGATAAAAATCGGTAATCAAAACCTCTAGGCCACTTCCAGTTGTCGTAGCGTTATGAAATTTGGCACACAGGTTGTTTGTTATATGTAGATTAACAAAAAATTAAGAAATTTGAGAAATTGGTCAAGCGTGAGTAGGCTCATCTATGAATTTGAGATAAAAATCGGTAATCAAAACCTCTAGGCCACTTCCAGTTGTCGTAGCGTTATGAAATTTGGCACACAGGTTGTTTGTTATATGTAGATTAACAAAAAATTAAGAAATTTGAGAAATTGGTCAAGCGTGAGTCGGCTCATCTATGAATTTGAGATAAAAATCGGTAATCAAAACCTCTAGGCCACTTCCAGTTGTCGTAGCGTTATGAAATTTGGCACACAGGTTGTTTGTTATATGTAGATTAACAAAAAATTAAGAAATTTGAGAAATTGGTCAAGCGTGAGTCGGCTCATCTATGAATTTGAGATAAAAATTAATATGTACAAGTAAATACACTGAAATAAGATGATGAGGAAAGAAACAAATTGGTATGATTCCTTAAAAAAAGTATTGAAATCTCACCAAAAACATACCTGTTAAAACGGGGCCAAGTTCCTATTCACTAATTGTTCGCCTTAAAAAAGAGTTGAAATCCAATTCAATGCCAAGTTTAGATGCACTTCCAAATCGATCATAATCATCTTCATCAACAGCCTGATCCTAAATACTTCTAAATTTGAACTTGGCAGGTTTTCATGCTAGTAGCACTTGATAATTATTGTATAATTTTTAAATTTAAATATAAGATATCTATGTGATTAAATTAACCTGCCAAGTTCAAATTTAGAAGTATTTAGGATCAGGCTGTTGATGAAGATGATTATGATCGATTTGGAAGTGCATCTAAACTTGGCATTGAATTGGATTTCAACTCTTTTTTAAGGCGAACAATTAGTGAATAGGAACTTGGCCCCGTTTTAACAGGTATGTTTTTGGTGAGATGAAATATTACATCAATTGAAAAGTTAATTTTGACAAATCTTCATTCAAATTGGCAAAAGTTTAGGAAAAACTCGTAGGATTTCTAATCGCGTAAAAATAGCTCTTGCGTTTTTCTGCGCTTCGACTGGAAGAACTAATCCGATATTATTCAATTGTACATTTGTGACGAAATATTTCAGATGTTTAGTACCACAATGTGAGTCGACAAATTCTTCGTTCCCTCCAAAATGGTGGCCATCCTCAGTAGAAGACTACAAATGCTCCAGACCTATATTCAAAGACAACGAAACATGTGATCCTGATGCCGTTCTAGCCACAGACACTTGCCACGACTGGGTTTATAAGGACAGTAATTCTGTAGTTACTGAGGTAAACATTCAGGTTTCGAAAGCTTAGGTAGGTAATAAAGTCTAATGAGGAAATTATAAAGGAAAAGAAACAACGACAGAGAAACTAAGCGATGAGTATCCGGAAAAAGATATTGTTCTCGAAGATGTTAATGGATATATATTGTTTTATTTCAGTTTGGTCTTGCATGCCAAGAACTGAAGCGAACTATGATTGGCACAATTCATAATTTGGGTGTGCTGGTGGGAATGCCGATAATAGGCCTCATCAATGACAGGTAATCTCAAACAGAACATCCATCTCCATGATGGATAGTTGTTTGTATTACGTGAAATGACGACATAAGCTGACGACATTTTATAAATGAAAAGTATAAGAATTTTGGCTATTCTCGTGATGGAAACCTTGAACTTGGGAAAACCGTTACCAAGTGATTTACCAACTGGTAGCGCGTTTCAAGCTTAAGGCGCTATATCGAAAGTAATTTTAACACAAAGGCAATTTTATACTTAACGAGCTTTTGCCCGCGGCTTCGCTCGCGCTAAGAAGTATTATTATATACAGACTTTCATCCCCTATTTGAACCCCTTGGGGTGGGAATTTATCAAAATCCTTTCTTAGCGGATGCCTACATCATAACATCTACCTTCATGCCGAATTTCAGCCCGATCCGTCCAGTGGTTTGGGCTGTGCGTTGATAGATCAGCATGTCAGTCAGTCACCTTTGAGTTTTATATAATATATAGATTAGTATGACTATAAAGTTGTGAATACGCTGCGGCCAGCAGCTATCGGCTCGCTCGGAAAACATGCGAAAATAGTAATTATAATCATTTAAAAAATAACTAGGAGCATTGAAGCAAAATGCTTCTATACGATTTCGAGTTGCAGAGGTGTCTATCAATAATTAGACTAATTTCCTACAATATTTTATTTTCGTTTAAAAATAATCTTCAAAGTTCCTATTTTTAAGAGGTCATTTCGAAAATTAAATGTATCGAGGCAAAATAAATCGTGTTTCTAGTTCTTCTCAAACCTAGATAAGTCTATGAAGATAATATGTATATCTCATTACCACATTTGTAATATTTCTGAGGGTCCTATAGTATTACGTCAAAAAGGACAGTTTTTTCAATATAGCGCTTTAATTATATAGTATATTATACAGCTAAATGTTTTGTGAATATGATGTTATTTTCCTTTTTTTACAAATAAAATAAAGAACTTAAGCTACTATTTATTCAGAAATACATTATTTTAGGAAAAACGATCTGAATTTTCTTGAAACCTTATTAATAATAATTATTATGGTTTATTTTCCAGATGGGGACGAAAAACTGGCGTCATTTTGAACAGTGTTTGCCTCTGTATTGGAGCATTGAAGACTTTGACCAGCAATTACAATCAATATGTCGTAATCGAGTTTTTCGAAGCCGCTTTGGTTACTGGTGCCTATACCAGCTGCTATATTCTCCGTTGAGTACCTGACAATTTTAATAGCAATTAAATATTATGTATAATATATTATGTTACGCTCAAAGACTGAAAACGCTCAGTGAGCGAAAAATAGCTCACAACGCGTTGTGGTCACAGTGGAACAGCCACGACGCGAAATTCGCGTTGTGGCTCTATAATGAAAACGGCCACGACGCGTTCTGGCAATCACAAAAAGACCATAACGCGAAATTCATGTCGTGGCTGATATGCTAGGTATTCGTTTTTCTTGATTTGTTCTTGATTGATTAATCATCCATAGGTATGGAAGATATATAATTAGTGATTTAAGTGATTTAGTAAAAGAAACAATATTTTTAGTACGCGTGGTAATTCAAATATAACCTTCCATACCTATGGACCATTAATCAATCAAGAACAAATCAAGAAAAACGAATAGCATATCAGCCACGACACGAATTTCGCGTTATGGTCTTTGTGATTGCCAGAACGCGTCGTGGCCGTTTTCATTAGAGCCACAAGGCGAATTTCGCGTCGTGGCTGTTCCACTGTGACCACAACGCGTTGTGAGCTATTTTTCCGTTCACTGAACGTTTTTGAGCGTAACATAGGTATATTAATACCTTTTACCTCTTTAGCTACAAAGAAAAATCTAAGTAGATACTACTGAGTACTGATCAAGTGTATGCGTTTGGATATTTTAAATTTCATTTAATTAGCAAAATTTGTTAGGTAATTTTCTATAACTAATCATAATATACTCTTTTTGTTTATAGTCGTAGAGCTGATTGGAACTGACAAAAGAATCTTAGCATCAGCTTTATTGGGAATTGCGATTTGCGCGGGAGAAATGGTTTTGGCTTTCATCGTATATAACTTTCCCTACTGGAGACACTTCCAACTAATCATCGCTTTCCCTGGTCTTATATTTCTGACTTACATTATTTTCCTGGAAGAGAGTATGCGATGGCTTCTAACCAATGGAAAAACGAAAAAAGCCGTAAAATTAATTGAGAAAATAGGAAATTGGAATCAGTTTTCCATCCCAGAAAAGGCTATGGATGAAAAGGGTTTAGCAACAGAAGGAGATGGATGTTCGAAAGAAGAGTTTCACGTGACACTTTTGTTTAGGTATCCTGCAATATTGAAAAGGTCAGGATCATGAACGCATTCTTCTGTAATTATTTATTTTATAAATTCAATAGTTTGTTAATTTGTTAATTACTTCGCCCATTAAATAAATATTAATTGAAACTGCCAGGTAGGCAATTAGATAAGCAATAATTAATAATCATTCATGTAACATTATTTTGGAAGACTTTAATTATTTTCATTATTATCAGCAAACAATAAATGTACGACTTTCCTTTTTTCAGATTGATCGTCTGCATGTGGTGGTGGTTTTCTATATCCCTTGTTTACTATGGTCTTATATTCAGTTCTGTTTATCTTCCGGGAAATAAGTATACAAACTTTGGTCTCTCCGGTTTCATATCTATAATTGGCGAATTTATACCACTACCTTTGCTAAACCGGATTGGAAGAAAGAAAACGTTTATTGGATCATGTTTTATAGCTGGAGTGTGTAATGTGGCTCTAGCTTATATTCCTCCAGGTATGATATTTTTACTAAGTATTATCTAAATAAAGATTATACCTACATTGCACAAAACGACCTCATTCCCAAAAGCATCTAAAGTTTCTTCCATAGATATTATTATTACCTACCTTTATGTTTTACTAAAAACAGCATAATATGTATGCTTATCAAAAACCATCAAACGAAAACTGATCTTCTGTTGTTAATGAAGTATCTCCTGCGAATGTGAAATCTTAAGTTTCAGATGAAACATCTGCAGAGAAATTTTATTGATATGTTTTATATAATTTCTTTTTTTTTCTTGTTCTTTACAGTATACAACATACCGCAGTTAATAGTGTTTCTAGTAGGAAAGATGTCGATGTCATGTTGCTTCAACACCCTGTATGTTTACACATCGGAGCTAATGCCTACTTCCGCTCGAGGGTTCCTGATGGGCACGTGCTCTATGGTTGCCAGAATTGGGACTGTCCTTGCTCCTCTCGTCTTGCTTTTGGTAAGTCTTCTATTTCTTATTTTATTATGCAAAGGAGAGCTTTTATTCGGGACAAAATGGCCAGCTTGATCGGAGAAATTACAGCAACATACAGAAATGATTATATTAATGATACAGAAATGAACAGAAACCAAAGTGCGCAGTACTAGAACACTTCATGTGCATACGTAAGATCTGTCTTGCGAATGTCTATAGTCGGCGGTGATCGCTTGTGTTTTCTGGTTCCATTTAATAAAATCTATACATATTATAATAAATCTGTAGAAATGAAAATTCTGTACATTAAAGATATTCAAAAAATAATAAGCGGAGGGTGTCACTACATCGCTATAGAAGCCAAAAATGTGGTTAGTTTTTTGTCTGTCCGTCTATCTGTCTGTCTGTCTGTATGTTTGTTCCACTATCACACGAAAACTACTGATACGATTTGAATGCGGTTTTCGCAGATATATTTGTCTTCTTCCAACTTAACATCTGGTGTATAAAATTTTCTTCCCCCCACCCCTCTAAAGAGTCGAAATAGGGGGTCAGATTTTGTATCAATCTTTTTTCTTTAACACAAAAACTACTGATCCGACTTGCATACGATTTTCGCAGACATATTTGTCTTCTTCCAACTCAACATCTGGTGTATAACCCCCCCCCATCCCTCCCCTCGGGACCAAATAGGGGGTAAGATTTTGTATCAAACTTTTTTCTTTAATGACTTAAGTACTTCATATTATTATTAACTGTGTTTTCCAACTTAACATCTGGTGTATAAAATTTTTCCTCCACCCCTCTTAGGGGACAAAAGAGGGGGTAAGATTTTGTATCAACTGATGAAGTAGAAATACTTTAATTGGCAAAACAACATTTGCCGGGACGGCTAGTCTATTATATATTTTTAATGATTTGGGATTTTTATGTTATATTTTTTTTACAGGGTCAAAAGTACAAAGCTCTTCCTTCGTTGTTGTTCGGTTGTGCATCTTTACTGACTGCGGCGTTAGCATTCACCACTCCTGAGACTTTAAATCGACAACTACCAGACACCATAGCCGAAGCCATTTCTTTAGCTTAATCTACTTTCTTCTCATCTAACTACGTAAGATTGAAGTAATGAAAGTTTTTATTTACAAATAATTTATTGTTAATATCGTGTGGTTGATTTACATTTAAGAATAGAAGATGTTGCTTATTTAATTATTTCAGTACATTTCCATTTATATCATTTTTATACATCACATTTAGCCAAACTAGTTTCAAATAATCTAAATATTAGTTTATCTGAAACTAGTTTTATATAAATATATCTTAAAAGGATATAAACGTACCTACGTAGCCTGATTTAAATAAATAAATAAATAAAAATAAAATAAATAAACTTTACAGAAGGCGTCGTGATTTATAGATTTTAGACAATCTGGAATTCTTTTGACAGTTTGAAATTTGCAAATTATATTACGTTAACTATCATAATATGGCCTATCATCCTGATCGAATAATTTATTTACATTGTCTTGCTCAATATTCTTACGTAGACATAAATTAATAAATTAATAATATTATACAATATAATATTGTCAACGAATTTTGAAAAAGTCATAAAATCTCGCATAATACTATCACTAATCATCACTCTGTGCTGCTACTTAAAACTACACTTATAATAATTAAGTACAAAAACAGTCTACTAAAACAATTCTGGATCTTTGTGTTACAAAAAGATAGTATATTATCGTAGATATTAATTTCTCCAATTCCTCCAGTACTTATTAAAACATCTTTCTTTATTAATGCCCCCCTACGGAGATGCCGTAATTTACCGTATTTAGAGCCTTATAAACTCATAATTTGAAAGCTAGTAAAGTTATAATAAAAATATAATCTTCAGTATATCAACATTCCTTTCCCCGTTTTTAATGTCCTATTTTTGTTTATTATACTCATGATATTAGCTTTCAAAGTAATACCAATTTATTAAAATTGGAGCATACTTTCAGCATCTCCCTAGTATTTACAAATTACGTTTATTTGAAACACACGACAATAGATAGACAATTTCACTAACTACATTTTCCACGTTTGAATTTTTTAGATCAATTTTGAACTAAGAGTAAAAAAAGTAGAATTTTTGTGCGATCTCGGCATCGCGTCAAATGTATGGTCGTTTGCTCGGGGGATGGCCTTAATACGTCTAATACCATGTTTGAAACACATTTTAACAACCTTTACTCAGTCCTTGTCTTATCTCGTCACTAATTCATAAAATATTAACTATGTTAATAGCGCCAGCAACTCCGTTACGCCAAAATTCGGTTATCTCGCCGGAACCGTACACTTTTCCAGGATAATAATCCTATGTCCTTTCCTGAGACTCGAAGCATTTCCATAACAAACAGCAAAATCGGATCTATTTATTGACAGAAATATAGACTGTCAAATGTTTATAAGCCTAGTACAATATCGTGAAATACAAAGTTGATATCAAAATATTATAGAGTAGGTACAATAAATATTACAGCCTTTCATGTAATTCTTAAAATATATTACGCTTCATTTCGTATTTTCATTTCTGGTTTTCCTAAGGCTTCTGCTTCTTCTAGCGTATTTGGCATTCTTGTTCCGAGGGTTTCAGGTTGGGTTAGAGTTAATAGACCAGATATAACAGCCATGCCTCCAAATAGGGCCGAGGGAGTGCCGTGCCAATAGTTTGCCTGAAAAATGTTAATTTATCAATTCAAGATTCCTACCAAAACTAAAACATTTAAAGTTACTACAAGAAAATAAGGAAAAGAAATTAATCATTAATCTACTCATAGTTTCTAAAAATATTTTTAATTAGCAACTCTACAGAGAGAAATTGAGTATAAGAATTTCAAGTTTATTCCATAACGGTGTTCGAATACTCTTATAACGAACACTATACTATTATACATCGTAATATCGATACCGTAGTAAATAATAATAATAATTGGAAATCTGTACTACTAAATAACTAGTTTGGAAAATATAAATCAATAAGTAATCACAGTAAGGTATTATAATAATTTATATTCAGTTTTCACAAAAGATCTAACTTTCATAACATAATATAAACAGAGGTGCTATGGCAATATACCTTAGAAATGTGTTTTTGAAGCTTATCATACGTATAATTTACTATTACATGAAGCAAGTGAAAATATCACGTGACATAAAATCAGAAGAATCTTTAAAATAAACTCACCAATACAGGCGTTAGGGGCGCCGTGATAGATCCTATTCTTCCAATCATAGAAGAGAACGCCAGCAAAGTATGTCTGAACTCAGTCGGATACAACTCGGATGTGTAGAGATAGAGAGATGTTAGAACTACGGAGATCCCGAATTTACCAAGCAGAAATATTACCAGGCGAGCCACGGTTATTTCTGAAAAATTAACAAAAATAAAAGTACTACATTAGCTTATCATACGTCTAGTACTAATATTAACATTTTTAAAGGCACTCACACATTAAACTCAATAGAGTTAACATTTCATATTTTAAAATTAATTTACAATATTATTATTCATGTTATTGTCCATCGTGTAGATAATGCGCTATCAATGCCATGCCAGTACAATGTCCTTTTCACTTTGGACGCGACTTACATTATGTCTTAAGCAAGTAAAGTTTTAAAACTAGTTTTTGTGAAAGTAAATTATTATTATCTTACCAGCAGGGATAAAAATAAAACCGATATTGCAGGCTGCGCTTAAGAAGAATCCTGAAGTCAGCGTAGCCTTTCTGCCAATTTTATCCAAAATCAACACAGCCGTGAAGAATCCAGGAATTTCAATGCCACATGTCACTATATAATTTAGGTATGTTGTCTCCGAAAGGCTGGTAGAGTTGATGGAAAGTCCATAGTAGACGAAAATGGTTGTTATCCACCAAATTGGAGTCGTACAGACTCTTCGTAGAAGGACAGGGGAACGGATAATTCTTTTTACCAAGCTCTGTTTATCCTCCTTAAAGAAACATTGAAATTAGTATTATGGCTAGTAATAATAAAAATACTAATGGTATTATGGTTGTTACAATAATTCTATTTCGCATGCCTACACAGAACATAAACTATGTTCTGTGTAGGCATGCGAAATAGAATTAAAATAATATATTATATACGGCTTAGTAAGTAAGATATTATCTTATTATTATTAAGTTTATTTCATGTAATATATTTATACATTGTAATTTGTATTATCAGTATATTAGATCAAGATTACTTTATCCCTCTAAGAAGGACTTCATCTCCGATAGGTTGATTACAATATTTATTTCTTTACACTTATCGCGTTTTATCCTTATCTTAGTATTTATGGCTTTATTAATTTAAATAAAATTAAACTTCAAAATAAAACTTCATCAATTATTATTAAGTACGTTCTACCTATAATCGAGTATATAATTGTACTGTTGTTAGTAAAGCTTACCTCAGTTTGTGAATTTTCTATTGGCGTCATTAGTGCTACAATTGATTTTTCGCTGATTGTTGTATTGTTCAGTTCAGCCACGTTCTCCAGTACCTTTCTCGCTTCCCCAAACTTGTGCTTCGACAGCAACCATCTCACGCTCTCTGACAGCACCCAGTAGTAGCTGACCATGAGGAAGCATGGTATGTATAGAGCCAGCATCAGGTATCTCCAGGGCTGTATACCCCACGCAATCAAACCCATCAGCATCTGACCAGATGCGAAAAGCGAGGATTGTATTGCGCTGGTCAGTACACGATACTTTGGACCGACCATTTCAGCCGCTGAAAACAGGAGTAAGTATATTAAATTAAAATAATCACCAATGATATCGAGGATAGATGAATAGACGGACAGGGAATTATAATATAAACTGTATTCCTCATAAGTACTACGGAACGCTAATATGACAAAAAAATATGTTGCCTTCATAAGCCTTAAAATATATAATAAAGTCCGGGAAGTTTCAAGGTTCAATAAAATAAAAAAAGCGGCCAAGTGCGAGTTGGACTCGCCCATGAAGGGTTCCGCAGCAGCGATAAGGTTTATTTTTATGAAATTAAAAGGTTTTTTATTTATTTTTATATTTCAGTCGATTTAATGAAATTTTGATTAAGGTTTACCCATTTTTATGACGTATAAAAAAAACTACTGGCTAGATCTCGTTCAAACCAATTTTCGTTGGTAGTTTTTATAGTAATCTACATCATATATTTTTTTAGAATTATCATAGACCCCTACTTTAGAAATTAGAGGGGGGGGACACACATTTTACCACTTTGGAAGAGTCTCTCTCGCAAACTATTCAGGTTAGAAAAAAATGATATAAGAAACCTCAATATGATTTTTGGAGACCTATCCATAAATACCCCACACGCATAGGTTAGATGAAAAAAAAAATTTTTTGTTTCAGTTGTACCTATGGGGACCCCTAAAATTTTTAATATTTTTTCCATTTTTGCATCAAAATCTTAATGCGGTTTACAGACTACATCTGCTTACCAAGTTTCAATAGTATAGCTCTAATAGTTTCGGAGAAAAGTGGCTGTGACATACGGACGGACGGACAGACAGACAGACAGACAGACATGACGAAAACCCTAAAAAAACAAAGTACCTAATTGTGGAAGATACATAGTATCATCTTACCCAATATAAAAGAGGAACTGTAGATACCGCCTGCAAGGGTGGTGTGGACGAGCTGCATGATCATAAACATGGTCAAATTGACGGAGAAGGCTTTGATGACGCCGAATAAAGCCAAGTTGAAGACGCTGATGACCAGGGCGACCTTCCGACCGAACTTGTCGGAGATGTATCCGATGATGGGAAGCACCAGAAGGGTTCCGACACTGGAAACCGTACCAGACAGAGCCCGCACCCAGTCGCGACAACCGAGATCGAACTGAAAATTATTTCACGAAAATTATGCTTGTAATTATTAGGCTTTAAGTGAGATTATTCACTCTTAAAGTTAAACCTGTGTATATTAATCCGTTGTAAAATGCATAACCTAGTCATAATACTTAATCGGTGTATAGAACAATTTTGCAAATTATTTGTTGTTTTGTACAGACATTTAAAAAGACAGAGCAACACTGTTGCAATTTGAAAGGATGGTAATTGGTAACGTAAATCCTCTATTCTAGTGGGTGTGTGTATGAATGTTATCACTTCCTTTCTTAACTTGTCTGCTGCATTTATCTTCTGTATTATAAGTTATAAGAGATGAGCGAAACGGCAGAATCTACATCTTAAGCTACTCACATGATTTTTTTTAACGAGCGTTGTCCCACCACACATTCCCATTACTGTATCTCCTGTATCGTCAGGATCGACAGCGGTATCTAACTATGAAAACCCTTTGATATGATCTAGGGAGCCCGAGGGACATGCTAAAACTGCCTTGGGACCCAACGAAACCAATCAGAAGAAAATAGGAGGAGTAGGAAGAATTCCAATTTCCCTCCCCATACAAGCCCCATACTCACATCATAAGCGACAGAGATATCCAGCCCATACACGAACTCCTCACACTTCTCCCTGGCCTGGCCGAACAGGCTAGCAGGGCAGTAGTCCAAGGTCCCGTTGCCGAGGCCCACGAACCGCTCACAACTCTCCAGGCCCCCGGACCCGGTGAGAGGAATAGCGTTGGTTATCCATTCCGGCTCAAAGATGTCCGATTTGGACGTCTCCCCGCATTCTGGGATACGACACCTGAAATAGTTGATCTTACGGTAAAGAAAATGCAAGTGGGCAGAGGCTGCTTAAGGCGTGGGCGACGTGGGCGACTGCCCACAACCTCGCGGTCCGAACTCCGAGGGGCTTCGTAGTGATAATACTACTGAATGGCTTTGTCCACATTGTGCCTTTTTCTGTTCGTCAAGGGCATGCGTTATAGCGCAGTCAACAGCGAACGTGAGGCATGCCCGTGAGCCGTGACGCGAGTTGAAATCGTAGCGCTCGCTATGCCACTTTTCTTTCAACGCGGATGGATTTTGACGCATTCAATAATTATTATTGAATATGCCAAACGAAAGTTGAATGACGAAAATTGAAGATGAAATGGCATAATGTGGACATAGCTATAATACAACTGTGTCTAGTCCAAACCACGAACCATTTGTATGAAATTTTTTGTTTGGTTTGGACCATATCTGTAACATAGCTGATATACTGCGTGGCTGGTGAGACATGTTCAATACTCGAGGACGTGATATTTGGTTACTATATTAGATAAAAAAATAATAATATAGAAAATTAATATCAATTGATCACTGAGTACCGCGCGGGAAGGGTAGTTGTGTGGTGTTTCTTTGGTAGCGCACGCCTCTGCACCGGCCGCATAGTATGCCTACTTGCCTAGCCGCGTAATTTACTTAGTATCCATGATTCATTTATTTTTGGGAAATTCGGAAAAAAATTAAGTACCTAATTTTATTACATAATAATTATAATGAGAATCGAGTACAGAGTACTCTCCTTAAGTATCGGTAATGTCTCACCAGTCATGTTGTAGATTGACATACAGCTATTATCAATAACGGTAGGTAAATTTTTCTTATCAATAACAGATTAGTGATCACGTGCGAAAATTGATATTAATGTGATAACTGCTTGATAATAATATTATGTATCTAGGTATATTGTATAACGAAAATGTACGTGAAGATTAAGTATATTATTCAATTGTAAAGTTGGATAAATGATAATAATGGTAAAAACATATCCGCTTTAGTCATAAGACGCGTTAAATGAAATAGGTTAGAGGGTTTGAAATTTATTTATTATATTACACAAAAAGAAAAATTATAGGGCTTGCTTGGTATTTTTCTCTACATGTTGAGTATGCTCGGAGGTCACAAAATATCACAATCACAAAGCAAGGGCCTTGTTACACACGAGACAGTGCTAAGAGACAATTATAGGGATTTTGACAAGGTCAAAGATCAGCAATATTTTTAAATAATATAAAGATTTATTGGTAAAAATAAGCACTTGCAAAACTTCAGCTTTATATTTATTAGTATGTAATTTTTGGTATGCACCTTCAATGTTGTACTTAGTAGTCATTTTTTTTTGGTTTTCTAATATTTGTATACCATTCGATAACTTGTGTAATTTTAAGGAACTTTTGTTATGAAACCACTTTCATAAACGCAATAATTAACAAACTATCGAACAGCTATCGAACAAAGTTCTCTCGCGATGCGTACATGATACTCTACGGTGTCGTCATAATCGAGTAGCAGTTTGTATGGAGCATTTCGGGCAGGTCTCTTTTACGATATTTTTGAATTGTTCTATTTTGGAAAGTTTTTTAGCTACACAGTAATTCTTTCACCGATGTTTCTATTTCGGAAAGGTCCTTTAATTACCATCAGTAAAAAAAGTCATGGTTATGCCTTCATGGCATAACATAATATTAAGAAATAAGAATATCTTCCGAGTTCCCACAAAGCGACTTGCTACCCTAGGCAAAGAATATAATATTGTTACGTGCTAAGGTTCGATGATTCGGAGGAAAAGACCTGGTGACTCTCTTGAAGACTTTTATTTGCACTACACTTAACACTTACACTACACTTACACACACACTAGATCACTATGTCTAAACACTATGCACTAAGTTCACTCACTAAGTCACTTGTTTCTCACTTCCGAAGTCGCTTTGATTATCGCTCACTCGAAAACATTCGAAGACTGGCTGGCCGGCTCGTCTAGCCGCGTATTTATACGGGACGGGGCGAGCTCTAGACCTTACGAGAATATTCCACAACATGTAAACAACCGTGGGAAAATTCTCGAGCGGGTACGCGCAAGTAAACAAAAACATGCAAGTAGCGGCATCTGGTATTGAATAGGGGATTTACGCTGTCTGTGATGCTTTCGCCTGGTTGCCGCTAGATGACACTACGTGTCCGCATTCGTAACAATATTATACACTATGCAAACCATAGGTCAGGCTGAAGCCCATTGACGTCATTTCAGACGTCGTATATGTCTTGCCTATCTCAGAAACTTTGATGGCCCAATGCAGGATTGTGCGTTGGACCACTACAAACATTTTAAGCTTCTATAGCGCAGGAATCGAATCCATCACCATGGAGGTGACTTTCTGACTTTCTAATAACATAGACCATATTGCGTACACGTACGTTACATTTCGACGACCTCTGTGGCTCAGTGGTGAGCGTGTCGGTAGCTCAAGCCGGGGGTCGCGGGTTCGAATCCCGCCGACGGAACAATAAGTTTTCAATGTTCCCGGGTCTGGATGTGTATTATGTAATAAAAATCTTAAATGTATGTATAGTATAAAAGTATTAAATATATTTCCGTTGTCTGGTACCTGTAACACAAGTCCTTTAGGTACTTAGCACGGGGCCAGACTGACGTGGTGTGAAGCGTCCATAGATATTATTATTAGATATTACATTTAAATAAATACTGGTTGTGTACAAAAAGTTATAGTCCCCCTATGTCCTCATAAATAATATTATTCACACCGCCCGCCCAACCCGCCGACTCAGAAAATTAAATCGAGTAAGTTTATTCAATGTTATTCTTCTGCAGAGTTTCAAAATTGTTATTCTACAAAGTACTCTATTTTCAATGTCATTGCCTGCTGCTATCCTGTAATGGCCGAATCTAACCAAAGCAAAACAGTCAGATTCTGAATCTGTATTCAGGAACGAACAGTTTTCCTATCGTTAGATTCGTCCCGACATAAAAAGATATTTCCATTTTTAGGGTTCCGTACCCAAAGGGTAAGAACGGGACCCTATTTAGAAGACTTCGATGTCTGTCGGTCTGTCCGTCTGTCTGTCTCTCTCCGGGCTGTATCTCAAGAACGCTGCTGCTTTATAACGGTAGTCGGTACGGAACCCTTCGTGCGCGAGTCCGACTCTCCCTTGGCCGATTTTTATAGATTTATACTAGTTACCAAATACATAAAATTGGAATGCTAAGTGAGCACTTGACTTCTTACACTTGTGATCAATTGTTGACAAACATCACAATGCACAAGTGTACACTTGTAAAGGCCTCGTTAAACTTGTCATCGACCTAATTTTAATTGTACTATAAATTTATTGACTATTAAGAATTGAAGTACATGCATTCATACTAATATTATAAATGCGAAAGTGTATGAGCTGTCTGTCTCTCTATTACCTCTTCACGTTCAAACCACTGAACCGATTTTGCTGTTTGGCAACTTGTTACTTTGATGAATTGAATTTGATTCAATTGAATTTTCTGGTCAATAAACTAATTGAATATGAACTATGATAAGGGATGAAAAAGGGAATAAATATATTTAAATTTTCATTAAGAGGAAACGATGGTACAGTAAAATTACAAAGAAACTATTGCCATCACGCTTCACCCTGCGCTGGCACGTGTATTGTGATAGAGACAGATACAGTAAATCTAGGTTACGTATTCCTCTGATTCCTCCTTCAAAATAGAGCCTATCTAATTATATTTTTTTATATCTTCAGAAAGGATGAGTCTATGTCTCTACGTTTTTATTTAACATAAAAGATCTTTCAAATTCGTTTTATGGTCGGTTGATTGGCGGGGTAGGAAACATTCATTTTTTGCGATTTTTGAAGGGTCATTTTTTTTTATTTATTAGTAAATTTAAAAAAAATCGAACGTAGTGGCATAGCTTTCACAGATTCCAATAATGTATAAAAAATCATTTGTCTTGACGCATTATCCAGGGAGGAAATTGAGGAATACGTTTGTATGGAAAAAAAGTGTTAGCGTATGCTCTTAAAACACGTGTTGATTTGTTTGTCTGCATCACAGGAATTCCTATTGTGATTACAATGCATCTACTATACCTACTAATAACAAAATATACAAGATAAGAGAACTCTAACACGCTCTTGCTACCGACAGTAAACGTTCCGTTTAAAAAATATTTCGAAGTTATATATTAATAATAATAATAATATTTATTCAGTATTTACAATAATGGTGAGATACAAATTATTGGAGCTACTTAAGCTAAATAAGACTAAATTAAAAATATACAATTGCCTGAACTAGGTCTGTGTTTCAGGCGAAAATTAGTGCTACAACAATTTATAACGATACAAACTATAGTTATGCCTTAAAGTGACGTATTAAATTAATTAGATAATATACTAAGTATGATTATATTTATTATAAATTATAAGTATATATTTTGAAATAAACTAAAAATCTAAAGCTGACCAAAAACGATTATAAAATAAAGAATATTACATACATAGAAGATACGCGCTAAAAATAATTAATCATTCGCTTATCTAATCTTAGCGCCCGCCTAAAATAATAATAATAATACTGAAGTAGGTATGTAGAGTCAAAGGGTCGTAACTTGTTGTATGTTAGAAATAAATTATTTCAGAAGTAATTTTTACCGACTTTAACAAAAGGAGGAGGTTCTATATTTTCTGAAAACTCCTATGTGCTTATAAACCAGACTTATAATAAAACATCCTACATAATATATTATTATTATTATAATATTCCATACGCATTCAAATAAAAAATATAGATTGTTAAAAATGTACCGTAATGCTTCGTTTCTATGCTTGCCAAGGCCGGAGTACTATTATATATTCTGTGCCAAGGCTTTACCAGCGTCCACAAGCACAAACGTGTAAGTATAGAGAATATCTGGCTTGGCTTGCGTGAGCTTGTGGACGCTTGGATCCAGCGGTGTAGTGTCGGTTTTTGGACACAAATCAAAGGGCGCTTGCTTGGATGTACGTTATAATGCTGTCCACAAGGCACAAGCGTCCACAAATCTCGCTTGGCATTAGGAAGCACTGATCTCTATTAGACAAGTACGCTGGATAGCTGATACACACCTGCTTTTTGTGCCTATTTGAAGCGGAATCAGCGCCCCCATTATTCGGGTAGAGAACGAAATTTGACATAACCACAACCAATAACAACAGTTATCATAACTAGTATTAGTTCCAAATACTGTCACTACTGCTATCAGCGCCAATGGCGGCTTTCAAACGTCATTTTTACGTCAGATTTAGTTCTCTACCCGAATAATGGGGGCGCTGATTCCGCTTCAAATAGGCACAAGAAATAGCTGCCATTTCAAAGGCTATCAGCTATCCAGCGTACTTGATTAATAGAGATCAGTGTTTGGAAGTCATTTACACGCTTGTGAATGCGTCAGTGTATTACGTACATCCAAGCATGGCGGACATCGAACTTGTGTCTACTAAATTAATTACTAACGAACG